>VWZN01016954.1:642949-681212 GCA_013396955.1 Regulus satrapa | reverse complement strand
AACAACCCACCCCCCCCCCCCCACAAAAAAAAAAAAAAAAAAAAAGCCAAGTGGAGAACAGTAGCAACGTAGCTCATCTTTTTTAAAGGCTGAAACACATTCCAGGTCTCCTCCTGTAGTCAAAATCACATCTCTTGGCAGTGGAGAGCCACAGGAAAGTGAGGCAAAGACATCAGAATATGGCAGGATATATAATAGAACGATCACAGGCCAAATGAAAGACTAGTTTAAGTCTTATTTATGGACTGCAGGCAACATTCAAATTTCACTTCATCTTCTTTAAGCCTTTCACTCACTAATTCTTTGGAAGGAAGAATAATTAAGAAAAGGATCCACTTGGCAACTCATTAGTTTAAAATCTTTTTTCTTTAGAGATTTGGTCAACACTGCTTCCATAGTCTTTTGGAAAATTTTCTTCAGTTTATTGAAGAGACTTCAGTTGCCTCAAAGCTTTTAATTTTAGCTCATTTAAATATATCAGCCAGTTCCAAGACTTGATAAAGATGAATGCAATTAATCTTAGAGGCCTCATAAATGTTAGGGAAAGAGCTTTTATTTTGAAAAGACAGTAGAGCCAAATTAAAATCCTGTCTCATAACCCTCTGAAAGTACGAATGTGGGAATTTCTGAGTGTAATTAATTTTGTATGGGGATTATAATGACTTACATTTACATACAACAAGGATTGCTAAAGATTGTGTGTGAGAGAGTCTATTTGTGTGTGTGTACATATTATACATATGTATAATATGTACAATAATGCAGTACTTATGTTTTGTCATTAGGGTTTGGTAGTGGGTTTCCATTTTTCACTGTCCATCCCTCCAATAACACAAAATAAATGAATAACTCATCACATAATTGATCACTTGGTGTGGTTCTTGAGGCTGTCCTGTCCAGGAGTTAGGCTTTGACGATTCTTCAGAGTCCCTTCCAGCTCTGTGATCACTACCAACAAAGTCATTTGGAATCTAGACCTGGTGTGCACTTTTCCAGCTGAATGTGACGTTGGCTGGAATGGCAGATCCAAAAAGAGGAGCTGCCAAACACAGTAGATGGATATCATTTGACTGAGAGCTAAAATGTCTTTTTTATTATTTTTGTTTTAAAGAAATGATGTCTGAAACCATTTGGGCAGCACAAAACAGAATGCCAGCAGTGTTATGTTTCGTTTTCTTTTAAAAATGAAGGATAGCCTTCTCAAGGAAAATATACTTTTATTTCAACAACATCTGATAAGAACTCACAGTGTAAGGTAATGATTAGGAAGACTCTGCCCCATTTCCCATAGGATCAGGAAGCCTCAGCGGCCTTGGGTGGGAGATCCTTCCCTTGACAGGACCAGGGAGGGTCACACAGGCGCTTCTGGAATGTTCCTTTTCCCGCCTCTTAGGTGTTCCAAGCGGCGGACGAAGCAGTCTAAGGTTGTAAATGCCTTCTTTCCCAACCGAGGCGAGTGTGTGTGCATCTCTGGGGGCACGGCCCGCCTTTCCAGCCGCTCCTCTGCTCCGGGCCTGCTGGGCGCCGGGAGGTTCATCTCGTCAGAGAAACACTGCCGCAGGACATTTATTAGGGACTGTCTCTATTTGCTCATTTGCTTGGCCACGTCTTCCCACTTCAGCAACTTGGATTGCAGCTGAAACATGAAATCCTGCTTGACCAGAGCGTGGAGCAGAGCTGACCTTGAATAAGAGGCGCCAGCTCTGCCAAAGCATACAAATGTGCTGCACTGTATAATGTGCAGAAAGGTCTGCAGGTCTGGCCCCTCTCTTTAACCATCAAAGATCAGATAATGTGTTTTCATCCTTCGGCATTAAACATTCCACTGCAGCCTGGGCAAAGGCGGAGAATTGTCTCTGGGATCCGCTGCCATGGGAGGGCACGGAGTCAAACAGAATGGCTGAATTTGAAAACGGAGAGGAATAATTGTGTGACCAGTAATAAAATGTGTAGCTACAGATACTAAAATGATGATAGGGCCATGACCCGAGTGTGGGGAGAGTCAGGGAGAAATTCCCCTCTACGCCGCGTGGAAGCCCTGCACACGCGAAGTGGTGGATCTGTGGGTGAGGGGGTGGGATCACCCTGTCTGGAGGTGGCAGATAAATCAGAATTGATGAACGAGACCCATTAGTTTCTGACAATATTTCTCTCGAAGCACGAAAGTGCAAAGGAAATTGAGAGATCCTGGTGAAGGTTTGTTATGCAGATGTTCCTGGGGACACAAACAGTTTTTGTAAAAGCAGGAGCATATTTCAGGGGGTGGTTTGAAGGCTGGATTCCTTTTCTGTGGACCCGTAACAACCCTGAAACGCTTGCTGTTGTTTCTGGATATTGTTTAGAAATCAGGAGGTGGAAGTGAAATCTTGGCTTTGCAATTTCTACGGAAGAGCTTTTCTGCCTTCGGTCACGGCCGGGAAAGAGAAGCACGGAAGAGCGGATTTTCGGCAGAGCAGGGGAGGAGGTGGAGACGGGGAGTGCGGGCGGGCTGTGGGAAGGGGAGAGCCGGCGCAGCTCGGCTCGTGGAGCTGTCCCAGACGCGGCTGGAGGCTCCCACGGCCGGAGTGCTCAGCACTGCTCCCCTCTCCCAAACCACTCCCCGAGGGAAACTCGGCCGCGGCTCCTTCCAGACCTGCTGGCAGCAGCTCGGGCTGCTCCGTGCCCTGACATCCCGGTGATCGCATCTCCTCCTCGCTCGGGGCTTCTCCCGCCTCCGGCGTCGGGCAGCGGGACTTTTACCGGAGTGAGAGTGCTGCCGTTCCTTTTCAGACCTCAGTTCTTGCAGGGCTGCCTCCCGGAGCCGTAACATTCTGTAATTGTTCGGCACACCGGCTTCCAAATACCTCAGTGTAAAACTATCTGTTTTTTCCTGTGAGAAGACTATAGTACAAGTTCTGTTAAGTCTTTGACGCCTAGCCAAAAACTACACCATTCATTTAACCTCAAGCGTTAAAGACTCTATTCACACACATTAAAAAGGATATTTCACAATTTTCCAGTAGGATTTTAAATGGAAATGGGAGTGCAGGAAAATATCACCTAGTCTAGCATTTAGTATACATAGGTAGGTATGGGATGGTGTGTTGGAACGGAATGTACTGAAGGTGGAAGTAAATTAATAATTTTTATTATTTACTATATTATATATATATTATTTTATATATAATATATATGTGTATGTATGCATGTGTGTATATATATATATATGTATATATGTATATATAGTATTAATTTTTTTAAAGCTTTAGAAAAATTGGCAACAAGATGCCCACACTCAGGAAGAACAAAGGAGGATAAAATACCTTTTGATGACAACCCTGGTGCCAACTAGGGGCTCGTAACCCGGGGCAGACCGCAGAGTACCCCCTCCCATCCCAGCGTCTGTCCTGTCTGTCCTTACAGAGCGGCACGGAGGGCTGGGCTGGCTCTGTCTGACGGAGCCCTCCTTCCACGCGCCACGGCTGCCTCAGAGAAGTTCACTGATAAGTGAAATTATCCTTATATGCATATTGGGAAGTTTTTAGATCCTCCCATGCAAAGATTTCACTTAAACATAAGGTGGCTATTAGTAGTAGCGATACCCATAAAGTTTTCCAGCCTTTTCAATATTCAATCATGCTGCTTCATTTTGTCACCTCCTAATATAACAGAAGAAACACTGATCTGTGAGGATTTACAATTACAGTCTCCCGCATGTTAGGCATGCCGATGGCCCCAGGGCACAGAAGGGGTTAAATACCTGCCAATGTTTGCTCCTTCAACACGGAAAAAAAGAGAGTTAATTGGCTACCAGCATCGCTTAATTGCAGGAGTTGTTAGTGCAGCAGAAGCTAAACCAGGTTGCATATGAAATGTGCTTGTTAAACAGAAGCATTTCTTCTGGCTGGGAGGATGGCTGCACGTCTATATTGCATATTTATGTGTGCCCTGGAGCTCGTCCTCTTCCACCGAGGAGGTTCTTGTAAGCCGTCCTAAAACCAGTTTCTTCACCCTGGGCGAAGGACTTTTTCCTCTGTGTTCAGTAAACATATTGATATTTCAGTCACTTCTTGAAAACATCAAAGGTTTTCAGGAATGAGTGGGCTGCAGATCTTCTGTCTTCTTAGAGCATAGACACTCTCCTGTTAGGCGCATAAAGTGCAAAATATATACATAGAGCTTTACCTGGAGAAACCTTTCTTTCAGGCTGGAGACGACAACAACAACAGCAATAACAAGAACAACAACAACGAGAAAAAAGAAAGAGAATACATGTCAAATACCAGCGCAGGAGTATTGATTGCACTCCTGTTGCAGTCCCTATTGAGCCCTGGGAATAAAATGGCTTCCTGATGGATCAGAAGCACAGTGGAGGATACACAGACCAAAAGGTGTCACAATCTGACAACTACCTTCTCCTGCATACCCTGCTCAGGTTATGATCCTGAAATGCAGTTGAATAACTCACCCTGATTTATAAATTATGCTGTTCAAATTTTGAGAATTAGCCTGAAAAAAAGATGTGCCCGGCAGAAAAATTTCATTCTCAGGTGCTAGTAAAGTCAGTACATCCTCAAATATTGTAGCATGACCTCTGGAGAATTTTGCTGCACCACAGAATTTCAGCTTGCATTTTGTGCATCTCCACAAGTAGTGTAGCTGGCTCTGGTTGCAAAGAAAACCACATGGAATTTGAATTGAGTGCGGCCAGTGTGGAGTTGGGCTTTAAGAGAGATAAGAATGCATTTTTCATTTCTCTCCATGAGGTTTTAACTCAGATGATCAGTATTTTAAAAATATCTTCATTGATAACGAGGTCATATCTTTTATAAGAAATTAGAGGGATGATCACAGACTTGCATAACATATTGCGCCTGGAGTTATTTTATGATACAAGATGCTGGGGGAAGGGCAGGTTTGAGACATCCTGCAATTATTTTCTTGACTAACCAAGAAGGAGTCGAGCTGCATGGAAAATGTAGAAGACAACTAAACTGAGGACTTAGGGCAAAGTTTCCAAGTGAGCCCAGCAGCAGTAAGTAGCTGCACAGCCTGTGGTGGACGGGTCCATTGCACGTGGCCAAGGCACGCAGCTCCTCTTTCAGAGCCATCTCTTTCTTTTCCTCCTTCTCCCGCAGCAGAGACTCTCAGATACTGGCAGACAGTGCAGACTTATCAGGCCGAGTGCACGTATTCACCCGGCTCTGTCACATTTTTTAACCTGTCCCAAAATATTGCCAAGTTAGAAAATAGAAACTCACACCAAACAAAATGCCCTTTGCAGACAAATTCTTTCCAAATAGCATGCATTTCACAGCAGTGTTTTTCAGGAGCAGTCCTTCTCAAACGCGTCTCTAGCAGAATGGAAGCCATTTAGAACTATCAAAGGCAGATTGCATTCTGTCAAAAGGGTCCTCTGGATGTCTCTGCAGAGTCAGAGAGCAGGTCAGAGGAAAGCAGGAATCCTTTAGATGCACCATGGCTTCAAGCTCCAGATGCTGCTGGAGTTATTTCCTGATTCTTTGTACACTTTTGTTTTCCAAATAAATGCAGAACTTCATCTGGAAAGTTTTCTTAACAAGCAAACAAAGGTTTGGGTTGTTTATCCAAGGAAAAAGAGAAAGGGAGAGGGAATAAGAAAAGGAAAAAGTGAGACTTGGAAAGTTTTGTTCTGAAGGTGGTGAAAGCTGAAGTGATTTGTTTAGCCCCGGCCCAGGGGCAGGAGTGCTCCAGGAAAGTCCCTCTCTGCTGAGCTCCAGGGCCACCTGCAGGGATGAAAGGGCTCTCAGGACACCTCCACCTGGGCCGGCCCCACCGAGCTCCTCACGGCTGCCAGCCCGGCCCACTCAAGCTGGCAGCTCTTCTGATGTGGACAGGCACCCAGCAGGGCCCTGGCGGAGCTGATGCTGCTTTCACAACATTCCCCTGTACGCAAAACTCTCACAGGGCTGCGGGATCGGCGCTTTGAAGCCTGGTGTGCGTCTGTGGAGAAACTGGTGTCAGCACAATGGGGAAAAAGGCTGCAATCTGCTGAAAATCTACCCAGTTGGAGAAGAGAATCTTCTGCTCTATACTTTTATCAGATAAATCTTATGTAAATGCAATACAAATTTACACTAAAGCAGAGGATTTCTTATATGAGAAGGGTAATTGAGTCATCCTGCCAGGAGCAGATGGCAACACTTTGTGATGCAGTAGAAGACGGGGCAAAAGGATGAAACAATAGAGGAACTGAGGAGAAGGCAACGTTCTTCCCAAACCCTGAAACGATCAACATGTGCCCTATGGCACGGACTTCACCTGAGATCCATAAAAATAGGGGGGTTTGTCACGAGACAATGTTGTCCTCCCCTGTAATACATAATTCAAACCCAATCCAGCATTCTTCTCAGTTAGATTAGCTTCTAGTAATTGTAAATAAAGATGCTCAGCATTTTTCATCTTCAAATTATTTAATAAACAATTGCTCCTTCGTCCCAAAGTAATGTGTGCATTGCTATATCCTGTAGGGAAACTGAGGCATGATGGTTATTATTCCAGAGGGGAAAAAAATCACGGGCTAGAGTCAGAATTTCATGCTAATCCTTCTTGCCTAATTCTTGCTGAAAAGCAGCAATTAAAGCAACACAACAAGATTTAAGCATTTTCCTGTGATGACACTGAATTGATTTAAATTCCATTGTTCCAACAGGATGCCTGTACGACTTCAGTCAGATCCCCAAATTTAGCCCTGCTGCGAGCTTGTGCAACTCCCACATAAGTCACTGGGAGTTATGGCTGGGTTATACCAGGCCCAGACTTGGCACCGAGCACGCAGCCCTCATGATAATGAAGCGAGCTGATTTCAAGTGAATGCTAAAAATTCCTGGCAAAGTAACGTTTCTCTCCTCCTGCCAAGTGTCATCAACATTATTTTTTGGGTGGATTCAGATCCCCGAGAGCAGAGTTTTCCATTACGTGTTCCTAATTGTTAAAGATTGGGCCTGCTATAGTACTTGAGAAGCGGAGTGTTTGGTTGTTCCTGTTGCCATAACACCAGGGTGAAATAGTGCTTTTCTCTCAGCTGGTTAAGCCACAGAATTCAGTAGCAGCCTTCCCAGCAATGTCAAGGCATTAGACAGAGGCAAAGCAACCCACAGTCAACAGAATGAATGGAACAATTCACACTGTTGTACATAGATATAGAGGTTAAACCCAAACACATGAAAAAGTGATGCTGGAAGCACTTGGGAACAGCTGGGCCAGATGAATAACTCAATTGGATGCCATGAGGAACAAATTAAACAACTGACTGGAGACCAGGCTGCTCGTGTGACAGACACTTTAATCAGGAAGTCAAAAGCTGATTGACAAGATGAAAAGCTGGATGACATGAAAAATGGAAACAGAAGGAACAACACAAGAAAAGGGCACCCCGGGTCAGCATGCTGACAAAAATAATCAAGTACGACAGGCCATAATCCAATCTTCGAATGTTTGGCATGGTGCTAGTTATGAAAGTCTGCAGCCACGAGGAAAGAAAACTATTATTAAGTGAAGGAAATTATCTGCCTCTCCAGAGCTCGCTGCTGTGTGTTCATCAGAGATTCTCCTTCTACCCACAGTGCATTAGAGACATATACTAGAAATAGCTTATGCTGAATAATACGAAATAAAATTAAAATAAATCATGTATGTAGAAATAAAGTATTTCTACAGCAATGTTAGAGTAAGCCATTGCTTTCTCAAAATCCTGCTGCCAAGCAGGTGTTGACATCGAGTAGGTGTGAGAAGTGAACCCTATCACAGTACACGGGGGTTTATTTTCCCCCTCCAGCTGCATGTAAATTTACTGCTTTCAAGTTTTCTGCAGGAACCTGTTCTACCTAAGCTTAGAGACTGGCTGTGCCTGCAGTTATCTGCAAAATGTAAGAAAATTTGAAATTCCTCAGGAGTGCACATTTCAGATATTCTGCACATGATGTTCAGTTGAATACCTCCACAAGACCGAGGGTGTGGTAATTGATGGTCAAATTCAGCATTTCACTGGCTCAGGATCCAGAAGGAAGGCGTCCTGAGCTTGGTGTTCGAAATTCGGAATTTGATACCTAAAAATGTGGCTTTTTTTTTTTTTTTCTTTCTTCCCCAGAAGTTCTGAAGAGATTGTGTCAAAGATGATTTCAAGCTATACTCCTGGAAATCAGGGTACTTGGGAACCTGGTCTTACACATTGCCCTCCCACCCCCAAGGGTAAGAGATTTGTGTTAATTGCTTTGGGGGTAAATTCAGGCTCTGCTGCAGGTACAGGGAATTCCAGCGAGTTTACCTGGAGTATTTGGTGACAACCTCAGTGTGACTTTTTCCATGCTGGGATGGAGAGAGCTTTCATGAAGGAGTGCTGGAACCTGAGCCCGACTCCTGAAAATGGGTAACCTGACTGAGGAGCAGGTGGCCTTGAGGAGAGTTTCTGTGTATCGCGTAAATCCTTGCACACAAAGGCTCGTGCAGTTGATAGCTAGAGAAGGATTCACCACAGCAGGGCATGCCTCTGTTTCAGCTCCCTGCCTTTTGTCAGAAAAGGGCTGTGATATGTTGTGTCCTAACTGAGACAATGACAGCTTTTTGTTGCTGCAGTGCTTTTCTCAGTTTTAGAGAACAATATTAAAACAATCCTCCGAATGTCAGGCTTAATGAGGAGCACTCTCTGCTGGAAAGAAAGCTACCAGTGAAAAAGCACCACCAAGAATTGGTAGAAGAGGAAGATTCTGGATTTGAGATTAATTTATTTCTCAGACTTTTTCTCCTGTCTACTTCTCCTTTAATTGCCAGCGTCTTTGGGATTATTGTTACAGTTTTGTGGCTTCTTGTGTCTGTGTTTTCCTTTATTTCCTTCCACTTAACAATGGCCTTCTGTTTCAGTGACACACAGACCCAGGACCTGGTCCATCTCTTCCACGTTTGTTTTTCTAAACAATAGCAACAATCGCTGGAACAACAGATCCCCTGCTGGTCCTGGGCTGTGCCCAGGTTGATGTTTACCACAACAATGGCATTAAACCTCCTGGAAATCCCCAGAAGTTGTGGTAGGTCGAATGATTATCTTTTCTCCCTTTGGCTTGATCTGCTTTTGCCCTGCCTTTGTGATGTCTTTCTTCAAGGCTTTTAATTCTTGCTTGTCCTGTGAAGTGTTGCAGAGGCAGGGCATGCTGTGCTCTCCTCTAGGAGCTTTGCATTTGTTCTTTTCTTGTTTTGCTGCTCCCTTCCTCGAAGATAAAGGTCATCATGACAGGAAGCATGGTACATGCTTGCTGCTGCTGGTGGTAAAGCTGATAATAAATGAGCTTTGTTCTCGATTTAAATTCTGCTAGACAGATGTTTCTGCATTCAAGAATCTTGCTGTACTTGAGACAAGTTTTTTTCCTTTCTGCATGAAGAAATTAAAGACTAATTCATACATGGCCACAGTGTAGGAGGAGGGGTTGTGAGATGTTGCCCTATGTCAGCCCTGACTCTCAGATGAGAGAGCTGAAAGAAGACAATAGGAAGGTTCTTGAAAGCAGGGTTTATCAGCATCATAAGACAAACACAGCAAATCCTTAAACAAAACGTACCTAAAACTACTATGGCCAAGAGTCTGGTCAATTTTTCTATTTAAAAAAAAAAAATCCATTGGCTTGTCAGGGGGCAGAATGTCAAACTCCCATTTCTTAAGGTTTTAAAGTTATGAATCCTATGGAGCCTGAAGCAGCATCAAATCTGCATTAAAAATAATGACTGGGGTTATCCGTGTGTGTGTACATGTGTGCATGCACATATACACGTGTCTGAGAGGCAAGGAGGGAAGCATCTGTGAAATTCCTCTCGAGATCCATCCAGGGTGCACTCACCAAGAAAGAAAAGCTCCTGGCTGCAGTGAGGCCAGCTTAGGGCTGCTTTATACCGTTAAAAGACCTATTTTGTAGAGGTGCTGCTTTATGAATAGATTGATTAGATGAAAGCTAATAACTTCTTAGTGTATGCTATTTTAAAGCAATATTCAAATCAGAGGAGTTTGGTTCATGCTACTCTTGCTAAAACACATTTTCCCAGTATTAGACACAGACTGTGCCAAGGGTGCAGATCCAGGAGAGCCCAGCCCAGCCCGGAGCTCCCTGCAGCGAGGCAGGGCAGGATGAGGATGAGGATGAGGAAGAGGATGAGGATGAGGATGAGGATGAGGATCAGGACCGGGGCTGGCAGTGACCCCAGCCCTGCTGGGAGGAGGCAGATCCGTGCCTGGCTCCCATTAGCACTGAGCCTGAGCCCAGCTGCGCCCAGCTGTGTTCACACAATGAGCAGGTGAAAATGTGACAGAGATGAGGTGTCAGAGCAGCAGAGCCCTGCACGTCTTTCCTTTGATTTACAGGCATCAAGGGCAGCAGCACCAACTCCAACTCAGCCAATATCTAATGAAAAATGCTCTATAGTCAACATTTGCTCCAGTGAAAAAGTGTATTATCCTCTAAGCATGGAGACAGTTTGATATTTTAAGATCTTTTTCATATTTTGGAAGATAAGCAAGATGCAGCAGTCCACGATGAGCAATGGATGGAGATCTTTTTGCAGTGGATTTGTTAAGCTGAAGTTTTACGTAAAAAATTCCCAATTTTTTTGGTCTTTTTTTCAAAGTTCTGTCTATGTATATCTGTGTGTCTGTCTATGTATAGATTTTTATTGGCATTAGGCAGTTTTGTTAACATTAACCATGAGTGATGTAGGAAGACATATGTTTCCCCCCCTAATAAAACACAGACACCTCTTTGTTAGACTGTATTCATAGCAGGGCTGATTCATAGCTCTCACAAAGCCAAGAAAAGAAATAGAAAAATGTGTGTATCAAAGCTGAGGGAAGCACAAGTAGCCCATGCCCTGCTTCCAGTTCATTCAAGATCTCATTTCCACAGCTTTTGAAGGAAGATACCTCAGGTTCTTTGAAGAACCCTGGTGGCCAGACCCACGGAAGTTTAAAGTTTTCAGAGAGTGACCAACGCTGAGACCCTGCTTCTGGCTCTGGCTCTCTGGGCCGGATCCTGGAGCAGAAGCATTAGGAGAAGCAGAAGCATCTGCCTCTTTTCTTCTGCGAGCCTGCCAAAGGCACGAACCCTCCGGGGCAGCGCCACACCTGAGCAGGGCAGGAGCCGGGGGGCCAAGGCACCTGCATCCCTCAGCTGCAGAGCGGCCCGTGCCCAGCCCTGCGCTGCAGCCCTGCAGCGGTGCATGCCTGCAGCGGTGCAGCCCTGCAGCGGTGCATGCCTGCAGCTGAGGGAGCTCTGCTGCCCCGCCTGCATCTCCGGGCGCTGCTGTGCCCTCTGGCAGAAGCCCCTCCTCGCCTTCAGGCTTGCGCTCTTCGCTCGAAGCTCGGTTTTATCCCGCTGACTTTGACGTCTGTCCGTGGCCTTTGTCCAGGTTTCTTTCGAAGCCTCGCTCGGTGTCTTTGTTCTGCTGTTAGTGACTGTCCACACACCACGGCCTCTCCCTACTGAAATCCACTTGTTCCCATCTGTAAATGTCCATGCTAGGGCAAAGACTGGACGGTTTTCAGCCTGGGAACCTCGTAATATCAATCATGAATCATAAGCTCTATGATTACAAATACCCCTCCCTAAAACCCTGCAACCACTATGAAATAATTTTGAAACTCCTAGCAACATTATCACTTCAGTTTTCCTCTGAACTCGCCCATCTGCTTATTAGCTAGACACGGAGCCGCTTATATTGGGAAATCAAAGAAAAGGAAGGAAGTCTGGCCCAGAATTTAGGACTCTGCTTGGTTAATAGGCTGGCCTTTAGCAGGTAGCTTTGAGTTGGGTGCAGAAAAGGGCTCAGGCAACTTAACATCCAACAGATTCAATACAATGGCATCTGTAAAGGTGTGTGAGGTTCCCCGATGGCCTTGGAGGGCTGAGGGGCCAGAGGGGGGAAAGCCCCTGGACAGGGAGGCACCCAGCCCATGGAACAGGGTACAGCTCCGCCTGGAGTCCTCCCGTCCAGAATGCTTCACGTGGGCTGCAGTAATTAAATGCTAATTGCCCAGAGAAAGTGAAAGAATGACTTCATAGGTCAGTAATTATGGCACCCTGTGAGAAGGATGTCAGGGGAAGAAGTCTGTGTCAGTCCCCACTTAAATGACTGTTTTCCATTTTATTTGAATACGTGTGTGTATATGTAATAGAGAGAGTATTGATCTAATATGATATAATCTAATGATAGAACATTAAATAGCCATTAGAGCAGGAGCAAAACTTCGGTCTCCTCCCTTTGGGAATGCCCCAATCACGAGGCAATGGAGTAATGCTTATTCTCTCCCTTGTGTTCTCTCTGGCCCAAGGAATGCTCGTTAGTCCAAGCACACTGGAAGCACTTCAAAAGAAATTTGCAGCAGCCCTCCTTTTGTTCCCAGCATCCCTGGTTGGAGAGGTCACAGTGGAAGGTGTGGGTTCAGACCTTCCCAAAGAGAGGGGAGAAATAAACCCGAACTTACTAAAGCCTTGGTGGACACCCCTTACCACTGAGTTCTGGGCTACTGGGGAAAAGTCAGAGTTCTCTTCTCAGCTATCCCGAGGATTCTTTGAGAAAGCTTAACCCCAGAGGAACGCTCCAAAACGCCCCCCGAGTTCAAACCCCCATCTGCAGGGGGAGGAGGAACTTCAGAACTCGATCCAAAGAAGGCTTGCTGTTTGTTGCTGTGAAAACTTGAATCCCAGGGAAGCCTAAAGCAGACTTTCAAACACGGAGCAGATTTGCTGGGAAAAACAGAGCCAACCTGTGTGCCTTTAAACTGCAAGAGCGAGTAGGCAGCAGGAGATTTTGTGGAGAGACTCCATCATTCACAGAGGCAATGAGGCAAGATACAAGTAGCTAAATCCTATCAAAAGTCTGCCATTATGCCACGGACAGATATTAATTTAGGGAACAACTGTGTACTGTAACAGATTGCCATCATTAGCCTGTTTGCTCTTTCTCTTTTTTCGTATTACTGCCCTCATTAATTTCTGTGAGCACTTCTTAACTTGGAATAGGCAAATTTCAGCTTCCAGAGCTTTAAGAAGTGGCTTCAGATAGTGTGACTGGACTTACATGGCATAAGAAGTGTGACCAACTGGTCAGCCAGCGGTAGCTTCTGGGTTTGGTGTTTGAGAGCACCCAAGGTCTGCTGTTAAAACACATCTGAATCAGGAAAAAACTGTCTAGAGCCTTACTACAGCCATAAGTTCTTGGTTTGCAGAATAGGATAATAGATATATCTGATTTATTTTACATTTGATGGGTGTTAGAATAAATACACCAAGATTCTTTTAGCAACAAGAATGATTTGGGGGATAAAATGAACAATATAGTTAAAGCTGCTGTGGGAGGAGATTTTTTAATTTTTTTTTTTTTTGAATGGCTTATGTTTTGTGGAGATTTGTGTCCTCTGTGTAGAAAAAGTGCAATACAAGGATGACTAGGACAAGCTTTCCCCGCCTAAATTGCCACTGTGGTTCAAAAGTTTAGTCTGAGAATCCCTCCTGAGGTGCTAAAAGTAACCGAAGGTACGCCTGCTCCTACCACACTGCCTGATTGCTGCCAGCTGAGCTGCACAGGGAGCCCAGGAACAAAGGAGCTGTCTGTTTCCAGCAGCTCCCCAAGAACACCGAGGCACTGAGCTTTTGAGTCTCTTGGAACAGCTACTGGGGAGCGTGGAGAAGTTGCCTGGCAGAGCTGTTCTGGAAGAGCTTACCCTGCAAATGGGCCTGACTTTCTTCCAGACTCTACCTGATGGGCTAAGTATAGCAGAACAGATGAGTATTGTCTCAACCCTTCAAAGCTGAGGTCCTAAATGAAGAAAAAAAAAATTAAAAGGAAAAAATCTCCCTCTCTGAATACACTTTGAAAAGACACTTAATCTCATTAAAATCTGGAAGCGTGTGGCCATTGATTTCAGTGAAGGATCTGGTGGCTTGCCTATATTAAGAATTAACATCAGCAAGAACTCTGGCTGATACAGAATGGTTACAGGAAATGTTTCTGGCTGAGACACATGGCCCGAGGGTGAGATGAGGAATGTTCTATGGGTGGCAGCAAGGCTGGCTTCGTGCCCTGCCTGGGTGAAGTTGCCTTTGCTGCTACTGCTGCAAATTCTCTGCACAAAAGGGTGCCTCACCTGTGCTGTGCTCACAAGGCTTTGCTTGTGTAAGTAAAAAACTGCAGAAATTATTTCTGCTTTTTGAGCCCGAGGCACTTTGGGCCCGATTTTGAAAGGTGCTGAGGCACCATCAGTGCCTGTAGTGCACGGAAGCAGCGGGTGCTGAGGCTCTCAGGAGGAAATGGCTGCGTGAGCTCTTCCCTCTGCTCTTACCTCTCCTGAAAGTTCTCCAGCTACAGGATGGCCTAAAAGTTATTTGCAGAGTTCAAGAACCTTTCAGAACTTCAGCAGCTATACAGGACCTACCTAGTATTCTTCTTTTTAGCACGGATTTAGCAGTTGATTTTTAGTATGAGTCTCATATAGGCGTTCTTAAATATTTTCTTAGTGTGAACCACCCCACCAGGCAAAAATGTGCAAGCCACTTCCTCCCACAGAAGTTGTTCGTGTGGAAAAGGAACATTAGGAAAGTATTTCAGGTATTTTTAGCTGCCCTTTAGTCCAGTTTGGAGGCTGGGAACACCAGCACTGTGGTCTGGCTATAGGATGCTGGGAGCTGATGTATGGCCCTGCAGCTGCGAGTGGGCGGGATGAGCTCCCGGGCCAAGGCCCATCTCAGCAATCCCTGGCCCAGCCCTGGCAGGGGAGGCAGCCCAGCAGGGCTGGGAGCACACAGCCCTGCCCAGCTCCCCAGGGCAGCCCCCGAGGGGCCGCCCTGGCCCTGGCTCTGCCGCACCGCGGGGCTGGCGGCAGGGCAGGGTGACCAGAGTCCTGGCAGGGAGGGCAGGGGCATCGTCAGAGCATCCGAGAGAGGCCAGAGGGCTGAAGCAAGCGAGCCAGGCGCTATTTTCCAGCTGGGGCTCAAATGCAGATCACTCCTCTGCCTGTAATTTGCGGTGCTGAAGGTTAGCTGCAGCAGCATCGGGGGATTTCTCAGTAAACGCCAGGGATCTGATATTCACCTGGAGAAGAAAGGTAGATGAGAGCTTTCCAAAGCTGGGAAACCGATTTATACATTTATCTGAGTGCAATTACCCACCTCCACATCTTCCAACACTGCAGCCACTCTATAATAAAACAGTAGAAGGTACTAGAAGGGGAAAATGGCCCAACAGTAACTGGAAAGGGGTATTGCATTGACAAATGCAATCATCCATCCTGGCTGACTTGTAAGATCACAAAGTGACTCATAAAGTGGTTTCCCAATTCTCCCCAGGGACATCCCCTTTACAAGGTGGCAAGCCCTGGCTGCATGGCTTCGTGTCTCAGCCCATTGCTGAAGGCAGATGAAGTTTTTAATTTAGTTTTTGATGACTGGGAAAAAAAGAGCAAAGTGATGGTAGAGTAATCCCAATAGCTCTCCCAACACGTGTTATTGCAATAAATGTTACTAACCCTTACACATTTTTAGAGCAACTGTTAGAACTGGGGAAGGCTACAGTTGTCTTTCTTTCATACACGACAATGCTCACAGAAGACTGGAGTGCATTTGGTTTTCTGCTCTTCCCAAAGGCAGCACCTGTAGCAGCCTGGCATTGTACCCACGCACGTGAGATTACTGAGAGCATTGTCATGATGCCATCTGAGCCTCCTGGCACGGCCCAGCGGAAGGATTCTGGTCTGAGGAAGGCTCGCAAGGGATGTTCCCGTTTGCTGAATTACCAACACCTCTGGCGGTGGCCCCGGGGGTAGCACGGGGTGTCCTACCCAGGGTAACTTTGCAGCTCTGCTGCCGGGGCAGAAAAGGGCATCGATGTGCTCAAATATACCCGCCTCCTTGCTCCTGAACACTGGGGGTGCCACGGGGAAACAGCGAAGGTTCAGCATCAAGAGATGCCTTCCACGAGAAGTGGGAAGTGAAACCACCCCCAGACTGTGTCTGGGCACTCTTTTCACAGAAGTGCTCTGCTGTTTCCAAAGTGAAAGGAAACAAGTTTCTCCTTCCAAATGAGATGAAGGTGAGAGCGCTGGAAGGACCTGCTGCAAGGAACGTATAAAGAGACTCTTCCTGGGCTTTTCCCTGGCAATAATCCTCAGAGAAGGGAAGCAGAGCCTAGCAGGAGCTTTTATGCTAGAACAACTATTTTGTTACTGTAAACTCTGGGGAGAATTACAGGAGTTGGTGGATCAACAGCTTTTATCAAGCTGCAGCAGCTCTTGCCATGGCTGTCTGAAAATGCAATCAACATAACTTGGACAGGGAGGGTGGGATCACATATTCCAACAAGTTAAATTTGTCAGCCTGTAATGTGCATAAATGACATAAAATATAATTGCTTTTGAATTCGGGCCCCTTCAGGTTTCATGTTGATTGCAGAAAGAAGAACCAGATGTTTCTTCAGCAGGAATCGCAGAGGCAAGATAAATAGTCTCTGGTTCATGACGTCTTTTAGAGTTTCCAAAAGAAACCAATTAATTATTTAATTATTGGGTGTGTTGATCGTGTAAAATATAATTGGCCTAGGGCAAACAGCAATACAGCCCTGGGAGCTGCCTGACTGAGTTTATATAACACACTTTTTGCCAACTCTTTTTTTCTGCTATGAAAACATTGTAAGATGAATTAATGCTGCTTCATCTTTCTTCCATTCTCTGTCATAAATAAAAGAGTCTCAAAACATAGACTTTCCTCCTTTCTGATCACCACCTTTCACGAGCAAGTAACTTGGAGAGAGAAGAGCCAGTAGCAAGCATAAATATTGTGATAGGAAAAGATAGCTTTGTTTAACTCACATCAATTTGAAGAAAAGGCAATCTGTTTGAAAGAGCCACATTTAATCCTCAGCTCTGGGAGGAATTCCTCGCGGTGAGGACAGCAAGGAACCATTTCTTCCTTGTCAGCACCAGCGGGGTGGGTCTGGAAAAAGGAATGGGGCGCAGGATTCACTGGGGCACCACGCAAATCTAGGTAATTGAGCTGAGTTCAATTAGCAAGCTGACATAGACCTTTTCTTTATTATGTCCTATAAGCAAATATACAAGAAATAGTATGTCATTTCTTTAGGTCAGCAGATACTTCTTAAATAATATTTGTGGTCTTCCAAGCGTTCATGGATGTTCCTGCATTTACTCTGAGGTAGCTATTTGCCTGTTAAGGGGCAGGAAGTAATTGAAAGGAGGACTGAAAGAAATTAGTGACTCATGTCCTCATGACTCTTCCATCCTAGCATTCTGTTGTGCTTGTTCAGCAGTGTCTGGAGTCTGGGAACGGCACGTTGCTTCCACAGCGCTTGCTGCCGTCGAGTCTCCAGGCACACTGTGGGGTGGAAGTCCATTTGTCCAGTCGCTGAGAAAAGAAAACAGAGAAAACATAAACTGTGATCTGTGCAAAAAGTGGTTTCAGGCTCTTAAGATCTTCTTCTCCCTGCCATTCCTGCCAGAAGCATCCTGAAATATTTTTCCTGCTCTGAGGTCAAGTCATTCCCTCACATTTCTTCCAGCATCCTCTGCAGGTCCGGCAGTTCTGGCTGGATTAGATTTGTTACACGATAAAGAAATGTGCAAAGCCACAGCCCCTTGAAAATGTACAGGCCCTGCTAAGGACAGGACTGGCTTCTGAGCTTTCCCAGAGGATGACAGAATGTGTTATCTGCCTGACTTTGCCCACTTTGTGCCCATTCTTCACATAACTTGGTGGCTGAATTCAGTAGTCCTAAACTAAACAAACTTCCCAGAAAGTCAGATCTCCTAATTCATCTGCACTCACAGGAAATGGGGGAGCTTTTTCAGAGGGATTCAGCCAGGAGGAGGTTGAAGACAAGGGGGTTTTAGCCCAGCTGTGAGCCTACATGACCAGCCACAGGCTGAGACCTGCAACTGACACCCCCAAACCCAGCCCTGGATGCTGGAATGTACCCCAAGAATATACCCCAGCGCTCTCTGCCCAACACCCAGAGTCACTGCAGAGAGGGCAGAAGCCTAAGGCCACGTTTATCTACTGGCTGATTTCTATCTGTTTGTTGGGTAGATGTCAGTGAAGACAGCTCCCCCAGCCCTGCCATCAGGGTGCTGAATGCCCCCGAGATCCGGGCACTCACAGCTCAGGGGGACTAATGGCACTTGGAATCCTGTCTGTGAACTGACCCCCGGCACCTGGCCTTACTCACGTGTGCTGCTTCTACCCTTGTCTCCATAACACAGAAGCAAGCCCCTTGACTGCGAATACACAGGTGAAATTGTGAGATCTCTCTCAGGACGCGTTAAAAAATGAAGCTCTGCCTTCTACAAGACTTAAATGCATCCAAAATAGCTTTCATTGGCCATGCACATCAAATGTTTCAGTTCAGGAGGTGTAAACAAGGTGCAAGTTGCCTTCTGAGTGGCTGAACTCTATTTTCCACCTAAAAGGCTTATCACTGACCACATCATCTGCAGCTATATTGAGGAAGGAACTGCTCTGCATTTCACCCTATATATCATCTTACAGCGACATTTTCTCAGCTGGGAATCGCTTGGTGATTTGCCAGCAGACAGATCAGTGCAGGAAAGGGATAAATTGATCACATTCATCCAGCTCTGAAGGCAAAACCCAGATCTCTGCCAGAGCCCTGCTCCCATTACAAACCTGCCTGTCCACCTGGTAAAAAGGTGTCTGAGGAGCAAAGGATATTAGAGTGGGGTGGAGACAAAATATAATTCATGTTGCTATAGCTAACCTTCCTCTTTAAATTATAGGTCCTGGTGAAGATATTATTTATGAGTTTTGAGCAGTAGTTCGTGGCACTGGGACATTTTTCTTCTTTTCTCCATATCCTTCTTCAGAAACCTCAAAGAAATGGCACTGAGTTACTAGCCAAATGTCTCTCGGTACGATGGGACAGTAGGCATAGAGCCAGGTAGAAATACAGCTCTCTGGAGCAATTTAACTGAGAATGAAAATTTGTCAAACAGTCATGGATAAAGGAGAGGTATCAGGTTTAAAAACCATAGGTGGTTTTACCATTCACAAGTAATAGTTTTTCAGTCAGGTTTGGGTCTCTAAAATTCATTTAAGTTAAGAAAATTGGCAGTAATTGGAATGAAAACTGGTACCTCGAATCGTAGCTGCTCATGCTCAGCTTTCTGGCTCTTTGTGATGATTTGAATGATCACTTTCAGTACTTTATACCTCCAGAGGACTTTGAAAATGTGATTTCTCATTACTAGCCCTCTCATGGTGGGTAAACGTGTGTGTCCAGCTGGCAGGAGATTGCTCTGGGGCCAGCAGAGTCCAGGGACCTGCACCCGGCGCTCTGCTGATCCAAGAGCAGAGATCTCTGGAAGGCATGGGTTCGCCCACTCTTGCTAGAATTTGCTCCTAGTAGTAGATCTCCAAGCGTTTCCCACAGTCCATCCCTGGTGTCTGAGTGTGGAAACTGAGGCACGTGCAGGGAACAGACAGGGCTGGGATTGCTGGGGCCAGCCGGGAGCTGGGGGTGGGCACCCCTTGCCAGCATTCCTGGGGGAACTCCTTCAGCTGGAGGATTAAGAGGCTTTTCTGGGAAACTTCAGCCTGCAAGGTTTGCTTGGTCTTAGCCAAACTCTGGATCCTGTGCTTTCCCCATGGCCAGAGTGATTTTCCAGTAGTTAGGAGATTTGTTTCCAGAGCACCCACTGGGAATGATGGTTCTGGTTCCTGGCTCCCCATAGCCCTGCTGGGGCTGGGAATGCTGCTGGTGCAGACCCACAGAGACTCAGCCTGGGATCAGGCAGACAAACCCAAAACAGCCACCACGCCCGCGTGGCTTCACTGGAACAAACGAAGCGAGGAATCTATTTGAACTGGGAATTAAAAGGAGCTATTAAAACATTCCCTCTGGTATTTTTATTTTGTTTACTCATGAGACCTGGCTCATGCCCCTCTGACTTGCACAGAGTCCATATTTGGAAAACTCTGAACTCGTTTGCATACTTACACTCAGGCAAATTTTAGAGATTTNNTTTTTTTTCACTATTTCTCTTTTTTCTTAAACAATTTAAATCAGGAGGCTGCTTCTTTCATTTCACTTTCAAAACATGACCAAAGAGGGATCTAAGTGCTTTCTTCAATTTCTTGAAGCTAACATTTCTCCCACAGTTGTTATTGCTCCCTGGCCACCCTGTCCCATCCTGCATCTCCTTTTGGAAGAAGGAGGAAGCCCACGTTGCCCTCCAGCTGCAGCAGGATGAGGAAATCTCAAAAGCTGAAATTTCCTCAGTTCAGAGGAGCAGCCTCAGCCTGGCTGCTCCTGTGGGGCTGAGCAGGTGCTGGGAATCTCTTCACATTTCCAGGACTTTCTGTTAAGGCCTGGAGGATTTTCTGATGGCTGTGCCCCAAGCCACTGCTCTCACCCGGCAACATTCCCCTGCCTGTGGGGGAAAGAAAAGCTGACAGTCCTGAGGGATTTTTTGCTGAGGTGTGATGTGTAAACTCAGTTTCCGCTGTCCATGCCTCACGAACTGACATCCACCTGTGCAACACCGCAGCTGCAGGGAAGCTGGAGAGAGGGAGAACTCCGATCAGCAGGATTGCTTTGGGAATTTATTCCTACAGGATCAGTGGTGTCCCCACTAAATGGGGGTGAGTTTAGGGCTCTCACCTCTGCTGTGACACTGACCTGCAGGAGGGCGGGCAGGTGGCAGACCCCATCCTCTGCCTCTCCACAGACCTGTGCCCAGCCCGCCGCGTTGGCTTTTGCCTGCCCAGGGAACGAAAGCCAAGGGAAATGTCGGGTACCAGGGAGTGCTGGGGGCACCTCCCTTCTCACCACTGAGCTTGGTGTCTCCAAATCCAGCTTTTGCTCGGGCGCTGAGGCTGCACTGTGTCTGGTCACCCCCAAACTGAGATCAGGGCGTGAACTGGAGCTGTGTGCAGGCAGATCCTCCAGGAGCAGGCTAGCTGGCAGGGCTGGGCACAGCCTCGAGGGCTGGGCGGGCTCCAAATGGCAGGAAAGGAGATGCTTCCCCTTCCCTCTTCCACTCCCTGCGTCAGGAATGACAGCGCTCAGTCATGGTGGGAGAAACTGATGTTCATTTTGTTCTAAAGGGATTTGAGCCCATTCTCCCACTTCTGAAGAGGGGTTCTGCTCATTTATCAGGGGCACATTTGTGGGCAGTTTAAAGTGAGGGAATAATAAAAATAATTGGGAGACTGAATCTCTCTCAATAAACAGTGTATAGTGTACATGTGTTTTCATGCATCTATCACAGAGAACAGGAGTATATACGAGAATATTGTCTAAATGTCTATAACATTTTAACATTTAATTTAAATCTAAAGATTTCCAGTATGTTTGACTGGAGAGGGCTTCCCCCCCTCAGAGAAGAAAGAGGGGTGCTGTAAACAGCTGTGTTCCCCTGCTGTCTGGGCAGCCTGGCCTCTCACCTCCTCTGGAAATCCTGTCTGAAGTGTCCCAGGCATTGCTCAAAGCAGAATGTGACCTCCAAGTTTTTCATTATTGCTCAGCTTAACTTTTGTTGTCTGTAGGGAAGAAGAGTGCTCACAACTGTTGGAATAAAACCACTTGAAAGAGTTATTTATATATTGAGGAGAACGAAGCAGTGGGGTGCAGGGGAGCTGCTCCCTGAATCGTGTGTTCAGTCCTCGGGGGTGTGCACACAAGCAGTCGCTCCATCCATATTGTAAATATAAAGCAGCCGAGGCTGTGCATATTGTATTCTCAAATATGCTTTAACACGCTTCAGAGGTAAGACTGTTACAGCCCAGAGCAGCAATTAATTTAATTTGGTACTGATACGTCTTCATTACAGTAGTTTCCTATTGCCTCACCACTCTGAGTGCATTTTTTATCGTGGTGTTCTTTTTGTCCTGCAGAAAGCATTTATGATTTCTTGCAGGGCTCATAAGGTTTCCCCTACCCCAGCCCACTGCAATCAGGAAGGAAAATGTTCCCAGAATTCCTATCCTGCAGTCTGGGAGCAGAGATGGAGAGGGGCTATAGTCTATCCCATGTCATAAATGAAGTTTCTGACAGAGCAGGGTGTGAATTCTGCTCTTTTGAGTTTATACTTGTCTGCCAGGAGGAACTGAGTGATTTTCTTTTTTCCCTTACAGCTTTTTTACCGTGACTTATAGAAAATCAGAGTATTGTTCTTCAATAGAAAGTTCCAAATAGCTTGGTAGTTATTGTTTCTACAGAATCTAAAATAATGTAGATTACTTGGAAGAAAAGGAATGCCAAAGGGGCATGAAAATACAGATGTAGATCCAAAACATGCCACTCTGGCTTCTCTGGAGTGCATGAAAAACTAGCAATGGGAAGATTTTTTTTTTTTCCTCCCCCACAGCCTGGCATCTGAATTTCATCCAAGGAGAAAAGTAAGAAAGTAGAGGCAAAGATAAGTTCTCGTTGCCAGAGTCATTGTTTTTGTTCTCTTCTTGTTGGAAGCATGACTGGGTAAAAGTGAAACTCTTATGGTGAAGGTGGAAAAATATTGAAAACAACCAACAAAATGCTGTGAATCTCTGCTCACTCTGTCTCCCTCCACCTTTATCCTGTTCTCTCCTAGAGCAGTGCAGACCTTTAGCACAAAAATATTAAAGTGGGAGAACGAAAAGTTTATGATATCATCATGCTGAATCAGTACAGGATTCAATCTATTTATTACCTCATGCCTTTGCCAGGGAAATTTGAAATGACTTATATCATGGAGGCCCACTCCTGCTCTGAAGTTGTATTTTGGATGAAGTAAGAGATCATTCTTAGTTGTTCTTGCCATTGCAGCCTCATTTCATCAGGGTTTGGCTGCCACTGTCCTAAGCCAAGAACGCACTCGAATCCCTTCATGGGTTTAAAGCTGAAAGCAGAAAGTGGCACGAGGAACTCTGACCCAAAAGAGGTGGAAATTACTCTGTGTGGGAAATGGAGTGTGCAAAATCACAGTGATAGACACAGCTGGGTTACTGGTCTGGCACGAGTGTTACTGGTCTGGTGTGAGTGTTACTGGTCTGGCAGGAGTGTTACTGGTGTGGTGAGAGTGTTACTGGTCTGGTGAGAGTGTTACTGGTCTGGTGAGAGTGTTACTGGTGTGGTGTGAGTGTTACTGGTGTGGTGTGAGTGCTCCTGGTCTGGTGAGAGTGTTACTGGTGTGGTGTGAGTGTTACTGGTCTGGTGTGAGTGTTACTGGTCTGGCAGGAGTGTTACTGGTGTGGTGAGAGTGTTACTGGTCTGGCACGAGTGTTACTGGGAGGCTGATTGTGTTGTGGGCTGCTACAGCACCCCATGTGGATTATTTGTAGCTAAGGTGGGTGCTCCAGCTCCTTTCTCTGCTTCCCTTTCCTTCCTTGTTTCCAAAGCTGCCCAAAGCCAGGTTCCATGAAGTTCTTAGCTGAGTTAAGGTGCAATAGATGTCTAGGGGAAAGGAGGCTGGACGGTTCCCGTGATTTCCAATGGCACTTAGGCCTCCTCTGGACTGCTTCTTTCCACAAACCCAACTCGACTGCAATTTGCACTTTTAGATATACATCATATATAATTTTTTAAAATTAATTTTGTGTGAGAAAGTGATAGGGAAAAATATCACATCCCTAATAAGATCATTTACAGAGCTTCAGCAGAGGAGAAAACAGTGATTTCCAAACAAAGCTTTAATTAAGGATAAAAAATAATTCTGCAAATAATGCTGTATTTGCATGGGAAATATGCAAAATATCATAATGCAATTCTTAATCAACCAGAGCTGTCAGACATTCAAAAATAAGTTAATTCTGCTGTTAATATTGCTGCATGTTATAAATATTAATGGAATGAATGCTATTCAACATTAGTTTCATTATTGTTCAGCAACTGTTTTAACTCCCCCCCCTCCCCACCTTCTAAGTTGTCAGATAACTGGCTTTCTCCTGCTCATGTCTGTTCTCATAAAGTGGAAGCATGTGGAAAAGAAGAAAAACCTCATATGAACCATCTTAGAGCGCTAAAAAATGATGTTTCCAGACTCTGTGAGTTTTTCCCTTTTACTCAAGTTTGAAAAACTGAGAAGCAAAGTTTTGGCTGGGTGGCCAGCCTTGGTGTGGCTCTAGGCATCCTTCTGCACCGAGGAGAGGATCTGCCATTCTGTGCACCTACTGCCTATCGTGGGTGCTCTGACCAAAATTCATGAAATGCCTGAAGAAAGCCGACAGACTGCCTGTGGGAGAAACTGTCTGGTTTTCTCATTAGCAAGAGCTAAAGGGTCTGCATCGGGGCCTTTCATGTGGTAAAAAGAACTCATTAATTGCTTAATTCTGTGGTTGCTATTTATGTCATTATTTATGAATATTCTAGAATCTGACACTGGGGCAAATTCTAGTCTTAGTTAAATTAATAAGTTAATAGTAGGTTTAAAAAGTGGCTTGGTTCACTATTGTTCTTTTGGATTTTTTCTAATTAAAATAAAGGCCTAACCCATTATAGGGTTGTTCCCCATTGTCACAAGTGCATGTACCACATTACACTGCTGTGTGCAAATCCCTTCACAGGTATTAAAGGTTCTGTATGGAAACGGGATGTGAGATGGATAAATACAAATCCACTTTTCAGACATGAAAGTGAGCGTACCTAGGCATGCCAGAGGGCACCCTAGTGAATCCATGAAAGACCTGGGAAAGAAACCAGAATTGCAGCCCTCGCTGTAGCCACCAACACATTTCCTTCATCAGTTCCTCAGCAGGTGAATTCACATCAGCCAGCCTTGTACAGCCACAACCTTGGCACTGGCTTCAAACGCAGAAAATGTTGTGTTCCAGGCCATAAGCATTTTTATGTCACGGGGAAATGCAGTCATGTATGAAGAACGGGTTACTTTTGCACACCAGTTTGATGTGTAGAGGGCTCAGACCTGTGGAGATCTAAGCCATAGTGCTGGAAAAGTCTGGGAGAGAGCGACCTCATGGCAGTGTGAGCTGGTGCAAGAGCTGACCTCCTTCAGCCCAGGTGAGAGGCAGGTTCAGCCAAACGTGTTGTTGAGCCCAGGCGTAGCTAGAGGAAAACATGGCAAAACAGGTCTGAGTGCTCCTGTCACCCCGTGGTTTCGTGTGCCATGGTTTTGCCTTTGCTTTATAATCTGAGGGACAAGATGATGCACATTCACACATTTAAAAATGCAGTGCTCCTCTTAGTTTTTACATCTTAGTCCTCTCCCCATTATAATAATAAAGTACATATGTAACAGAGGGATGAAGGCTGAGATCTTCAGGCTTCTCTGAAAGAGCAGGCAATCAGTTTCCATGACCAGTTTCAAAAACGTGCCTGGAGTCTCACTGCTCTGAGAGTTCATAATCTCTTCTCATTTCCAGCCCAAAATTATTCAGACTAAAGCAACTTTTCACTGTATCAGTTTTAACATTGACCTTGTCTTGTCCCTCCTAGTGTTTGTCCTCAGATGCAGGCAGAAAGGAGCCGTCGCCCTCGTGAGTGCAGAGAATCATTTTGCAATGCAGAAAGAATTAAGATCTTAATCTTTGTTCGTGTGGTGTGTTCTTCACTCCCCTCATCCTCCTGGCAGTATTTCTTTCCTGTACTTCAGTTCCTCTTTGCAGATTTGATGGCCAGAAGATGTGTCCCGGTTCCTGACACAGCCTTGCCAGCGATGTCTGTGAAGGCAAAGGAGATTCCCTCCGTGCAGAGCCAGGGAATGGGGGTGCGCCCCTCGGAGGGCTCCTCTGGGCATCCCTGGATTTGGGAGCCACGGAGGGGTGGGGCTGGAGAGGGGATGTCTGAGTGCACTGCAGCCAACAGTGCTGAGCGGTGTCGGAGCCAGGCAGATAGACAGTACTTTGAAGAAGAATATTTCAAGTAGATATTAGAGACATAGAAAACTCCAGGCAATCAGGAAAAGAAATTAATAATAAGATACGATTAGTTGCCTATTTAAATCTGGTGTGCTAGTTATTGTGGAATCAGATTTTACTTAGATTTGGGGTACCGTGGCTTTGATTTTCCTTGCGTTAGCCCACAGCGATGTGCAACAACAAATGAAAATCCTGTTGATGTACTGGGAAACTCTCTTTCAGCTCCCAGCTAAGGCCATTTTGCTTTCTGTCTTTATTTCTTCCCATCGCGTACTTTTTAGCCATATTTGCAAAAACTTTGAGGAAATATTGCTACAAATACATATTTAAGATTTGATTACTCATTCTCATCCACTATCATGTGCCAGACATGCAGCCTACTCTAACAGATTACTGTTCTTAAAGTTGTTACAGGAAGGTTAAATAAAATGTTGCTTTTATGACACTGAATATCTTTATGATGTTTAGCTGAATTATAGGCTGTTTGGGGATGCCACAGATGTTCCAGGTATTAAAATCAAACTGGCAAAATGTCAGCAGTCCCTCGCCCAAGGTATCGTGCTCCTGATTCTCGAGCACCTCCCATTTGCTGCCCAGCACCTCAGAACCCGTCCCTGCCACGCTTCCTCCTGCACGTTTAAGGACACAGAGCCAAATCAAAACATGTCAAAGCTGCTCCAATAGTAAAATCGAAGTCTGAACTGAAGCCACCAAAAATCCTGATTTTCCAAATTCCTGTCTGCTGCGGTTGCCAACCCTCCTCTTTTAGGAGCCCCCTTCACTAATTTATTTTGCTCTCAGAGTCTTGGGAAAAGACATGTACCATTTTAAAGTAGCAGCTAAGGGTGTGTGTATGTATATATTTAAAAGATTAAAAATATCTGCATCTATGAAAAAAAACCTAAAATTTTATATGTAATTTTATATGTATTAAAAATAAAATATGTATCTTCCATGGCAAAAGTAGTACAACAAAATTGGTGAATGACTGATGCCGCAGTCTTCATGGGAGAATAGAAAGACTCTGAAAGCAGAAGTTGAAGAAGAGAAGGGAAGTTGAAAATCTTATTCTATAAAATGGAGCCAGAGCTGGACACTGATGCTGAATGGGACATTTTGACAAATTCTTGGTGAATATTTCAAATCTAAGTAAAAAGAACAGCAGGCTGAAATATGTGCAGGTGTTTTAATTCTACTTGCTGCCTGCTCTAGTTCTTTCTGTTAAAATATATTAAAAAAATGTTTACTCGACACACTTTAAGTGAAAATGGGTTTTCTTTTCAGAGTATATAAGCAAGAAATTGCGTTGTGAGTACCTTAAGGAGCTTTGGGTCTCAGGTTTTGCAGAGTAATTCAGGCACAAAGAAAATGAACTTATTTCAAATATATTTAAATCTTTATTTTTTTAGTGTTGCAATCTATTTTTCAGGATGTTTGAAATGTTTCAAGAGATGAAAGCATTTCATTTTTAAATCATTCACATTCTTCTACCAACCTTTTTTTTTTTTTTTTTTTTAGGCCGTCAAGGAAAACCTGTGCTGGCTAGCTTTTCAGAAAGCTCTGTTGTGAAGGGGCTGACAAGAAAAAGCAACATATGTTTAGATATACATTATTTTGAGGGGATGAGAACAGAATAAAAACTATCAGTGGGTGCATGGACTGTAAAGTTCTCTGCACCCACTTTCAAATGTTTGCCTTGTTTTATTGCTGAAAATCTGTCCCAGTATGGGCTAAAAAACAGATCCAAAATATTTATTTGCCAGACTTAGGTATCGTGCTGCCTTCAAATATTTGTGATTGACTTAGAGGATGCACCTGCCTTAGCCCAATAATACAGGAATGTGCTTGACTTAAGAAGCTGAACAAGGGAAACCTTTCTTGCCCACTGAGCTGAATCACACCCAACCCTCCCACGAATGTCAGTGCCGGTTGTGCAGCCTCACATGGTGACCTGTAAATCTCCTCCCAAGGCTCCAGAAAAGATAAAGCATGCTCCACTTCTACAGAGCACCTGCCAAGTTTAGAGCATGGAAGCACGGCAAGGATAACCACGTTTCAGAGGAGAAGGAAATTGGTTTATGGCCTGGGGCGATGATTTCTCCCCTTGTGGTCACACTTCTGGGCTGTGATGTTACAAATTCCTCTCTCTGAAGTTCTAAGGACTCGAGCACTGGACACCATGAAAACTGCAGTGGGGACTCGGCAGACCAAGGGGCAGAGCACATCTCTGGAGTGTTTTTGGCTGTTTTTCCCTTGGTCTGTGCAGAGAATTAACCCAGCAAGTGTTTTGACCAGCTCTCCTGGGTCACCCCACACCTGTGTCATTGGTGGCAGGCGGCGATCTTCTGAGGGTTGTGTGCCAGCTCTACTCCCTATCCACCTATAAAACGAAAAGACCTTTTTAGGGAATATTTCAGTTTGCTTCTCCCAGCCAAGGAAGAGGCTGGACCCCTTTTTCTCTGGTAAACCAGGAAAATATTTCAGCTGGGTACAGTGAAAGGGTAGGTGAGTGCTGAGAGCTGTATCACTTCTGGAAGCTTTGCCTGAATGAATTCCACCCACCTTATGTAGACTATTTCTGTTGAATAATGGGTGATCTATTTCCCTGTCACGGAGTCAAATCAGTGCTCAAGTTGCAGTAGCAGCAAGGAAATCAGATACCTGTTTACACAGAAAATCTTTGTTTTTAAATAAAATTAAGAGAGGAGGGAATCCAGCGAGGAGGTGTTGACATTCAGCTGGAAACTGAGTGGATTTAACAAACCTGTGAATTTTAAGGTGCACAGGAGATTCTATCTGGGTGTCAGGAATCTCCTTTTGCTGTGTGGTTGACTGAGCTCAGGAACAGTTTGTGCAGAGGAGAAATGGAGCCTCTGTCCTTAGATATCTCCAGCCCAGCTGTGGCTGTGGGGAGCTGGATTTTAGCTGGTGGGATGCTGGAGCAGATGGCTTCTGAAGTTCATTCTAACCCTCTCCTGTGATTCTGTATGTCCCAGCACTGCTTTGAAATG
Organism: Regulus satrapa; assembly: GCA_013396955.1. Taxonomy (NCBI): domain Eukaryota; kingdom Metazoa; phylum Chordata; class Aves; order Passeriformes; family Regulidae; genus Regulus; species Regulus satrapa. The sequence continues at coordinate 652,330 of VWZN01016954.1, read as the reverse complement.
ATTTTTTGGTATTGTACTACCTTTCAACTCGCAGATCTGTCTATAGGGAGGAGCTTTGCTGATTTGATCTTTTTACTATTAGACATTCTAAATGCTTTTTGCTTTTACTTGGTGTAGAAATCCGTGTTTAAAATGACTAAAATGTGGGAACATCATTGCCAGGTTCCAGTTCATGGGAGAGAACTTCTGTCTTCTCTGGTTTCATTTGTATTGCTCCCCCATTAAATTTTGTGTCCGCAGACCCTGCAAGTTTATGTTCAACATAATGTCCAAGCTAATTTAAAAAAAATAAAAGCATAAAGGGGACAACATACGCTGTCTTCAGTTAACTTTGAGGGATTATCTGTTGCTTTTTTGGAAAGGGCAAATAATTCTTGCTCTAATGCAACAAAGATGTGTATTCCCACCGACCATTAGAGCGGCAAGCAAGGAGAGGAGAGGTAAGCTGCTGAAGCAAACATCCTTTATTATTTGCTAGCAAATGTCTCAATTTCCAGCGGCTCACACTGCATTATTAACTAGCAAAGGCTTAGGAAAGCACAGCTATGACAGATAATACTCTGGACTTGGAGCCTCTGACTCAAGGCTATCAAACCCTTCGGAAGGGCTGGCTTTGCTGCCACCAGAGCCCGGAGGAGCGAAGGGGACACACAATTCTCGTGCCCTCATCTCCAGTGCAATGTCAGCTCAGCCACAAATCGAAGTCACTTTGGGGTTATCTGCTTACCTTGGGGGTGTAACTGCATTTCCAAACTGACACTGTGCAGATCATGGTGCTTGCTCGAAGTCTGTCGTAGCCGATAACGAGGAGGAAATTATCTGTGGAATTACAAACGGTGAGTACAATGATAAATGGTAGTTAATTATGTGTAATGGATCTGATCACTTATTGCTACAGGATGTCAGTGATAAAATTAATTTTTAAAAAGCTGATCAACTTCACAATCTTACAGAACGAAACATATTAGCTACCTATTACCTTCCTTTCATGGCTTGTTATTAATTTGCTATTGTTTTCCAAATGCAGGACACAACACAGCACACAAAGCCCTCTTTTGTAATTAGGAAAGCTCCTTGTGTCCAGGTAGGCGCAGGAATACTGACTCACACTAGACAGAGTGAGTTTTCTGTTATTTTTCAGCACAAAAGGAAACACCGAAATACAGAAAAGGGAGGTAGGGAGAAAAGCAAGGAAAAAAAATCCCTAAAGCTCCCCAATAAGTAAATAAAAATAAGAAGAGAACAATGTGATATTTAGTATTTCACTGCCTTCCAAAGAACCTTTTGTGCTACCAGTCCAGCAGTTAGATTTGCATTTTTATTTCAACCCTTTAAACTTTTTGGGTCAGAATTATGTTTTGTTGAGGACAACCTTACACAGCCAGAGCACTAGAAACCCATCTTTTTAAAGTGAGAAATCATGTCTTAAAATTCTGCAGCTTCTTCAGGTCTCTATCTATTAAGCAGTAGAGATTTTTGATTAAATTCAGTGACATTATTCTCAGAGAGTTTTTTCTCCTCTCTCTCTTTTTTTTTTTTTTTAACTAATGTCTGACAGCTTTTGTAACAAAGTTTTTCAAACAAACAGGACTTCAAATTAGCTGTAATTTATAGCTAATATGAATAACGAAATATTTACACAAATTTAGACAAAGAGCTGCCATTTCATGTTGAACATCTCTGCTTGTCCATAAACACCTGGAAATTAATTTAAGGGAGACTTATGAACGAGACAGCAGCTAATAGTGCAGACTGGCCCGATTTGGCTTTAGTTACCTCATTAAATATCTTTTTCCTTTAGAGCGCTTCAAGTGAAAAATGTATTGGTAACAAAATTTGGACAGTTTTCCCATTTATGGCAGAAATCCTATTAAAATTAATCAGCCCTTCAATTTGAAATGGCCTGATAAAAATTTAAATCATGAAAATGCTATTCTAGAGTTAAGCTATCATTCACTTAGCCCGTTAATGAGATCAAAAGTAACCACTTTTTGTGACACTGGATCATTTGAAAGCATGTCGAGAACTTCAATCAAAGACCTCTCAAATTCAGTACTTTCCGTGGAAATAGATGTATCTGAGCCAAATTTGACACTTTTTCTCTCAAACCTGTGCACTTGTCCAGAAAATAAAATCCCGAACGGACCAGGAACTGGTTCTGGTTCTTCCCCCCAGAGCTTCTCAGCACAGCGAATATCTGCCCTGGAAGTTACACACAGTTTAACACCAGCAGGCCTGCGGTGAATTCCCAATCAGATCTGCTCTCTCAGAGAGGCTCAAGTGCTCTGTCTCCTACACAGCACATTTACTGTGAGTAGCACAATGCTCCTGTGTAGTGGCCATCATTACAGCGGGATTCTCTGGCTTCACTCTTTACGAGGAGCAAATAGTGGTGGCTAATAAAAAATCTTCCCAATCAGTGCTAGTAATAACTCTGTATTTCATTGTCAAACACCTTCTCGATGTTATCAGTCTTCTATTTTGTCATATCTCTGTGAAAGTTTCAGCCCATTTCCCATTTCAGATGCATTCAACGCCACGGAGACATTTCTATTCCACTTGAAAGAAAAGTTCTCTATTTATTGATTAAGCAGCAGTTAATGTGTGTCACCTTAATGTTTCAGGCATGCAGCCTGGGATCCAGCTGGATGCAAGGGCTGCGCTGCTGGGAGTGTCTTGGAATGCAGGGCTAAAGCAGAGATGATTCTTTTGTGTCCTGGTTTGCAGGCCATTCTCTTGACTGGGATGGTGTCATTATGGTTTGCTTCCCAGGCAATATTCGGGGGCAGGAGCAGGTTTCCTGGCTGCCAGGGTGCCCCACACCTGAGAAATGCTGCTCCAGAGGGTTACAAGGTGAGCCACCAGCCTGGCCTGGCAATTCCCTGCGCAAGGAGAGACAGAGGAGCCCCAGGGGAAGGGGCCAGGAAGCCCTGGGGGAGTGGAGGGGCTGAGAGAGCCCAGGGGATGTGAGAGCCCAGGGGGATTGTGGAAGGTTTCTCTGTAGCTCATCTGCTTCTTTCAGGGAGGGGAATAAAGCCAGAGGGAGACGTTGTTCTAGTTGGGACGCAGATGTTTATTAGTTCCTATCAATATTACAGTCTCACAGAATGTGAGTTCTGCAGCACACCAAGCTAACAAGCTAAAAATGGAGCCCAAGGTCTCTCTCTACAAGGCCTTTTAAGGGTAAACTAACCAATCATAAATTCCAGCTAAATTATTTTTACTTTTAACCAAATAATCAGGCACCCATGGCCTGCATTGCAGACTTTTCCACCCAATCCCACAATATCACCCAAACCCATGAAGAAGAGGAAGAGGCAAAGCCAGTGCCCTAAAACCTCCATCCATCTTTATATCTATTACTGTATCCCAAACCCTGAAACTCGGAGTTTTCCACCCTGTTATCTCACACCCTTCTATCCAAACTCCACCCCCACAATCCCAGCTCCATCACTCAATTTTGGAGCCTTCTCCACGGCCCCAGGTCAGTGCAGTGTTCTCCTGGGGTCAGTGCCTGCCAGCACAGAGAGCTGAAATTCCCTGTGCCCAGGGCTCCAGCAGGGGATGCCGGCCCTGGAGCAGGGAGGAGGAAGAGGCTGCCCATCACACCTGGAGGGCAGCTCTGGGCTGGGCACTCAGGGCACAGCCTGGGGACAGGGCAACCCCAAACCTGCCCCTGTGCCCTCCCTGGGCACAGCCTGGGGACAGGGCAACCCCAAACCTGCCCCTGTGCCCTCCCTGGGCACAGCCTGGGGACAGGACAACCCCAAACCTGCCCCTGTGCCTTCCCTGGGGACAGGACACCCCCAAACCTGCCCCTGTGCCCTCCCTGGGCACAGCCTGGGCACAGGACACCTTCCTGAGACCCACCGTCAGCAGGACAGGGTGTCCAGCGAAGAGCAGCCTGTGGGGAGGCTCCAGGGGACAAAAAGCACATCACTGAGCTACTGGGGTAAAAAGAGGGAGGCGTGAAAATCATTATCACGGACCAACATCTGGGATTTTCTATCTGTAGATGAATCTGTGCTGTTTCTTGTGATAAATTTGCAGTGACAAATTATTATTCACTGTCTGCAGGGTACCCTGGGATTCTTCAAAGTAATGCAAAGTACCGTTTCTGAGAAGAATCACAGAGTGCATGACTGTGGGAAAAAACACATCTGAAGAAACAGTTCACATCCGAAAAAATAAGCCTCACAAACTACAAAATGTGCCGTGATTTTGAGGAGAATTCAGAAAAACAGTGTATTCGCCTCAGTTTCCCTCTGGAACTCCTTACGAAAGGCTTTCAGCTGGCTCCAAAGATGCAGGCACGCACCAGAGCCATGTTGTTCAGTAGGTTTGTTTATTTTAGGTTGGGTTGATTTGTTGCAGAAATATGCTAGACCCTTAATCCCAGTAGGAAATTGAAACTGTGAGAAAGACAAAGTCTGGCTGACCCCTGCAAGAACAAGCAGCAAACCCTGCTGAGAAATAGCAGTAGCAAAAACAGAGGGAATTACCAGAGAGTTTTGTCTTGGAGGATGAGAACTGTTTAAAAACCGCAAGGACGGAAGGAGCGATCCTTCCGCGCCCTCCCGCCTGGCCTGCGTGGGGCACGTAACAAATGGTGAATTGAAATCCACGCTGGTAGCGGCGTCACTGGGGGATCAGGATCACACATGAGACTTCCTCCGTTTGTTCTGCCTCATTAGCACGGGCCCTTATTGCAGGGACCGCCGCAGCTCCCGGCCTTCCACGGCCCCTGTCCCGCGCACGGTGCAGATCCAGGGGCAGGGTGTGCGGGCACCCAGGGGCACCCACGGACACCCAGGGGCACCCACGGGCACCCACGGGCACCCATGGGCACCCAGGGGCACCCACGGGCACCGGGCCGGCGCTGCTCAGAGCCCGGAGCCCCCTCTGGGGCCGCCAGGTGAGAGGGCTGCAGGACAAGAAGGCAGCAGGACCCGCCAAGGGAAGAGGACAAACCGGAGAAGGGCAGAGGGCGGCCGCAGGGGGAAAAGCAGGGGGAAAGCAGGAGGATTGTCCAGGCTGTGGAGAGCTCTGTGGAAGTTTCCATTCCCAAAGAAGGGGCACGAGGGGTGTCTGCTGGAGCGGGGTGCAGCGCTCACTGCGGTGAGGGGAGCAGGAAAGGCCGCGGCGGACGGCAGCGAATGGAAGGGCGGGAGGGAAACCCTCAGAAAGCTCTGCCTGGCTCTGCGTCCACCCCGACAGTGACAGCTGCCCCCCTGGAAGGTCCTGGTGCTCATGGATGCACAAGTTGTTACTCGGAAAAAGTATTTCTGGTGCCATGGGAAAAGCACCAAGCTCTGGTTCTCTGTGTCGAGCTCCCCTTTGTTTAAGCTGTGGTCTCACTACAGGCAAAATCCTGCTGGTGTGTGAATTAAATGGATGTATTTGTCTTATTCAAGCTGAAAATTTAAAAATGGCTAAATAATTGGTTTGAAAGTTGTTTTGGTTTTTTTTTTTTCCCCGCTTCATGTGGAATCCAGATTTCATTTCTATAGCTTGTGTTTGCCACACCTTGGCACACGAGCTGACAAACAGTCTCAGATCATGGTCAGGCCATTCTAAGGAAATGTATTTTCCTTCCTAGCTTGTCCTGTGCTCTGCACTATATTAACAACAAGTTAGAAAGCAAAGGATTGAGATTTAGGAGAAAGGAATTTTTATCTGCATTCTCAAGATTTCTGGGAGAACCAGAACTTGAAGCTGGTAAGTGTTAAAATGAGTCAGAGCAGAAAAAAGACCTAAAAGAACAGATGCATGATTAAGGCTACCAGTAGGCATCTTGCAGAAGAAAGAAAGTGGTAAGCATTTTTCCTCTTTATCTGTTGAGAGGGCAAAGAGCAAGACTGGTATGAAAACCACTCTGGAGCAATGAAAACCAACCACAAAAAAAGAGATCCCCTTTCACTGGCACAGAAGCCACAAGCAGAAGAGTGGGGGAAAAAACTGAATGCATATGACCAGCTGATGCACAAAAAAAAATCTGTGCTCAGACTGGTCCACAGGATGGTCATAGGATATATAAAAAACTCTTTTTCATCTGATTTTCGATACTCATATCTTTGCTTCCACTTTTTGTCCCAACCCATCTGCAGCTGGGCTATGCTTTTAAAATAAAAACGGCAAAGTTTCAAAAAAAGGTAATTAACTGCCCTCCAACAAAAATCAGAAAATGTAGACAGTAAAAATCTTTATGGTGCTAGAATCATCATTCAAAACCAGTGCTTAAAGTAGCACGAACAGCATTAAATGTATATCTATATATCTTTTTAACCTTTATACAGACAGCAGGAGCACTGCAAGCTAAATTTGCATTTCATAGCAGGAAACAAAACCATCCCACAAAGATATGATAAATCATCAGAGGAACAACGAAGTGCCCTCACACATGCATATGTTTTTCTAAAATCACAGAGAATGAAGATAAGAGACACACAACCCAATCTCCATCTCAAAGGTTGATTAACTGTACCCAAGCCTGACTACCTCAAGAGCAGTATAGCTGAAATTTGAAATATGGATTTGCTTCCAACAGTTCTTCTCACTTTCTTTTTTTTTATTATTATTTTTGGACAATTGACTGACCTAGTTTTCAAATCCTAAGAATTTTTTAAGACAATGCTTGCTCTAGAGGTACAGTAGTGATGCAGATTTACTTGATCTTTTGATTCCAGGGAGAAAGAAAAGTCTGTCACTCCTGCAAAGCAGGTCGTGCAAGAAGATTGTTCATTCTGGTTCAGCTTTTTTAACTTCTGTGGAGGCAGAGCAGATACAAGTTTGGAAAAGTCAGATTTTTTAAAGTGAAACACAATGAAAAATTTTGCAGAAACCTTATTTTGACAGAAGAACCAATTTCTACAAGAGACATATACACTGAAAAATGTCTGCATTAAAATTGCAATTTGAATTTTGAAAGTCTATTGTTTCCTATACAAAACCAAAAGAAAACGTTTCTTTTTTTATTATTATTATTTTATGTTGTTTGACCAAGATTAAAGTATTGGGGGAAAATGGGTTTGAAAACCAAGCCAGATTGTTTTGAGTCAATTCACTTGGCATAAGACTGCATTTCTTACCAGTGCATTTCCTTTGCCAATCATAGTTCCAGTCCCCCATTTCTTCTGGGCCAGCCTTCCTCAAAGACCACATATCCTATAGAGCAATAAACGGATTTCACTGGCACATGGCTCGTCTAGGAGATAATTAATTCTCAGGGAGCCAGGATGGGAATTTGCAGAGCGCTCGCTCTGCTGCTCTGCCTCTCCATATGGGCATCCTAATTGCAGGGTGCTCGCTGAGCACAGCCCTGGCAGCACCAGGAGCCGAGGGCTCGCTGCTCCTCGGGCACTGCCTGGAGCCCTCGGGCCCTGCCCGGTGAGCCAGAGCATCCAGCTGGGCTCACTGCAGGCTCTGCCACGGCCCAAACACACATCCTGCTCCTGCTCGGCTGGGCTGGGCATGGGGTGGGGCAGCACAGCCCAAACCCACCCAGAGCTCACCCTAAACCTGCCTGGAGCTCACCCTAGACCCGCCCAGAGCTCACCCTTAAATCCGCCCAGAGCACAGCCCAAACCTGCCCAGAGCTCACCCCAAAACTGCACAGAGCTCACCCCAAACCCGCCCAGAGCTCACCCCAAACCTGCTCAGAGCACAGCCCAAACCTGCCCAGAGCTCACCCCAAACCTGCCTGGAGCTCACCCTAAACCTGCCCAGAGCTCACCCTAGACCCGCCCAGAGCTCACCCTAGACCTGCCCAGAGCACAGCCTAAACCTGCCCAGAGCACACCCTAAATCTGCCCAGAGCACCCCCTAAATCTGCTCTGGGTCTGAGCTCACCCCAAACCTGCCCAGAGCTCACCCACCTGCTCCAGGCACGGAGCACACCCCAAACCCTCACACAGCTCCCCTGTTGGTTTAGGTTTTTTCCACATATACCGTATCAACTGGAAGGATTTCTCTAAGCCCTCCTCAAGTGCTGGTTTGCAGCCAGTACTGAATTATCCTGGAGCAGATTCCTTGCCACTGAAGCCTGGAGCTACTATAGCTAGAGAGTTCAGAGGTGTTAAAGAGGGGCAGCCTCTCTCCTCCCTTCAGGCAAACCCAGCTTTATAAAGGCCTGTGTGCCATCTCCTGCATTCCTCCCCACAAAACCTGCAGCCTTCCCCTCTCTCCAGGAGCTGCCCCTGTTATCCAAACGCCCCCAGGCTCCCTGGAAGCCTCAGTGCCACAAGGATCTTTTGCCTCTCCCTGCCCACATGAGTGTTTTCCCTTTTGGTCCCTGGGCAGGTGAAATGTCCGTGGTTACCTGCAGCTCTCCCACCTGTTTTTCCCAGTCACTCTAGAGGGTGTTGGATCAGGTTTGATTGCTGTGCCTGTGCCTTTGTCTCCCCAGCCCTGCCGTGCCCATCACAGCTCAGGAAAGAGAAGTTCCCACTGGATCTGACAGCCAGGGAGGGTTTCTTTACTGCTGATTTCCTTTTCTCATGATCTTTAAGACTCCTAACAGACCCGGCTGGCAGTAGGTAACGTGTTCAAAGCTGACTGGGGAGGAGTGGGGGTGGTGACAGACAAACAGCTGAACAGATTCATATATGGGACAATGAGATAAGCCCCGTTTTCTGAGAAAATTAGACCAAAAGTTCCCAAGATTTTGCTCATAATATGTGAGTTTCTTTGTACGTGCTGGGAACCTTCTGAGGTTTCTGATTATGTTCATGGTATTTTTATTTTCAGCCAGGAATTGATGCATACCTTCAGGGCAAAGAAAATGAACAAATTCCACAACAAAACATGTTTACAGAGACTGGCCATCCTCCACATGCAGATAGACCCAACCAATTATGAATTTGTAAGGTGCTTCCAATATAAAATTAGAGCTCAAGTTTATAAATCCATAAATGTCTGCATGCACATGTCCACATATATAAGATCTACAGGGAGTTTATGAACAGTGAAAACCAACATTTCCACACTTTGGGACAGCAGCCTGTTATTGCAAAAAGAATCCAACAAACAAACAAACAAATTACTGGAAAAAAACCCCCAAAACCACAACCAAACAACAACAACAACCAAACAAAAAAACCAGCCAAAAAACTGCAGGCAAATTCCTTAGCATCATTTTTTTCCTCAGATTTAGACCAGTGAAAGTGTGTAGCACAGCACTGGGGAGACTTGATCAGATGGAGTAATTTAATACAGTAAAACCATGCTATCAAATCGGAATTTTTTTTTACTTTAAGTAGATGCTTTTAGTTGAAATAGATTGCAATGTTGTGTTGTTTTATTGGAATAGTCTACATAGTGAATATTGCAGTTAGAAATTAGGGTTTGAAGTGAGAGATTATCAGATAAATTCAAATGCCTTTC
>VWZN01016954.1:615640-642747 GCA_013396955.1 Regulus satrapa | reverse complement strand
TATATTTATATAAAAATATATTTATATAAAAATATATTTATATATATATATGAAATCATAACTCAGGGTTGCTGCTCCCCTTAGCCTTGCACTCTGCAGGTCGGCTGAGCTGCTTTTCCCCGTGCCTGTCCCATGCCCTGCCCTGCCCCTGAAAGGATGGAAGGATGGCCTGGAGAGAGCGAAAGTCAGGTGGGAGATGCTGTGGGTCATGCTGTGGATGGTATCTTTAAACCATCAGCCCCATCTCGAGCCTGCTGCAGCCAGCTCTCTGCTCTGGTGGCACTGCAAGCTTCACTCCAGCCTCCCAACCACAATCTGTGTTTTCTTGGCACCAAAGATGTGAACAAATTTGGAGTTTGGTGGGGATTTTTTTTTTGATGGAGAGGTGAATTCCATCCTTTCGGGGAGTCAAAGCTGAAAGTTATGCTGCTAATAAGGGAAACTCAAATTTGGATGCTTGAAGTAGAATTTTAGATTGTCCCAAGCCAGTGGAGGGGAAAAAAAATCCCATATGGAGACATCCAGATTCTAGTCATGGCTAGAATCTAGACTTGTTAAATCCTTCTCCCAACAGTACAGGGTCATTGTAGTGTCCTGGGAATGCCCGTCACAGTGAATTCAGCCCTGGGAAAGCAGCTTTGCCATGATTTCCCTTTGCTGTGCCCGGCGCTCCCGGGGGAGCTCTCGGGGTCGCCCCACGCTCTCCTCTGCAGGGTTTGAGGGAGAGGGAGGAGAGGCACGGCAGGGGCTGTGTGCATGCACAGATCCACATATCCCGCTGGGAATTGTGCCTCTCATCTGTCTCCCGCCTGGTGACCATCCCCCCGAAGAGTGGGGAAGGAGAACTGGAGCTGGGACTTGGTTTCGTGTGGTGGGCAATGCCTAATGCTCCTTTCCCAGCTGTAAACCCCAGCAGGTTTGCTTCCTCCAGGCTCTTCTGTGGCCTCACGCAGACAGCTCTTTCCTCCTCGTTTCAGTGCTCTGCTCCTTACATTTCACCCAAGGGCGCAGACAAAGGATTAGTTTATCCCAGCTCCCCGCCAGCTGAAGCCAGGTAAGTTCTCTTTTGCATGGAAGCCAACAATCCAGAGGTGCCTGGAGGTGTCACCTGGGCTGCTCTTCTGCCGCTGCCGAAGGCTGAGGTGCAAACCCCTGCTTGCAGCAGACACAGACGGATTCTGAGTTCCCTTGCTTTATTTCAATTAGCCCAATGCAGTCCCTCATGGAACATTTCTGATCTTCAAGGTGTTGCATTCACAAGAAAGGGAGAGGAGGTATCTTTGCTTGCCAGATAAAAGAAACTAATTAGATTAAGGATTTTTTTTTTTTTTTAGTTCTCTAAAAAACAAGAAGTGAGTGTTAGTTCCATGCCATGCTACAAAGCATCAACACGGTGACCTCATTTAATTATTTCCCTCATTCACAAAGCTCCTAAGTCCACAAGATTTCTTGTATTTCACAGGGACATTGTAATTCTCCAAAGACAAAAGATGATATTTAAAAAGAAAATAACTAATTAGATGTCAAAGCTTTCTTTAAGAGACGATCAGCAGAAAATTAGTAGATGATTTTTTCTCCGATACAAACAGGAAGTGTATCCTGTTAACTCTGTGCTTCCAATCTATATATCCACTCAGATTCCAACCATTTCATCATAAGCCAGGCAGGGTTACGTTAAGGAGGGGTTGAAGTCTGACTCAAGGATGCTTTATTATATGGTTTACCATACCTTTTTTCATGTGTGGTAACTTTTCTGCATGAGCAGCTTTCCCAGAATGAATGCTGCAATGAAATTTGGATACCCCAACATCAATTACTCTGTATGCCTGCTGCTAAAAATTCTATAATGCTGCTGAATTTTTGTTCACAATGCACAAATTTCTGCAGTTCTGAAGCAGAGGTAGGGAGAACTGGAAAATAAGATGGCACCAGTCAGTGCTTTTCCCAGCACACACACGGGCACGGTGTGTGTTTCCAAACGTGGACCTACAAGCCAATATAATCTTTCAAGATGTAAAATCATGGAAGAGATTTCCTCACCATTCAAGGTGTGCTTATGGCAGAAACGAGCATGCTGGTGAAATGTCACATGTGTTATCAACAATTCTGCAGCACAGTTACAAGGAAAGTCTTTTGCATATTATTACATCAAAAGAGAGAAAAAAAACCCAAACCCAAAACCAAAAAACCAAAACCCAAAAAACCAGCTCTCTGTTTCAGAAGATTCTGCTGGGAAGACACCGAGAAAAGCTCCAAGTAGAGGAAACAACATATAAGGTGAGTCGTATCTTTTCCAGGAAAACCAAAACAAAACAGAAAAAAAAAACGCCAACAAAAACCAAGTGCTTGAGACGAAGGACTTGTGAAGTGCTGGTAATACACTACATGCAGATACAAAAGTGCAAAATGCTACTAGATAGAAGATGATGACAGATCTTTGCTCTTGTCAGCAGAGAGACAGTGACTGTAGCAAGTCATTATCACCCAAGTTGTTACTGTGAAGTGTAAATAAAACAAAAATAGCAATGCAGAAGATTGTAAGATTGTTGATCCAGATTCTGGGTGTTTGGAAATCAGCGACAGAAGATTCAACCAAGAAGCACCTTCATCATAAACTGGAAGCAGGGTTTAGAAGAATGCTGTGTTTTACCATGAAAAGAAAAACCCTCCTGCGTGCAGACAGCTTGTGTTAAACCTGACACAGATAATCTAGCACTAAAGGCAGTCTAAAGCAGCCAATTCAAAAGAAAAAATACCTTCAAGTGGTTCTGAGTAGAACAGCTTTACAGATGAGAGATGACATCAAAGTGGAAGCTGTGAAAGAGTTGTTGTCTTCTTGATGCTGAGAATTCAATCACGGTTTACTAATTATACCTATTTCAGTCACAGTCTTTCCTGCACAGCATTAGCAGAAGAAAGGCTTAAGCCCATCAACCATAATACTGCGTTCACTTGAACTTCTGCTGCCAAGGTTTAGTTTATGCAGTTACCTGCTGAAGGGAATCCATCCAGCCCAGCACGGCTCCCTGCGATTTATTTTTCAGTCTTTAAGAGGCAATGTGGAGCTTATTTGACTTGGAGATGGCAAATTTCAGACTAAAGAGGCTGATCCAATCCTTTTTATTCTGAAGCCAGAGTCAGCCTCGGGGAAGGAGCTGGGCCATTGGTCTGCCAGGTGTGTGGTGCCGGGCTTGGAGAGCCTGGCTTGGACTCCTGGCTCCCCCACTAAAACAACCTGGGAATACTTCGACTCTACCTTGAAATGCTGATGGTGCACGTGGAATTTTCCCTATGCTTGCCAATCTGCTGCATACAAATGAGTCTTCTTTGCTGCTTGTTTATCCATCTCCACCCTAAATGTGGAGAAGTCTTGGTGTGGAGTAATTCCATAAAACTGGAAATCCCCACAAAGAAATCCCCAGTCCATTAAATCGTTGAGGACACAAAAAATAAAGCTGCTCATGTTCAAAGGTGTGAAGGGATACACACATATCAAATCAAGGGCAGTCTGTAAGTACCGCAGTGGAGAAGCTTACTGAAACTTTCTAATTTCAATTAAACTCCAGCACACTTCCAGGCACCTGCTACTCAGTGAGCCCGAGCAGACAGTGAACGGGTACTTGCTGTTCCTGAGGAGAGCTGGGTATTCCCAGGCACTGCTAATTGGACAGGTTTGTCTGTTTGTCAGCTGTCTTGCAGAACTGTGTAGCCTATTGATAGCTACTCAGAGCACATATTGGAGCAAGCATGCACTGATTTCCAGAAGAGACTGCATTAATAATGACTTGTCTTCGTAGAAATGTTATGACCACATGTCCAAGCACAAACTTTGAATATTTCAGGCACCAGTGATCAGACAGGTATTCCTAAGATCTCAGGAGAGGCACACGTCCTCTGAACAGACAGGAGCTGACCTTGAAGGTTGACTGTTGCTCAAAGCAGAGAACTAGAGATGGGAGAGGTACTGACTTGCCCATGGAGATCCCGTTCCTGAGAGCTGGGATATGAAAAAAAAAAAAAAAAAGAAAAAGAAAAAACAAGCACGGCAACTTTAGGTACAGAGAAGGGAAAAAAAAAAATCGGACCCTGCTGAAATGATTCTCAGGCCATCTGTCTGCATTTCTGTGAAATGAATGGTTAATAAGACATTTGCAGAGTGTGTCCTGTAATTAGCCTGCCCTGGCAGTGTGGAAAGCTGCAGGATGGATGCACTTTTCATTACATCCCAGGAAATACCACAAAAGGTCTGAGAGAAACAGTAGAGGGTCCAGTGCAAGAATTAATGTTAAGGACGTGGAGCCGAGCACTGCATTCAACAGGAGGAAAATTTTGGGTAGGGGGCATCAGTAGCCAAGCCCTATTGAATTCTTTGCTAAGAAATGTTGGGAAGGGGATAGCAGAAATAAGCTGTGCAGCAAATGTTCTCCATACCCCGTGAGATCGGTGCATGTTTCAGCTGGCGAGGACAAATAGGACGTAATCAATTCCAAAGGCAGATTTCTGCATAGCATCACTTCCCAGACAGCCTCATCTTGTCCCACGTGTGTGCAGACTGGCCCGTGGCTGTGACCGAGCCCCGCTTCAGCCAGCAAGGCACGGTGTGACCCAGAGCCAGCATGGGAACTGTGCACAGCCCGTGCCCTCTCCAGGCTCAGAGCCGGAGCAAAGCCAAGAGCCTTGAACCAGGTACGAGGAGAGTATAGCTAGCAGCAAACCTTCCCCGAGCTTGCACAAACGCAGGACAAGGAGGTTTCTTCCTGCATTTAAAAGAAGATTCCCGGGCTCTCTGTCTGTCCCCATAGGTGCAGCAGGGAATGCTGTCACCAACATTTGGGGCCAGCTGGGGCAGAGCATCTGCAGCAGCTTCCCAATGTATGGATTCCTGTTTTTTTTTAAAAAAGAGGACTTTAAAAGAGGTATTTTTTTTTAATTTTAAATTTAAAATATATCTGTATTTGCGAGACGCCACCACAGCTCCTGCTAGCAACACTTCTGAGGGTTGAGCTGGGACTTTGGTGTTGTTTATTCCTTCAATATATCCCTTCAATAGCTAGCACAGCAACTGCTGTCAGGAGGGGCTTGGGGTTTTCCCCTTCCCTCTGCCTGTCCCCTCTTTCTTTCATGTCTTGCACCAAGGAAAACTTCTCCAATTCATTGCCAGTTCCACCAATTCCAATGTTAAAAATGTCTGAGGAAGGACTACAGGAAAGGGACATTCTACATCCATTCCTAACCTGCAGTAACATTGCTAGGGATTAATTCATAAGACAACTTCTGGAAACTCATCTCACAAGTAATAATGGGAACGCTGTGAAAACCAAATTTGTCACTGGGGGTGATGTAGAGGCGAAATTATTCGAAAGGTAGGATAATACTAGAACAACTAGTCAAATACTCAAACCAAGACCTTAACGTCATGTTTAACTTACTTCAGAACTTCTTAAGTTTCAGGTAGGCAATCCTCTGAACTGCTGCAAAGTGTATCTAATTGGAATTTCTTCAAATTTTGTTGTGTCTGAAAGCAAAAGAACTTGAAAATTGGGGTGTTTATTTTGTATTTCATTCAAAGGAAACTGCCCCACAGTCTGATGTATCATCAGTGAAAATGGCGAGGGGCAAAGCAGCTGTTGAATGCTCCTTTCCTTAATTACTTTCTCCAGCAGGTGGTGAGATTATTGTCTTCTGCAACATTGTCTGCTACAAACTACAAACAGCAGAGCTGTAACCTGACACGACAGGACCGTTTAGCACTCTCTCCTGATGTTTGGACTTCCCTTTCTTTTAATAATTGTGTGAGTAGGGGACAATAGATTTGTGAAACGCAATGTAATTTAGGCAGGGCATAGCTGAGATGTTTTCCTGCACAGGTCACACGTGTGTCATGTCCCTCACTGTCCTGCACAGTGTTAGCAGTTGTGTGCTGGGCTCTTCTACTGCAGGGTCAGGAGCTGAATGGCAGTGCTGTGATCTCAAATTAGGGTCCCTTGATGTGATTTCTAAGTCGTGCATCTAGAGTGACTTCCCTTTAGAAACCTTGAGGCCGCTAGGGTGACCTCTGTGTCCACACTTCCAAAAAGATACAACCCCCAAGAACCCCCGAGCCTGCCTAAATTGAGATCCCTGTTACTTTTGGGCTTTGAAAAGGGGACGTGAGCTTTTTGTTAACGTGATAATTATCCATAGGAACGGCGCAGGTTTTAAACTGATTCAGGGGTCAGCATTTCAGCTCTAGATACGGTGCAAAAACCATCAAATAGCAGTGACAATAAAAGGAGAAAAAAAGCCTGCGTGGGCAGATTAAGCATCTGAAAAAACCTCAGAAACCAAAAAAGCAGTCAAGTTCATGAAGGGTTTATTCCAGCTTTGGTCCACCCAAATTAGTTACCCAGCTCTTATTTTGAATGATGCAGCTTGTTACTGAATCACAGTGAAAGAATTGCTGTGACAGAGCTGTCCAAAGCAATCAGAACTCTACAAAAATTCTGATGAAAACTCAGCAACTTAAACACGCAGACAGGCAACTTTCTATCCTCATTGTTTATGAAGGACACAGCTGCAAAATTCTCCGTGAGATACCAGTGGAAAGTTGTCATAAGTGCATCAAAATTATTCGTTAGCTACATTAGCAGCTACCACTGCAAGCTTCATTCCCAGGCCAGCAGAAGGGATGCGAACTGGGAGATGCCAGAGTTAAGGCTGTCAGTTCAGCCCTCGTAGTGGATGCACCACAGGATGCAATCTGCAGTTACGTGCTAACACATTATTTTCTGTAGGTTCATTGCCTCGTTCAGCTCACAGCATGGATTAAGTACACGAGAAAGCCAAAAGGAACAGGATTTGAGGGCTTTCAGAACTTGGACC
This sequence comes from Regulus satrapa, assembly GCA_013396955.1. Lineage (NCBI taxonomy): Eukaryota > Metazoa > Chordata > Aves > Passeriformes > Regulidae > Regulus > Regulus satrapa. The sequence goes on along the minus strand of VWZN01016954.1, from coordinate 635,886 downwards.
TGCTGCAGTTGAACTCAGTGAGGAAAGTTTTCTCTATTACCACAGAAACATTCTTTAATGGAACTGTTAATTTTGTTGTGTGAACATGGCTGGTAATAATTTGCAAAAAACTGATGACACCAAAGGGGGGGGACCCCTTGTCCTTCTTGCTGCTTTCCTGCCCCTCTTCTGGAGATCTGGAGTTGCCTCCTTAACCAAAACAGGCCACTGAGACAAGTCTTTTGAAAGGAGAAATAGGCACTGACTTTCTGCTTTGTGAAAACAATAATCAGGACACCAATTACCATTTCCCCGCTGCTGCTTCCAGCCACCCCAGCTTTCAGAAATGCAAGGTCAGAATGGCAGGTACCATGACCAGGTTGCTCTTTGAGAAAAGCACACAAGAAATGTGGAAATCCATACAGTGCACTGGCCTGCCCCAGTGCAGGTGGGATGTGAGATCTGGTCACTAAAAATAATTCTTGTAAAGGGTGAATCTTGACTAAAAAAAGGCGTGTGGCATTTTTGAAAGCAGATAATGCTGCGAGGAGATAGAGGTGAAGTTATGAGCATAATCTGCTTGGATTATGAAGATTAAATGGTATTTGACATACTTCTGCATATTACACTGGCACATAAGGTCAGGAAGGGCAGGACAGAAAGCATTGTCCTTTTCTGCTTACAAAACCGCCCAGAGGCAGATTTTCCTGGTGGGAGTTATGAGTCCCTAGCCCGGAGAGGGACAGGCCCTGGAATGGCACACGTGCAGACACATTCTGCCTGTCAAACCTTCCAAGTGCCTCTTTGCCAGGGCAGGCTGGGGCCAGCTCCTTACCTTCCACCCTTGGTGTTCCAACCAGCCGTGCCCTTTGCGTTTCTCTCCAGACACAGGGGAAGCTGTGGTGCACGTGGCTGAGGTTAGTGACTTCCTTAGTGCTCATAAAGGGCAAAAATCCCAGTGACAGATCTCGAAAGGCCTGGAGGACAAAGTCATACCACTCATGGGTTTCATTGCCTCCACGCCAGGGGGATATTCCGTGGTGGGGTGGAGGCGCTGAGTCTGCTGGACACTCCCAAAGAGAATTCCAAGGATTTGAGAGGAGAAAGCATCTTGGGAAGACAGGGAAAATCGAGGAGAACGAAGGGAAAACTCGAGGGCATCAGACAAGGCATTCCTAGGGAGGGCGTCCCTATTTCCCGGTGCAAGCTCCCTGCAGCACCCTGCGCTCCCCTGGCTGCTCCCTGCCTGCTCGGGCAGGTGCCACGGGGCAGGTGGAATGCTGGGGACAGCAATTTTCCCAGGGGAAGCTTTGTCCTGGACCCGCTGCTGATGGTCAGAGCAGCAGCCCAGCAGCAGCGTGGGGTGCAGCTGGCCAGGGAGCCCAGAGCAGCTCGAGCCCACAGCCCCCTGCTTTGCCCCCAGAGCACTGAGAGAGGCCCAGGTCTTGCCAAAAACCAGGCTGCTTCTTAGAAGGGTAACAAGCTAAATTCAAGTGTCTGCTTTTAGAAAACTGGCCTTTGTTTCTCCAGTTTTTCATTTCCCTGCACATCTCTAATAGCAAAATATGTTTAGCAGCAAGGGGGAAAAATAAATAGCATTAGATGGGTTTTTTTCCAGCATCATTTCAGTGACAGCTGTGTTCTAAAGAGTATGAGGGCATGATTCAGTGATCCAAACAAACTTTTGGGTTGGGACCAGCTGTTATGAATACTTTTTTGCTCTTTTTAGGAATAAAACGAATCGACGTGTACATTAGACTCAGGCTGAGACTTGGGCTGCTTTTGTTTGCTTTTCATCATGTCCATGCTTTTTCTCATTGTTATTGTATTGCTTTCATCTTCAATAAACAGAGTATTTTTTTTCCTACAGAAAGCCCAATGCCTCTTGTATCTGCAAGTCCAAATTCCTTGTGACTCGGCATAGCTCAGAGAAGTGGAGTCTGCATTGCTGTCCTAACCCAGATCTGCTGGTTTTCTGGTTGCTGCTTGCATTTTTCAGTGCTAGGGAAGTGACAGTAATGCATCCATAACTTCAGCTACCGGGTTGCTTTTTCATTCTGCTCTGATAGTTGAGCTACCAAACGGTGAGTGACAGAAACCAAACAAAGCTAACAAAGAAAGGGGGAAAAAAAAAGGCATAAAGTAATAAGTAATGAAAAACTATGAAATTCAGGAAAGAATAATAAAAGCAAATCCTAAAATAAATGGCAGGGTTTGATTTTGCAGTGCTGGCTTACAGCCAGGTAACTGTCTGAAAAGTAAAACAAGTGAAGCAGATACACCTAAGGTAAAAATAATGTGCATACTCTTTTGAGGAAAGATGAAGTAGGAGAAAATAAAAAGACCCATCTAGAATGATAGAATCGTGGGGCTTTGACCCCTTCAGTGCCACGTTGTCCAGGTTCTATTTCTCTCGGTTGCTTTTGAAAGAGAGAAATCAGTAACGCAGGAGAGCAGTGGAGGGAGGAGCTGGAAACATTTGAGGGCTCCCAGGACTGCCCCAGCGGTAACTCCCGTGTCCTCTCTGTCTGGTCAGCAGGGCTGGAAAGGGATCTGCTCTTCCACAGTCCACGAGCTTTCCTTGTTCCAGAAAACCCCCTAGGACTGCTCATAGCATTAGATGGGAAACCAGACGCTGCCCCGTGGCAGGAGGAACCACCTCACAGAAAATGTGCTTTTCCACACACCAGCTTTTGGTAGTAGATTGTTTGGCTTTTGCCACAAATGTTCCAAAAGAATTTTAATCTCAGTTCCTTCTATCCTACAGGGATTTTATATTTCCAAGACTGTTCTCCTTGACATTTTTTATGCAGTATTCAAAATTCAATGGTCCTCATGTTTTGTTTTGTTTTTTTTTTTTTTAAGCAAAAGTCAATCCTAACATGATAGCCCAATTTAAAAAAATCTAAAGGAACTTTTGTAAGGCTGTAAGAATTCCTCCAGTCCGTGGAAGATGTAAATGTTACTGCTGTTACTGTCAGCTCTCAGCTGATAGGAGTAGTCTGGCTAGGAAGAGGCAGGCAAAGAAAAATTAAGGTATCCTTCAGTCATAAACTTATCCTTTTCACCCAGGTGAATGAGAATAGGGATCATTCTCACACAGGATTTAGTTCCCACTTTCTGGGTGCTGACTGGCCACAGTTTTGGTACAAAGGAATCTAATTCCAAATGAAGTCCTTCCCTGAAGGAGCCTCCGAAGACTCTTCTGCAATGAACTCTGCCTGCTGCTGTTCTTCACAGTGAGAAAGGAGGCCAGAAGAACTCTTACAGCCCTGTTCAGCTGATATGAAATAAAAGCTACTGAGATGCCTCTGAAAACACTTTGTACTGAAGCTGGGTCAGCTCTGGCTCTTTTATGGCTATGCTGTGCACATTTTCCCCTTATCTGAACGCAGAGTCTCTGCGTATCAGTGTATAAATAAAGGCCACCTATCCATTTCCCTTTCAGATTTCCAAGGAAAGTTACAAGGCAATTAGCTTTGTATCATAAGCTTTATTGGCAGCAGAAAGCCAGAATCACAGGAACATTTGGTTCCCAGGAATTTGGATCTCGTAAGGGAGGGCCAGTGCCAGCACCAACCCGAGTGTCTGCCAGTTGTTGTTCTTCTTCACAGCTACAGCTGGCTGCCATTCCAGCAATGCTGTGGCTCCCAGCTCCAGTCCTGCTCCGGCTCCCTGGGGAGAGCTCTGCCCCAGTGGGACAGCTCTGCTGGCAGGAGCAGGGGCACCCATCGCTCCACTGCGCCCCGAGGACACGAGGGCAGGAGGGCAGGGCAGAGCTCCAGCACCTGGAGGCAGTGCTGGGCTTGCCCTGTCCCTGGCAGAGATGTGATAGCTGCAATGTTCTGACCATGAGAGCACACGGATCCCTGGGAAGCGAGATGGTGGGGCTCTCAGTGATGAATCCTGCACAACTTGCCATCCTCTGTCTGGGTCTCAGGACTCCCTCCCCATAGTCCTATTTTCTCACAACCTAGGGTGGCATTTCTGAGACTGCTGCAGCTCCTGAGCTATGTCAGCACACCACTGCTGCAATAACTGCATCTCCATATTCTTCCTCTGAGGTCTCCTGGCACCTAGGAATCCAATCCTTCCTTTATGTCTCCAAAGCAGCGGGGCAAGGTGGTTGCAGCTTAGAAAAATGAAGTGCCCATCTCCTTTTGCCTTCAGTGTGGCAGCAATCGCCTCGACAGAGGAGCAGAGCCAAACATTAAAGAAATAAGAATGGCCTTGTTCCTGTCTAGCTCTTGGGGTCACTCTGTGTGCCATCGTTTCTTCAAGACGCCACCGTTCATCTTTGGCCCGCGAGCCCCCCACCCCTGCTGCCTGCCTGGTGCTCCTCACCCCGGAAAGGGGCAGAAACGCTGCTCCAGCTCGCTGCGGTGTGGCAAGGGGAAAGCAGCAGGTGCCTGCAGCCCAGCACTCCAAACACAGCCATCTTCCACGGGTGCCAAATGCCAAGAGCGAGCGGTCGCTGTTTTTCCTCCACGACACAGCAGGGATCCGAAGGGAAGCGTTTTTGGGTAGGCACAGCCCAGCCAAGTGGGGTTTGAGTTGTGCAGTTTAGAGCAGGTTTTAGGGGCTCTCACTCCTCAGTGTTTCAGGGTTTGCTCAGCGATTTCCAGGGTGCCTGCCTGCCTCCGTGGCTCCCCAAATCCCTCCAGGAGCAGCCAGGCCAGGAGCAGGCAGCAGGAGGAGCCTGCCATTCCCCCCCACAGTAATTGATTTAGCAGCAGTTTAAAACAATGTTGAGCATTGTCAAGGATGTTCCTTTGTGGCGTTAAATCAAGTTCCTTGAGATGGATTACATACTAACCACATACTATCTCAAAATCCCAAGGGCTGTTTATTGTTCAACAATTTATGACAGCCTTGTTAGAGCCCTGCATATCAGGCATCTCTGGAGTATGAGAAGAAACAGAGACAAATAGCATACAAAATATATTGAACAATTCATTACCTTATATTGTGGAAACCTAAGCACAGCATGCAGATAACCCTTTTATGAATGCTGCCTTATTGAACAATAATCACTCTGTAATGTTTCAGATATTTAAATCATATTTATAATCACACATTTTAACGCAACATCCCCTATAAAGTTCTCAAGGCATTTTACAGGACGCATAAAGCATGGAAAAATACAAAATTTAAAAATGCAGATGCACCTACCACAGGTGCCGGAGGTAGGCTAATGAGGTAGATATACAAAAGTCTAAGCTGACAGTTTAACAGTTTAAGTAGTGTATATAATAATTCAAACATGTTTTAAGGTAGCCTTAGTTATAAACCTGTTCTTTAACTAAATATTTGGGCTAGGTTGTATAAGTGCTTATTTTCAGTTTACAATTATGGTGAGAAACAGCAACATTTTTTGATTCCTTATTTAGAATCTTGTGCTTAAAAGCTTTCATGGATCCCAAGCTGAAAGATAAATCACCAGGGGAGGTTTCCAGTGTGCTGGCTGAGCAGCGCTGTATTTAACACCCCCTCTCTAAAGAGGACTGAAGCCTTTGCCTCGCTGAATGTTCCTGAGCCACTCGCTCTCTGTTTCTGGGTGCGTATGGGCACGGAGCCTTCCCTGCTCCTGGTCACTGGTGCTGAGCAGCCGAGGCTCATCCTGGTCTCAAACAGCCCCAGGGATGTTCCTGAGCTGGGGACCAGCACAGCTGTCACTGCGCCAGAGGTGTGAAACTTGCAGTGAAATGGTGACCCTTTAGTGGGCTTGGCTTGCCCAGCGGAGTCTTAATCCTGATTATATTCGTGCTGTTCTCCATGCTAGAGCAGGTAGCAGAAGCTAATTCCATCTCGTTGATCTGCATTCTTTTTGGTAGACCACGGCAACTGAAAATCATGGTTAAGTTACTGAACTGTCATGGAAGTTTTCTGAGGAAAAAAAAAAAAAAGTGTTTAATTCTGTGCCTGTTACTGTAGAAAATTCTTGCAACTTTCTGGGGATTTTTTTTTTAAATTTTAACATATTTCACTGTGTCCAGAAATAATTTTTAATATGTTGTAATGTGTAAAAAGTGTGGGAGGGTTGGGATATTTTTCTTGATGGCACTATGTGCATGTGTCTATATTCTCATGGCATATTTGTGGCTTGGATTCAAACTATAGATCAATTCTCATTTCTCTACTTTGAGACATTTCCCTCTTCTTTTAAGTTAGAACTTAAAAACTGGGATAAAGTGTCAGGGAACTTTAAATAAAAATATATGGTATTTTGATGTTTAAGGATCTCAAAAACAGTACTTTGGAGTTTGATGGGATATAATTAAGGAAACAAAGAAAAAAGCCCAAACAGAATCCAAAAACCTTATGGAAGAAATAGAACAGAGAGAGTTCCTGTGGAGGGAAAAGAACTGGCTCATCAGCAACGTCTGTGGACTGGAGCAAGTTTGAGGATTCGTGATTCCTCATGGTTTTTTCTTTTAAGATTGTAATTCTATTTTTGCAAGCCGTGTCCTGACTAAGGAAACCTGGCGGGTTATGGGGCACTGCTTTTGGCCGATCCCGCGGGACGCCGCCCTTCCCTGGCCTTCTCATGAGGGGAAGGCGGAGGGCCGGACGCCTGGCCAAGGCTTTCCTGGGTCACCGTGTGCCCCCGCTCAGCCTCGGGCTCCCCTCGGCTCTGGAGGGCAGAGAGGGGCTGGAGCCCTGGCCCGGGCTGTGGCTCGGCACGGCTGGGCTTGGCCCTGCTCCAGAACCCCCGTGCCAGGAGCGATGCTCAGCTCCAGGCAGCAGGAAGGGCTGGGAGGTTGCTCCTGTGCCGGGCTGGGGTGAACGGGGATAACACCTCGGCCACCAGCAGGGACACCCAGCGCAGACAGAGCGCTTGGCTGTGCCCACATTCCCTCTGCCTGAGTCCAAAAGTGCTGCTCTTTCGGAGGCAAGCCTCTACTGAGCTTTGTCTCATACTTGTCTCCTTGTTTTCGTTGTCTCTTTTTTCTGTCTAGTCGCAATTTTCACCAAAAACAACATGTGAGGATGGTTTTCAGCGAGTGGCTTGAGCACACAGTAGGTTATGGAGCTGCGAGCAGCCAGAGACTGTCAGCCTTACCTAATGGAATAACAGATAGAGGGCAAGAATAATGGCTCCCTTGTCTGCTGGTCTATTAATAGAGGAGGCATCAATACTGCAAAATGACTGGTAATAAGAATATTTTAAGGATGGGGGTGAACCTTGGAAATAAATGAACTTTCATTGCTAGCAGGATTGCTACAGCATAAATTAAATGCTTTTAGAAATTGTTTGTTTCGTTACTGGGCAGAAATATGGTATCAAATGTTAGTTATTGTTGTTATTTTTTTATTATTCTGCTTTTAAAAATGTTTAGTCATTCTTTTTCCCTTTAACATCCATGTCCAAAAAACACATAGAACTTCTGACCTAGGAATATATTTATACAACATCACAAATCTTTTCCATGGCAACAGGCCTTGTCAAGCTGTCACAAGCACCATAATGACAGATTTCCAAGCAGTTCCCAAATAAATATGATCTTAGCATGTTGCTGGAGGAAAATGCTTTCCCTGAGTGGAGGGAAGCTCAGAGCACTGGCCCAGAGGTGCAGGCAGAGCACTGAAGAGCCAACGCTCCACCACGAAAGCCAGCTGGAGATTCAATGCTCAGTTGGGTCTGAAGCCTTCATATTTGGAAAACAAAGGAGAATGAAGGCTGATTCTAAAGACCTTTGGCCACAAAACTGAACAGGACTGGCCTCAGTGGAAAGGACTTCTTGAATGAGTAAAGACCACTTCTCAAGAGCTGAAGGACTGGACCCTTCCAAGTCAAGGAATCTTTAGAGTGACAGCTGGCATGGACTCTGCAGTGCATAGGCTTCAAAAGGTCCCAAAGAAATGCAGGAATTCACAATTGGGCACTGGGATCTAAAAAACAATCTCAGAGTCAGATTCTGCCTTTGAGATAATTTCTGCTTCTTGCTGGATTCCACTGGAGTCAGCTCCAGTAGGAATTAGGACCTCGGGAAGAAACTTATTTAGAAATGAGCACCAGCAATGACTTATGAGAGGTGGGTTCAGGCTGTCCCTCCCCTTGCAAATTTAATAGGGATTTAAACAGGATCTAATGGGATCCGATTTAAATAGGATCTCTCTTTAGGAGGAGTAGGTTCATCCACCTACCTGTCAACAAAGTACCAGAGAATACCAAGTGGAGCCAGATGCTGCTCCGTGTATTTTTTCCTTAATGATCATGGCAGTGGAACTCTGATGCTGTATTTTTGGTACTATTGTACAATTTGTCTCCCATCTGCCTGCTCAGAACACCCACCAATAGCCTTATCTCGCTCTTTCCCTCCCCTTACTCACTCTCAGCTTTATGCCTCCACTCCTGGTGCCTCCTAACACATTAAACAGTCTCCATGACCTCATCTGCCAAATGTCCTTTTATTCACATCCAAAAATCCCTTAAAATCTACCTCTTCCAGTAAGCAAGCTTTCTTCTGTTATAATTTATATTTTTTTCTGTCTTTTCTCCTTGTCTCTTTTTATTTTTCACAATGTAATAGACAGAGCTGTTAGTATCATCAGAACCTAAAATTGCCTGACATTTCCCATTACAAGACTTTGTTTTTAGTTGCTTATAATTTTGCAGCTTTAAATTACTTAGACTGAATTTTTCCATGCCAGGTGTCTCAAGCAGAATTTTTCTGGAAAGTTTCAGCCAGACGACTTTAGACAGTTCTGAAAATGCAATTAAGGAAGAACGCCACGGTTTAGCCATCTGAAAGAATCCTTGCAAGCAGTTTGTTCAAAAGCCCTTGGGTTTGGCTTAGGGATTTCAAGGATCCAGGGAACCCTTTGGTCTGCCTCTGTCTGTCCCCCCAGAAACATGTCAGTTTGTAATACATAAAATCCCATTTACAACTACAGCTCAGTGGAGAGCAGCGAGCCTTTGGCAGGTAAAGCTCCAACGCAGTAGGGGCTGGAGTGGAAAAAATGAGGGAGTTCCAGAACTCCGGTTACTCTGGTCGCCTTCGCTCGAGCCCGCCTTGTGAGCGAGCTGCTGTCCCGTTCTGTGCTTCATTCCGTGGTCGCACAGGGGCTCCTGTCCCCGCTGGCTCTGGCCTCGTGCAGGGCACAGGACAGACCTTGCTGAAGAAGGGCTCATTTGTTTGCCGAGTCTGAAAGGCACCAGCTCAAGAGCAGCGGGCACGGGAAGAAAGGAGGAGGAAAAATTTGGCTTTGCATAGTCAAACACTTCCTGGAGATGTGGATGCTGCTTCTGTCCCTGCTGCCAAAAGAGAGAAGATTTCAAGAGGCACTTAGCTGGGCAGCTCCATGGAAAACACTCGGCATCAGTGGAAGAACTATGGATTTTAGGAGAATAGGGATCTGATTGTATCTATAGGGGCAATATGAATGTATGCACCTGAAAGAGGTCTGAATTAAAACTTCAGAGGCTTAATGTTTAGGGTTTTGTCTTGTGCTCCATAGCTTTTAGCCTCTTTTCAGCTAGAAAAATGGTGTATTAAACTGTTAAACCTCCCCAGGTTGTTAGATTGGGACCCCATCTCTCTAATCCCTGTCAAGATAAATCAGGTTAAAACCTGCACTTCTGATTGGCAGGTCTCACATCCAATCTATGCCCCAGAATAATTACTTTCAGGATCTGGACCTTGTTTAGGACAAAGTGCCACAGCTGGTGCTCGGATCCTCTCAAGGAGCTGATAACTTCAGCATTTTCACACGGAGTTGAGCAGGTGTGGGGGAAGGTGTCAGTGTGGCACCAGGATTGAAAGGAAAGTCTCCTCGTTCTCATCTCTGCAAATCCAGCACTGGCAGGGGAAAGGGAGGACAAGGTGGTGTGCACATGGCATTGCAGGGAGAGAGGGATGGGGCCTTTTTGTGCAAATAGGAAACTGCTCTGAGGGCACAGAAAATGTTCTTTGGAATAAAACACTTGGGGAAAAAAATATATATATACTTGGCACTCTGGCAGAATTTTATCAAGCTGCAAAGTTTTCCAAAGTTTTCCATGAAGGCCTGGACATGCTGCATACAGAATAAAGGAAAGTAAGAGCTACTGGTGTTTGCTCAGAGCACTATCTATACCTCAGGAGTATCAATTAGTTGCCAAAAACTACTGTGTACACATGACAGAGGTTAAAGTCGCTCAGAAGGTTTTATTTCCGAAGCTGTTATCTTTACAACACAATTTATTAGTCAGATCCAGTTAGCACTTCCCTGGAAGTGGAATCAGCATCATCACATTAAGAGCTGAGAGTAAAAAGGATAATTAACCAAACAACGAAACTGTTTCCTACAATTATTATTCAAATCCTTAGTGAAGCATTTATGTTTCTTAAAACATAATCTAAGCATTTTATCTTGAAGTAATTTCTTTTTATATAAAAGTAGCATAAAAATCTTCTAAATGGGTCAGGCTGCCATTGCCCTGAAGTCAGCTCCTCGTTTTAGGAAGACGTGTGGATTGATGTATCCCTCACAGTCACATTTCTGTACACAGGAAGGCAGAAGAGCTCACTTTGCATTAAGAAAAGGTAAACCTCATTCAGGAAGGCAGGAGTTTTATGAACCTCTGAATTTATTTCGTATTTGCCTTCTTTTCAAGATTTAATTACAAAAACAGCCTAAAAAGAATCTCCTGAAACTCCACCATCAAATTAACTCAGGGCTGCACGTCTCTGCTGCAGAACAAATATCCCTTGTAAGTGTTAGACGTTTTGAGGGGGGTGGATCTTTTTAAAGAAATTTTTCTTGCCGTGCTTAATATGACCTTTCCTTGACCGGCAATTTTTCTTGTCTCTCAGGCTTGTTTTCCTGAATCTCTCCTGAGCAGTCTGAGAGCTCTCTGCAGGCTGAGCAATGCCTCAGACTCTGCAGTCTTCCAGGGAGCTTCCAACTAGGTTAAACATGTTCACCCACCCCTGTTCTGAATTGCCATATGCCTGCGACTTCAGCGAGCTTTGATGGATGGAGCTGGGAAGAGGCACTGCAGAAACACTCCTGCCTCTTCTCTGCTGCTTGCTCCCCACCAACGACTGAATTGTTTACCCACACAGCACTTTTGCACTTATCGAGAATTTTTCATCAGCTTTGCCTGATTTTTGCAGTTATTGGGAAGTTTTGATTGGCTGTGGAAATTCCTGGAATTTCTTGCTCACTGTCCCCAGAAACAGGGGATGAAAAGTAAAGAATTTATTAACTGTGCTTTGCAGGTGAAAAGACCAAGGAGCAAGCAAATCAAAAAGGCTCGTGCAGAGTCATGCAGGGAAGCATTCTTGCCGAGATTCTTGGTTTTGAGACCAGTGTGATGGCTACACAGTTACACCCTACAGCCTGGGGCTGTTCCTTGGCCAGGGCAAGCGGGCCCTTTTGGCAAGCACAGGTTTCGCTCCTGCGCTCCTCCTCCCCGGAGATGGCACAGAAACTCCAGCTGTGGCAAATGTTCTTCTGTGCAGGAGGACCCGAGGTCGCTGTGATCAATCCAAAAGAACATTTCCCAGGGGATTATCTCAGAGGATGTTTTCTAAAAAATCCCTGCACGCCACACATGGGCCAGCGTTCACACAGCTCTTCCTCTGGACCCTCTCTCTCTGTCACGCATGTTTGTTGACACCAGGGACTCAGTGTCTAGGGAAAAACAGTGAAAGCTACAGGATTTTGTGGAGCATATCAGGGAGGAGAAGAGAATGTGACACAGCTCGTGTCTCTTCATCTGAGGTGCCTTATGTACTGCCATCTCTGCACCTACGGGGTGGAATATCTTTTCTGCCTGACACAGTCTTCATCTCAACAGATTTCCAGACAGGAGAAGCCACATTTGTGCTATGAGATAGAAGTGCCAGGCTTTTGCCTGGGTAGACAAAAATTCTCTGGGAGCTTTTTGTGATCCAGACATCTTATGTCTTCTTATCTGGAACACAAAGAGTCTGGAGATGCCACACTGCCACGAAGCAGAACAAATAGGTTATTAGAGGCTCGCCTCACGTGAGCCATGCAGAAAAGATTTTGACTTTGATGAATCAAGGCCAGACCAATAACTGAAGGTCCAGGTCTCTGGATGACCTGCCCTCTAATATTCTTGCTTCAGCTTGCAGGAGCTTAGGGCCTGAGCCAGCACACTGTGGAGAAGGGTCTGGAGCACAGCTCTTGTGAGGAGCAGCTGAGGGAGCTGGGGCTGCTTAGCCTGGAGAAAAGCAGGCTCGGGGGGACCCCATCCCATCCCATCCCTCTCCACAGCTGCCAGCAGAGGAGTGCAGCCAGGTGAGGCTTGGGCGCTGCTCCCAGGTAACAAGTGACAAGATGAGAGTAAACCCTGCACCAGGTCAGGTTTAGGCTGGGCAGCAGAAGGAATTTCTTCAGGGAAAGGCTGATCAAACATTGGAATGGGCTGCCCAGGGAGCTGGGGGAGTCACTGTCCCTGGATTAAGGGAAGATGGGAGGTGGCACTTGGTGCCATGGTCTGCTTGGCCGGATGGTGCTGGGTCATAGGTTGGACCTGATAATCCAGGGCCTTTTCCAGCCTGGTTCTCTGATTCTGTGTACTTCTGTGATTTTCACAGTAGTATGCTGTTACAAAGATGATTTGTGTGGGGCTCCTGACTGAATTTTGAATATGTTTTTTAATAAGAGCTCTGCAGCCTCCAAAGGACAGGCTGGCCCTGTACGTGGCACATGCCTTTCCCTCGGGGCCACACCTGAGCAGACAGTCCTCTTGCTGCCCAGTTCAAGATGCTCTGTGCTCCGTTTCCCAAACAATTTTAGTGTGGAAAACCCCACATTTTCTCATATTTCCAAGACATTCACCAGGAGAGGAAATTCCATGCTAAATTTAAGCATGAGATACAAGTGGGCACTGGCAGAAGATGTACATACCACAAATGGAGTTCTCAACTCCAAACTGCCAAAATCACATCCATTCCCGATTTTCTGTAAGTCTGGCAAACACTTCACATACAGAACACACTCACCCTACAAATATACACGTGCAAGATAGATTTTAAACCAAATCAGCTTTCCCTGCAAAGCCAGCTCAGAAAAAACTCCTTCTCACCTCCCGAAATGGATGGAGCCTCTCGATTTCTGGATATTCCTGGAGCATCATTGCAGATGGGCACTACGTTACTAAATAGCCAAGCTGGAGGCTCCATGAAGAAGAATCACATATTAAATATATATGTGATTTACTGTAGAATTTTTTCCTATTAATGCACTTTATATTGACATTTACTGTGAGAATTCATGCTTCATAAACATGGAACTGTTCTGTTTTCTCCATTTGTGCCAGTTTCCTATAAATACAGAAATTAGGTAGCTATCACAAATGCTATCTGATGGAATTCAAAAATAGATAAACAAAGAATAGCAATGCAATTTGGTCATGAAAATTCTAAAAAAACCAAACAAAAATATATCTGCCCATTATCCTTTTGATGAATCTGGCCTTTTGCCTCAAAACCACAACTAATTTCAGCTGGCATAAGAGGAGCATTTTATGAATCGTACCCAATGTTTGCAGCACTGAACTAGAAATGCCAGTCAATAACAGCTCATTATCATTATCCAGATGAGAGGCAAATTAAGGAACACTAAGCTACTGCAATGTAAAGGTTGAAATTCAAAACAGCAAAAGCAAGAATAATTTGGACTAAGATTGTCTACACAAAAACTTAAGGATTATCATGGCTGGATTTGAATTTGTGTTTTTTTCTCAACATACCAGAACATCCTTGCAAAGATACAGGTGGAACACCACATAGTCCTACAGAATTTATCTTTTCCGAAGAATTCCTCTAAACAAAATGAAAGCTTTTTGCAGGAAATATAGAGTGCAGCCAAGGCTCTGTCTAAAAGAGGCCTTTTTCCTTGATAACTTGTCTTCCCACCACTTCAGCAGCCCTTGGGTGGCCAAGTTCCCAGGACTGTTTAAGCCCTCCTGGCAGTTTTTCCTGGGATGCTGTCAGTTTTACACCTGAGCGACTCCCCGGAGCTCAACTGCCATACCAGCCAAGATTTTGAAACCCTAATTCTTCTTTCAAAACTTGAATTCTTCAGCATTTCGGGTGGGAGGGGAAGGACCAGTTTGAAGCTCCTCAGAACGTTGCTGTCCTGCTGCTTTGGAGAGTTTGTGCTCCAAGAAGGCGTCCCCAAATATCAGAGTCCGGGCATCCAACCTGAGCGCACCGGGTGAGTCTGAACTTTGTGGCAATTCCCAAACTTTTCCTTTGGAGTCAGAGTGAAACTGGCTGCTTAGAAAACCTTTGAAAGGGAGGCTGCACCTGCGCTGTGAAGAGGGCAGGGTGGGCCTGAAATGCACAGGACACGTTTCATTTCCCCTGGCAGCCGAAGCGTCTCTGCCCTGACAGAAGAGACCTGACAGTTTAGGACATGAAGGTTTGACTGACATTATAAAGAGCGTAGAGAAAACAAGAAATTACGTGGAACCAGAGTTTAATAATCTTACACTTAGGAAAAATAATGAAATTTATACCAATTAAATTCATTTGGGCTCGAGGCCACTTTTACAGAAAGTAAATCATTCATCTTTGTGAATCATTCAAGGTTATGACCGGAGCTTTTTAAGCATAAATATCATAAATTTATTTTAAAATATTTATCTGTTTTCCTTTCAATACCTTTGCTTTCCCTGACTGGAGGTGGTACACGTGTGTGTGTGTGTGTGTGTAGGCATGTATTTTATAGGCAAGTTTGTTAAATTTCTTTAATCCAATGCTTGGACCTGCCAATTTTAGTGTGGATATAGCTGGGGTTTGTTTTTTTTTTTAGTTGAGATTTTGGATTAAATCAATTTTTCTTTTGAAAAACACAATCCAGAGGTTAAAAAGTCAGTGGTAGTGGGCTTGCTTATGGCAAGTAAGGGAAGTGTTAATGTGACAAACCCCTCAGATTAGACTATAGGGTAAATCTAAATAAAAAAGACAGTCAGTGTAAAAAGTGACAACACATCACTGTGGAAGATGAGAATCAATGCATCTCCTTTACATGACAGATTTTCTATTCAGACTAAATATATTCTGTCTTGAGCATATTGTGTATTGCCCTGACATCATTTTGCCTTTATTCACATACTGTGGTAATGCTATCTACAGCATATAGACTCCCATTGACAGCATTTTGCCTTTCCTCAAATCATAACATTGTCTATGCAGACATCCACTGACATTGTTTTGCCTGTGTTTTCCACTAGAGACTCACTGTGACATTGTCTGGCATTTCATTATGTTCCATCTCAGCAGGGTTCTGCAGGGTTCTACACCAACTTTTAGAAGTTTCAGCCTGGCTTCAGGATGCTCTAATAACACAATTCCCTGCCTCACTGGAGGGTCACAAACTGGAGCTGTCTCAGGCATTTAGAGCTCTCTTAATCTGGGAATGCTTTAACAGTTTAACTGGTGGGACCATCTCAACCTGACTGGTTTAGATGGGTTCACACATCTGTAACTGTTCTTCCTCTTCTTTCACGAGTGTCACGTCTTGCTGGCACGCTTAGGGGAAAGGAAAGAGGCGTCAGCATGAAGTGACCCCGTGAATCTGGAGGACACCAGAGGCATCGGTTGCACTGTGGGATGGAATCTCTTCTCCCAGCTGTCCTGGCACATCTGTCCATGCAAATGTACGGAACACAAGCCTGGCTTCACCCTGCAACAGGTGTGCAAAGCACTCGGTTTAAAGCAGGGTTTAAGATTATTTTGTAGCATCTCACTGGGCCTGGATATTTCTGACAGCTCTGGGATCCCTTGTGATATACTGAGTGAAGATGAGGATGTGGAAAATGTGAATTTAGTGGATGCAACGCCGTCTTGTTGTTTCCTAACACATGTGAAGAACTATCACAGTTCAGGGATGTGCGCATCCATGGGTTAAAGAGGAGCTCACATAATTTTATTTGAAAAGACTTCTGGGGTTTTATAATGCACTGCCTCTATCTGGTAAACAGAAAGCTGGTGTTGCTTCTTTTTATTTTCTCTAAGCAAGGAAACCTTTTCAAGGCAGAGAAACGGTTTATTTGCCTTAGCCAAGGTGATTTCCATACCAAGGCCATTGTCCCTGCAGTGAGACTGCGATTATGGGAAGAGTAATTGTGTGTGTGCCTATCTGTATACCTTTACGTGGTTTCCTGATAAAATTAATGAAAAAGCCCGCAGTGAATACAAGGAAATGTGCCCCTCCTGCCTTTCAGAGCAGTATTAGTTTCTACTTCATATTTTAATGAATGACTGTGCTGGTAAAAGCTGTCTCTGTCCATCGTCTGCTGAGCAGAGTGGCCTTCATTATCTGCAGCCAGTTTGCTCCCGTGGAACGCAGCACAGGCTGAGGCACACCATCATCAGGGGCACAAGGAAACCCTGTCACATACAATACTGACAGAAAATGGAAATGCTCGGAAAAGATGATTATCTATTGAAATATATATAGTCCAGAGGGCAAATGTTCATTCAACATATTGACAACAAGCATGCAGCATCTTTTATGAATGCTGTCTTTCCAGTTCCCTCCGTGCCTTTGGAGATCTCAGCATATGTGCAGGGCATTATTCCCTCTATCAGCCCAAATCCTGAGACACTGTCAAGTGCCATTGCTCTGCAGAGTTTGCAGATGTAGACATCTCCCAGTGGGTGACAACGGTGCCTGGAATTCGTGTCGTGCATGACACTTTGCTAGCCTGAACTTAAAGTACAAATTAAATTTGGTTTGTTGTTATGCTGGGTTTTCTTTGATCGCTGGGTTTTTGTTTGCTTGCTTGTTTGTTTTCTACTAAAACAATTCCATTAGCAAGATGGTGCTCTTTTAGGTCTTTTTCTGAGGCAGTCTGGAAAGTTTCTGAATTAACTTTTCCCTGCAAAAAGCCTGGAGCCCAGATGAAACAACATTACACAGTAGTCGCCTTTTTTTCTTTACTGCAGCCACATGTAACTGTGGCAGAAAATGATTAAAACAAAGTCAGACTGTCAGACTTTAAAGTGGGTTTAATTTCTTATGAGCTTTTTCTATCATTTGATTCGTAATTATTTTATTTCGTGCTCTCATCTTATGGGAACTTGTCAAAAAGCTTTTGAAATCTTAATAAGTAGGTTCACAGGGTCTTCTTTGGCCACAGTTTCCCTAACCTTTTCAAAGAAGACAGAAAGCCTTTAAATTAAGCTGCAGGCAGCTAATTTTTGTCGTTTCAGAAAATAACTGACTTCTGTAGTATGGGCTATTCTTTCAAATATAAACATTTAAAAAATAAAACTGAAACAGCTTTTAATGCAATCTGTGTTTACTTACACAAGTTAATAAAACCAAATAATATAACTTAGTATTGTGTTAATGGGAATTGCTTTACGCTATTTGAAAACTGTATTAATTGATGTTTTACATTGCTATAACACTTGCTGTGCAGCCGAGAGGAAGAACAATTCTTGATTTTGCTAACACAGTGTTTAACCAAAGCTGTAAAAAACACCCCACCCCTTTGGAGACATAAAAATAGGAAAGGTGTATTGAAGAGGTTTGTTTGCTTTGCCTGTGTGAGTTTGGACTCGGGGGGATGAGAGGTGCTCGCTGCATGTTTGGGACATCCCAGACACGTCTTCTTCATGGAGCTCCTGGGACTGACACCTCCACCTGCATGGAGCTGGAGCTTGCCACAGTAAAGAGAGGGGAGCAAAGCTGATGTTTGTCCTTTTTAGATCTCACAGAGTGGCCTTGGTTGGAAGAGACCTTAAAGATCATCTTGTCCCAACCTCACTGCCGTGGGCTGGGGCAGCTTTCAGCAGACCAGGCTCCTCCCAGTCCCGTCTGACCCGGCCTTGGAAGGGGCAGCCGCAGCCTCTCAGCACCCTCCCAGGGAAGAATTCCTCCCAAGAGCCAATCCAGACCTGCTCTCTGGCAGAGGGAAGCCGTTTTCCCTCTCCTGACACTCCAGGCCCTTGTAAACAGTCAGGTGCTGTGGTCAGAAAGAAGCACACTGAAGGAACAAAGAGTGTAAATTGTCTCAGGCATGGAGTTATCCCACTTGTTCATACAGCCCTCGACACGCCAGGTGAAAGAAACAGCAGCAATTATCTTGGCATTGAAGCTCAGAGCTCAGGTTGAGCCCAGGGCAAGAGATGAGTTCAGACAGCTGAAAAGGAAAGGACCATCATCCCATTAAAGCCGAGTGCTGAGTAGGCAGCCACGGGCCAGCAGGAAAAGGTGCAAGCTGGGTGTCACTTTGCTTTTGTGCAAAGCAAAGAAGCTGGGGCAGGCCAGAGGTCAACTTCGAAATGTCAGGTCTAGGGGGAATCTTCATTTATTACTGCAAGGATCATTTTAAAAGAAAGAGGGAGCGAACCTCTTTCTGAAGTAAAAATTAGTAATAATAATAAAGAAATCCTAAACCCAGATGCAGCAGAATGACAATAGTTACATCAGAATAGCCCAGCATCCAACTCACAGAGGCAAAGGCATGGGGACACTTTGCATCCCAAACCCCCGAGGAGTATGGGGGTCACCTAAATCAGTGTGAAAATGCCTGTTGAATTTTGATGCTATTTTCTGTACCCTGGGTTCTGTACCGTGGGTTTTGAACCAGCAAGAGTTAAGCAGGCTTTTCTGAAGTTCAGTGTGAGCCTCATTTAAGTGCACACTTCTGCTGAGCAGGGTTTGAGAGCTCCTGAGGACCTACGGTGGCAATGATGTAACCTGACCTATTACCTTGACCATTTCACGTGCCCCGCCGTGCAATTCCTGCGTGGAGTCGCTGGCAACAATTACAGGGGCATTGGGTGAGACATAAAATGATGCAGCGTGACAGCTAAATGGTAGTTTTATTTGTTTATTATGTTGAAGGGTCCTTATTTGAGACCCAGACTTTCCACTGCCTTTCTGCATCGAGCAGCTGTCACACCCAGCCTGGGATCCGCGCTTCCACTGGGGTCTTCAGCTGAGCACTGCCTGCTCTGTGTGACTTATCCCAGGATGTAGAACAAAAGGACAAAACCAGAGCCTGTTTTAAGTATAATGCTCCCCTGAAAAACACCGGAGTATCTCATGAATAGTTCTGTTGGGCAGCTTCCCTCCAAATGTTTGTTGTTACATCTGGAACATAAAATTACAAACTTATCAGCTGCTTAGTGCTCTCCTGTTATTCCATCTAAAGGTTTTAGGGAAAGGAAAGCCCAAATCCATGCTACCTCTTACACCTTCTATTTATTGTCTTCAGGAATATTTGAGCAAGATGTGTGTTTTCTCACTCAGCCCTCAGAGTAGCCAGCAGTGCGGCGGTCAAGGTGAGGGACAGCCATGTGAAACCCTCTGACTGCAGCACCAGAAAAATTCAGAGTGTGCCCAGGAAACGCATCAGTGTGACAGCTCTGAACTGTATGGCACAGTCCTTTCCCAAATTAAAAACCAGGGGTCTGTATGTTGGGTTATGGAAACATTCTGGGACCTGGAACAAGCACAAACTCGTGTGCCACAGAACAGCTCTATTCGAGAGAGAAGTGTGCCCAGACATCTCCAGCTGTACCCTATCACCTTTAAAGTGCTTGTGTTTTTCCTCCCCTTTTGTCAGGAGCTCTGTGGTGCAGTGTTAGCAGATAAGGATTTGGCATCTCCAGAAATAAGACGCAGACCTTTTCTAATTCTGTTCAGCTCTGTGTTATATGGTGAGGAGTAAATTAATTTTGCAGCTCCAGATCAGAGATCAGGTGCTGAGTGGCAGCAAGACAACCACAGAATTTTTAGATCAAGGGATTCTTGTTCTTTAAATATGCACTCCATGAAAAATACAAATGTTGCCTTTGAACAGTGATTCATACTTACCCAGATGTCCTTATCTGCATCAGAAAATATGACTGTCCTCCAAACCCCCGTGCTAGATATTTACTCTGTTTCGTGGCCTTGGTCCTGGGACTGGAACAGCAGGGAAGGGATGAGGTAGCCCTTGGGCAAGTACTCTGATTAATTTGCATTAAACCACGGGATGGAGCTTGAACTTCTCCGGGCACATCAGTGTGCATCAATCAACTTTGTTTGTCTGGTGTGAATGTGTGTGTGTACGTCCAAGCTGAGCACTCTAAATATCCTCAGCATTGGTAATATTCCTACTTGCGAGTAAGCTTCCACAGGAAAACAAAATGTCCTTTGCTGTTGTAGATTTCATGGCTGCCTCCTTGGGTCATAACAGAAAGGAAGAAAAAGAAATGCAGCCAAAACATGAATAAGTAATAATAAGAAAAATGACTAAGTACTAGCTGATGGATAGACAGAGGGATTTACAGTGCAGCTGC
>VWZN01016954.1:594948-605006 GCA_013396955.1 Regulus satrapa | reverse complement strand
AACAAAAAAAAAAAACAAAAAAAAAAAAAAAAAAAGAAAAAAAAAAAAAAAAAAAAAAAGAAGAGAAAAAATTAGAAATCAGATGCTCAAGAGAGAATATTCTTGCCAGTAACATGACAGAGTCAAGTTAATTCGAAGTGATTCAAACAAGAGAGATGATTTATTTTTTTTTAGGATATTGCTGGCCAGTTCTGCATCCTGAATCTGATTGACATATGATACTACTAGGCTGAATGAAGACATTTTGCACATGTTTTTGCTTTAAAGAGCAATTGCTAGGGGTAACACTGGTTGCTTACAATGTGGAGACATGCCAAACTATTTGGAATTTTTCTGAATGAGAGTAGCTTGGTGGCTATCTCATGCTTCAAGGTTTGTAGGACTGGGAGCATAATTTAGCATTCCTGACAACACCACGCGATCAGAAAAACTCAAAGGGTTGGAGAAATACATGGGAAGCTCAGGCTCCTACCAGGTGTGCAATTCCCTTCTGTAAAGGGGCATTTCCACTACAAGAACTTGAATGAGCCCCATAGACCTTATGGGAATATCTTTGACTTTTATAATAATTTCTCCCCAAAAGGTAATGTTTTGATTGAGTAAATTTTTGACAGGAATTTTTGGACCTCTTTTTTTTCTAGTACCCATCTTTTTCCACTGCTGCCTTTAAACACTTTCCATGGAGTTTTATTAATTTTTAACAATTGATACCTTCCAGAACATATTTTCCACATTTGGAGTTTTTGGAAAGATTTTTCTGAATGGAAACTCTTCTGCTCCACTGAGGTGTTGATGCAATACTGGGGGCAATAGCAAATTAGTTCATTAATTCTTAACAGCAGCCTGCATCTGTAGAGGCAAGCTTGGGTGGGAAAGCCCTTAAATCTCTGTCAGGATTTAATCCTTCTTTTTGTTTGTTTGCTTGGTTTTCAGGCACCACAGCTGATCCTCCTGTTACAGCCTGTTCACACTTTGGAGCAGCTTCAGCTTTCCTCAGCCTTTGCATCAGATAGTTGAGCAACAAAATACTTCCCAAGTTCTGCCTGCTTAAAAAAACCCCAGCAAAACACAAATCAAACCCCAGACCGTTCTATTTGAACTTTCAGCCTATCAGTGCATATGGCAAGTTTCCCCCCAGCTGGGAAAGAGGAATCCGAGTTTCTGAACCAGCCCCATTTTCCTGAGGATGGCACGGCATTAGCACAGGGAGGGAGTGGGAGAAAACCACACACACCAAAGCCCCGCTTGGGGATTCACCTGGCAAACCCACCAGCATCTGGGACTGCTTCGCTGAGCTTCCCCACGGTCAGAATGCAGGTCTCCAAGCCTTGTCCTGACACTGATTTTACCTTAAACGGGCCAAGCCAAGCTCTCTCCCCTCCGAGCCAGCAGTCCGTGGTTCCACGTCCCCGCGTGGTTTATCTCCACCTTACCTGCCTTTGATCACTCGGTGCACTCGTGCATGCCGGGGCCTCCTGTGCTCTTTGTCGTGCTTTAGTCACGCAGGGCCAAGGCAGAGAAGCCCCTTCTGCTGCTGAGCCCAGCTCGGGGCCTGCAGCTCCTCTGCCCCACGTGCCCAAGGCGTGCGAGCTGGCGAGGGACTGGCACAGCACAGGCTGAGCGTGTCCTGGCGGGGGGAAAGGGCGGAAAGCCGTCCGTGGAGAGAGGAAAACACCCCGAGAGCCCCAGCCACGGGCAGCTGTGCCACAGAGGGGACATTCCCTGGCAGCAGACCGTGCCCACCGGGAGCGCCGGCTCGCAGCCTCTGCCACACCGTGCTTTGTTAGCTAGCAACTGCAACTCGCAGAAACTCTGAATGCCTGCCGCTGAAACGAGGCAGAACTCTGTTTCAATAGACTTAGAAGTGGCACTGCGGGGTTTTTTTATGCATTGTGTTTTGTGAAGGCATTTGCTTCCAGATTGTGTTAACAAAAATATGTTGTTTGACAGATATCATCTCAGCAGACAGGTTGCCTAATCTGTTTTATTGACAAATTGACTTATTATTTGATCAACTTGAATATAGTCTTCAAGATATACTTGTATTATAAAAAAGTACATGGAACAGAGAATAATGTGTTTAGTCCATCATCTGCTTTCAGCTGTCATTTAAACATTGGTGTGTCTGTAAGAAGAGAAAAAAGTTATCCAGTTGTTTTGATCATGCTGTCAGAATTGTCTTTATTGTCTGGGGGGGATGCCCATGTAATTTCTCCTTCCTTGATACGATAATATCTTGACCTTCCTCATTCAGCGAGAAGAAAGCAGGTTACGATGGCTCTGCCCACCACCTACATGAAGTTTCAGATTCTATCAGAAGAGAAACAAAGCATCTCTGGGAGCCAGAATCACTTATACTTCACTTCCTCTGTCTTCTCTTTCAATGGGACCAGGAAACACAGTGAAGTTAAAAGGTTTCTCTCACTGAAGTCAGAAAAGCTTTTTTTTTTTCTTAAAAAAAAAAAAAAGAAACAAAGCAAAAAACCAAACAAAAAACCCCTTAAGCTGTTGTGTTGCTGTCTTTTCATTAAGGGGGACGAGGGTGGGCTGTTGGTTATATTTATTTTTAAGTCAGTAAGTTCCACTTGAAAAGTTTCAAAAGTATAAAGAATGAAAAATAAGTAATACCTATATGAATTCAGGTAACAAGGCAGACGTGACAGCTGTAAGAGTGCTCCTCAGCCCATTGTTTTGGAAACCTTTCTTGTATCCTCACCTTTGCTGCCTGGTTTTGATGGGAGAAATCCTGCAGGGAGGATCCCTGCCCTGTGCACGGGCACCAAGTGAATGAGAAGATCAGACAACAGAAACAACCTGCTACCTTTGGCTGTTTGCTCTTGAACCTTAACATCAGAAATAAATTAATACTTGGGAGCAAGGCAGTCACTAAAAAAAATTTCCTCCATTTAGTCCATTTCTGGGTGTCAATCCCAATTTTTCTGTTTGCAATTACACTCTCAGTAGGTGGATCAGCTCTACTAGAGATAATTAAAAAGACCCCGTTTTGTGACAAAAAAATCCCTGTAGATTCCAGATAATTACCAATATAGAAAATCTTAGCCCTTTAAAATCGAATGGAATAGACTTTTCACTGGGAAACAAAATGCACAAACTGATTAAAAAAAACCCTTAAGCTGTCAATACAAAGGAAAATTATTTTCTTCTCCTTGTTTAACTCAGTGGGTAAATATATCCTTAGAGGGAAGCTGAATAGGTCTTTGATGCACAAAATCTGGACTGTGATAAAACGAAGCCCCCAAAATAAGCCCCAAATCCAAACCAGTTATGGGAGCTCTGGAAGTGACAACAGAATCAGACCCTGAGCTGTACAATCTCTGGCCTCAGTTTAGCAAAGCACAGATCTGACCAACGGAAACCTGGCCACAGAGAAAAAAAACTACCCCAAACCACCCACAATCTGCTCATCCTTGGGGTTTTTTTATTCCTATTTTTTTTTAACTGCAGACATTTAATGCCATGCTTGTCTGAGAGCTTTTCCTGTAGCTAATAATACTTTGCACTGTAGTGCCTTTAATCCAAAGATCTCAAAGTGCTTTGCAGGCATTAATGAATTAAACCTCATAACACCCCTTTGAAGTAGGCATTATTATAGCAGTCTTAGAGATGGGCTGAGTAATTTTCCTGAAGTTGTAGAGCAAGTCCCTGACAGAGTCAGGAATAGCTGCTGAAGTCCCGCGTCTCAGCCGCTTCTGTAACCACCATGCCATTC
Source organism: Regulus satrapa (assembly GCA_013396955.1). Taxonomy (NCBI): domain Eukaryota; kingdom Metazoa; phylum Chordata; class Aves; order Passeriformes; family Regulidae; genus Regulus; species Regulus satrapa. Next base: position 601,276 of record VWZN01016954.1, on the reverse strand, counting down.
TCCCAGATTAACTCCCTTAAATCATTTTAATTTTAAATAATTACTTTGATTTACTTACTGTATTTAAGCCATATCTCAGTTAAATACAAGGGGAGGCATCGATTTATCCTTGGTGGGTTAGGCATTGAGCGCCTGTGAAAGTGGTGCTGATAAAGCCAAGTTAAACTGACACAAATCCCGTGTGGGGGCACAGGAGGGGCCGTCCCCGGCCCTGCACAGCTCCGGCCGTGGGGCTGACGCTCTCCCAGCCCCAGCAGCAGCCGGGGACGCCCCGGGCCGCTCTGCAGGGCTGACCATTTGCCCCCAGAAGGGTCCTCCCGCGGCCCTGCCGATGCCAGCAGGTCGCAGACGTGGCCTGGGATCCACAAACGCGCTCCTGCCTCCCTCCTGGCATGCCTAACTAAGACTAGGCACACAGTCGAGACCCAAAGCAAGGCTAACTTAGCCAAGAGCCATCCAAACTGCAGCTTGAATTGCCACACAGCGCTGGCAGAGTTTCTGCTAAACCTTAAATTCGTGCTTTAACTGGGTGTTCAATGACCTATGGACCGCTCTGCTGTCATTTAGGGCCAGCTCTACTGAAAGTCTCTCTGCTTGAAGTATTTTAGGTTTTTGTGGAGAGGTGCACTTTGGTGCCTCTTTAGCCTCTTCCCAAAGGCATGGCCTCCACAAGCAAGGGGTGGAGGGCACGCCTGATTTTAGTCACAGTAACATTCCGTGCTGCCTCTGACAGCAAGTTTAGAATCATCCTAAATGGCAAATTGTTGCAAGCAACCCCCAAATCAAGAAATGATGAATCTCAGTCAAGCAGCTCACTCTGATGAGGTTGGTGGGTGGGAAACCCCAGCGACATAGGGAGCTGGGTGGTGGTGACAGCTGAGTTTGTTGAACATCAGGGCTCTGAGCAGCATCTGTCTGTGATGGAGGACAGCTCCATGTGAGCACTTGGTCCTCTCCCTGCTGCCCTGGGTGCAGACACCCGCTGCTGTGCCAGCAGAAAATACCACCCAAACCCCAGAACCCTGAACCACTAAGCACTGGCTGATCTCTGGGGGTGTTGGATGCAGCCAGCCGCCTCCCAAGGCTGGATTCCCAAGTGGCCAGGCCAGGTGTGTGTAGGGGAGCGGGGGGCTCACAGGTGTGTGGGGCAGGGGGAGCCTGTGACCCACCTGGGCAATGCCACGAGGCCAGGGCTGCAGTGAGGAATGGAATGATTGAGGAAAACAGCAACAGCTCCAAATCATAGCTGGGCACCTGCAGGATTTCCTCTGCAGTGACTCAGAGCAAAGGGACTTACCTGAGAAGAGCACTCGGGGAACGCTGGAGGGCCTGGCGAGCCCATCCCCGAGCAGGCTGCCAGCCCCGTGCCCTGCACAGCTGGCCACAGCTGGTGCTCACAGGGCTGGACACCTCCAGCCTTCCTGAGCTCGGCCAGGCACGCTGCAGAGCTCGTTTCTTTTCCCGTCTTTGTCGTGATCTGGCAGGAATCTGGGATTCCAGTAGCTGTAGCACCACCAGACATGAACGGAGCATCCCGGGGACTGAAATTAGCTGCTCCAACTCTCTCGCTGGCCTCAGGCACCAGATTACTTAGACAAATATGTTCACAGGATTTTCTGTACCTTTACAGCATGTGTTTTCCACTGGCTGGCCCGACAGACGCTGCCTGCTCCTCTCCCACACGGCTTTCCTCCAGTATTGCTGAATATTTATTAACTGAGAGCTTATTGACAAGCTCCCCTGCACCCTTTTCTCGCTGATGCCAAAGTCACAGCACTGAGCTTCCTCGTGAGGCACATACGCTTCCCATAACCTTTCATGGCTTCTGCGGGGGGTCTTTTCACTTTCCTACACACACAGAGCTTGCTATGTGACTTTCTTGGTAGGAATGCGCTAATTGTCACACGTCTTTCTTTTTAAAATAGTTTAATGTCATAATTATCCTCATTTTCTTCCTTCCTGCTACAGGCAATTGCTGGAATGTTTTAGAAGTTTTTTTTTGTTTTTTTTTTTTTTTTTAAACAAAAAAACAAAACCCAAAAACTCAACCAAAACCCCCTCACAACTTGTCTAGGGAGAGAATTGTTACCACTCTCAAGTCTGGGCTATATCACTTAAGGACACTAGAAAACTTTTTTCTTACTTCAGCTGTATACTTAGGGTTTAACTAGCTGTCATTCCTGGTTTTGCAAAGCCCAGCCTTATCCATACGCATTACAGTTTAGATGTACCTTCAGCTTAGATTTTCTCAGGTTCTCCTTGACATTTTTCCACCACAGATTTAGGGAACATTGTTGCTTCTATCAGGTACCAGCCCCACCAAAAAGAGGAAAAAAAAAAAGAAAAAAACCATTTCTAAGTCACTCCATCTCTATGTAGGGTGGTGAGACCTCACCTGTCCAGTCCTGCTCAGATCCAGGTGGGCAGTGAGTGCCATGTCAGCACCAGACATGGCTCCCTCCACCACATGTTGCTGAGAGAGTGGGAAGAAGGGATTTTGAGGGGTTAAAGGATCCCGACTTTCACTGGCCTGAGCCTCCCTCAGGTGGCTCCTCTCAGGCCCGTTTACATTCCATCGGACAGGTGCTCTCTAGGTGCTCTTGCTGCCAGAGCAGATCTCTGGTTTGCTGCAGGGAAGTTCCAGGTGCCACCTCACTCACAGGAAAAGCACTGAGGACAACCTGGCAAAGCAGAGAAGTGGGGACAGGTCTGTAGGATCCCCAGCAGCTACCTCCTGCTATCCCAAATATTGCCTTTTCCCTTTAGGGAATCTGGAACCGTGGAGTGGCATCTGTCAAGCCGTAGGCACTTGAGAGTAAGCACCCATCAGAATAACTTACTGTCAAAAACAGGTACAAATTCATTTCATCCCACTTGGTGCCATATGCTGCTGTCAAAACTTCATGAACTGTTTAGGCAGCATGTTGGGACATTTTGACTAACTACGAGCAGAGCTATTTTTTCATGGCTTTGTGTCCCTGTGTTTCTCATTGGGTGTTCCCCCGAGCGTGCCTCGGTGGCTGAGCACAGCAGCCCCTGGCAAGAGAGCCGAGCTGGGCACGGGCCAGGCCTCGGAACCTGCAGGGCACCAGCCCCTCCTGCCTCAGGGCCCCCAGGGGAACGGTGGGGGCCACCCTTTTGTCCTGGGATGTGACGAAAATCTCCAACCTTGGAGCAGGCTGGCCGAGCTGAAGCTGAATCTCATTTTCTGCTGCTTGAGCCCAGCTGTTTGGCTCTCCTGACAGGACAGTTTGCTAGCACGCCCCTTGCTAGAAAGAGTGGGAAACAGACCACAGGATAGGTAAAGAACACATTTGCTGTTTTATTGGTGCCTTGCAGGGCAGTAATACTGAAAAAGGGGAATGCAAAAGAAACAAAAACCCAAAAAACCGAAACCAAAAACCCAGGATGGTGGCGATCCACATTGTATTTTTTTTAAAGAGTACATCAACTCCTGTTTTTTTTCATTTATTGTGGCATGAATGATAACATAAAACCAAAACATGAAAATATACAACTTATATTACACTATGTGTTATGAACAAAATATAAATCTATAACTCTATGTTATATTTACATAATTATTTCTTTTATTAAATTTCAAGTGAGATGGTAGGTTGCACATACTTTGTTTTAAGCTCCAGGCATTTGATTGTCTCTATTTCTTTTCTATTTTCATTTCACTTGTAAAATCCAAAACGTTAGAAGGAGTAAGAGCTTTAGAGCCAATGGAGCTATATAAATACTGTTTCAGCAAACCAGTGACAAAAAACACTGGGGAGTAGAGAAATCAGTCAGTAGAAAAAACGAACTTGACATGTTCTTCAATCTGGGAAACTGACAAGTTAAGATAAAGTCGAAAAAATGTAAATATAAACCAAGCTAAACAGACAGCCCATGCCCTGTGAATTGAGGATACACTTGAATTCACATCTAGTGAATTACACAGTTATTTGCAAAATGGAAGGGATGGTTCTACCGAGAAGTGGTCAGACAAAGAAACTTCCTATCCCAAACATCATGCCCTGAAACGTCCGAGGTACCACGCAGCTGCCTTTCTTTACAGCAGATGGATTCTTGCTAAGGAAGACCTACATTTCCATGGAGTGTAATTATTTTTGATGTTACAAATGTGATGTCAGAGGCTTCTTCGGGGACAATAACAGCTCATCTCTTTGGATTAAAAAGAAAAAGCTCTGAAAATGTGCTGTAAAAAGGTTAAAGACAATTTACTTTCTAAAAAATGATTTAATTAAAGACAGTCTACTGCAGTAACCAAATCTTTGAAATAATGTCTTCGAAGAAAGAATTTCTTCCATATGCATTCATAATAAGAGGATTTGGTTACAAAACTAATTAAATGCTATAATAATAGCTAGTGTTCTTTTCTGGGGGCCTGATTAATATAGCGGAACGGTTAGATAAAGATGTTAAATGCACTTAAAAATCCTATTTTACTAATATAAGGCATGAATAAATGGAAAAAAGGATATACTCTGTGTTATTTAATTGAGCTAAGAAGCAAGTGCCTCCGTTTCTTTCCTTTCTTTCCCCCTTTCCCCCACTGCTGGAGATGCTCTTTCTCAAGCTCACAAGATGCATGGTGCTTCCCTGGTGAGGAGGAGGCGGCCTGGACCCCCAGCCCAGGCACTCCTGGGGTGCCAGGGAAGAGGGGAACAGGGCCCACCGTGGCACTGAGGCCTCAATGAGCCTTTAGGTTAATAAATCCTCATCTCTTCTAACGTGTTTTTCTACATGCCCCAGGACATAGAACCCAGGAAAAAAAAAAAAGAAAAAAGAAGATAATTTTTATAAATGCATGTTTTGCCTTTTTGTTGCTATTGGGTTTTTTTTAGGGTATTTTTTTTTCCCCCAGAAAATTCAAGAGGGACAAACAGTACCCTGTTTTCAAATTGGGTCTTCTACTGCTGAAGAAGTATGGGTGCTCGTCCTGGACCTAAGAAAACATTAGCATGGGCATTAAGTATTTTGCTGGTTTGGAACCCGAGTCATTTTTTTAAAATTTATGCTTTCATCTTTTGGTTTTTTTTTTTTCCTTTTTAACATTTCTGCATGGGTTTCAACATCTCAAATGCAGAGGAGGAGGACAGTCTGCTAAAGCAGCCCACTCCCAGAAGGGATTCCGAAGGGAATGTGCATGGAGGGAGCTCGGATGGGTCAGAAATCACCCGGGTGAGGTGGTGTGAACAGCCCAGGGGCTGGAACGGGGCACTGTCCCACCGTGGAGGGATTCGGTGGGTCAGAAATGACCCGGGTAAGTGGAACAGCAGGGTTCTGGGAGCAGGGCACTGTCCCACCATGGAGGGATTCAGTGGGTCAGAAATGACCCGGGTGAGTGGAACAGCAGGGTTCTGGGAGCAGGGCACTGTCCCACCCTGGAGGGATTGGATTCAGTGGGNGCACTGTCCCACCCTGGAGGGATTCAGTGGGTCAGAAATGACCCTGGTGAGTGGAACAGCAGGGTTCTGGGAGCAGGGCACTGTCCCACCGTGCCCACAGACACCAGCCTGCCCCCAGAGTTCAGGGCTGAAACTTGGTCCCACTCCAGCCCACGGGCCCCCTTCCCACTGACCTTTCCCAGCCTCCAAGACCTGCTCCGACCCCCGGCCACGGTGGCACCTACCTGGAGCTAAAACAAAGTATTCCGGTAGCCCGAAGTGACACAATTAAACCAGAGTCTCTAAACGTGGTGGAAATCAAGCATCCAGCAAATGTGAGGTGAACCCACAAGAGTCAGAAGTAATTTGTTCACAAAGACAGGGAACAAATTTTAAAGTTTAAAAAAAAAAAATAAAAAGGAGCAAATATCTGTTTTCACATTGTACATAATAATGATATACCAAACAGAGTGCTTCAAAAAAATTGGCTCTAGATGACTGGTGTAATTAAATAACTAAAATGAGTGATGAGAGAGCAGAAGTTAATTAAGATTGAAAACAACACTCCCATTAATTCACTCCATCATAATAAACATCAGAAGTTGACATGGCTGGGGCCAAAATTAAAATAAAAGAAAGAGAAATGGTGTGAGCAGAAGAAGAAGCAAATTGTTTTCATATGTATATATATATATTTATATATATATAAAAAGGTAAGGTGGGGAGGGGTATCCATTTTAAATAGCCTAACAGCTTCATTTGCTGCACTGCCAAATTAGAACAGAATAAAATAAAGTTAAAAAAGGGGGGGTGTAAATAAATTATACATAATTTACTAATCTGGGAACAGCTGACCATTATTATTATTATTATAATTACCATTCAACACTAGCAAGAAGAGGCAGTTCAACTGAAAAAAAAAAAAAAAA
>VWZN01016954.1:571354-594719 GCA_013396955.1 Regulus satrapa | reverse complement strand
GGAACAGCAGGGTTCTGGGAGCAGGGCACTGTCCCACCGTGCCCACAGACACCAGGCTGCCCCCAGAGTTCAGGGCTGAAACTTGGTCCCACTCCAGCCCACGGGCCCCCTTCCCACTGACCTTTCCCAGCCTCCAAGACCTGCTCCGACCCCCGGCCACGGTGGCACCTACCTGGAGCTAAAACAAAGTATTCCGGTAGCCCGAAGTGACACAATTAAACCAGAGTCTCTAAACGTGGTGGAAATCAAGCATCCAGCAAATGTGAGGTGAACCCACAAGAGTCAGAAGTAATTTGTTCACAAAGACAGGGAACAAATTTTAAAGTTTAAAAAAAAAAAATAAAAAGGAGCAAATATCTGTTTTCACATTGTACATAATAATGATATAAAAACAATTGTCGATTTTTTTTTTCCTTCTTATCCAAACAGAGTGCTTCAAAAAAATTGGCTCTAGATGACTGGTGTAATTAAATAACTAAAATGAGTGATGAGAGAGCAGAAGTTAATTAAGATTGAAAACAACACTCCCATTAATTCACTCCATCATAATAAACATCAGAAGTTGACATGGCTGGGGCCAAAATTAAAATAAAAGAAAGAGAAATGGTGTGAGCAGAAGAAGAAGCAAATTGTTTTCATATGTATATATATATATTTATATATATATAAAAAGGTAAGGTGGGGAGGGGTATCCATTTTAAATAGCCTAACAGCTTCATTTGCTGCACTGCCAAATTAGAACAGAATAAAATAAAGTTAAAAAAGGGGGGGTGTAAATAAATTATACATAATTTACTAATCTGGGAACAGCTGACCATTATTATTATTATTATAATTACCATTCAACACTAGCAAGAAGAGGCAGTTCAACTGAAAAAAAAAAAAAAAAACCAACCCCAACACAGTCATAAAATACAAACAAAAAAGAACCCTCTCTGACATGGAGGATATGATCAGCTACTCCAAGCGTAATTTCAGAGCAAATCTTCTGAGAGAGAGAAAATAGAAAATAATTTTTCAAAGCGAGGTGGAAATCAAAACAGGGAAACCAGAAGAAAAAGAAAAGAGATGTAGCAGGGTAAAACTATCACATGCCCACACCGCTCACCGGAGCACTGTCCTAAGTCTTCAATGGCATTTGCTTTTTGCTTTGCACGAGGTCTGCAGAGGTCAAGTTACACTTCAAGTGGGATTTCGAGAGGCAAAGAAAGGCATTCCCCCTTCCTGCCTGTCCTGCACCTGGCAGCAAGGGCTGAAATTGCCTGTTTGTGAAATCGCTGCTGGCCAGAGCTCTGGCGACGCACACGCCGACTCTGCAGCTCAGGGGTGATGGCAACAGCAGCATCTCCCTCTGGGAGCAGGAACCTTCTAGGGAGCAACGCAAAGTTGGCATCCTCAGCTAAAAAAACCGTTCAGAGGAGGGGTTTTGTTTGAGAATCCCAAGAGCTTCCTTCGCAGGGCAGCACAGAGCAGCTCCCAGACAGCTTCCTCACCTGGCTGCGGCTGCCCAAGGAGGAGAAAACCGCCCAAGCAATGCAAAAGGGCTCTGCAACCACAGTGAAAATGCACTAGCACAGGAGAAGGAGAGTGGTGTCTTCAGCTGTGGGAGGCAGCAGTGAGGAAATGCAGCACCGCAGCCGTCTGAGCTCTTATAACCCCCTCTCGAACGCGGCAATCTCTCCTGTCGGCCTGCCTTCCTACACAGACACCTCACTGATTAAAGAAGGGCTTCTGCCAGGGCACAGGAGGAAAAAAGTCAGTTTAAAAAAAAGAATGGCCTTTGCAATCAGAAATCAGCTCTCCACCGCCCTGAAGGTGCGAGTTCATCAGAACTGGACCCGACTGCGGCAGCACCTTCGTTCTGCTCAGCGAGGAGCTAACGCTTCCAGCTGCTGTGTCCCGTGCAGGTCAAACCCCTTTCTGGACACGCCTTTTTTATGCTGTTTATGCTGCCACTTGAAGTGTAGACTAGAAGTAAAGGTTTCTTACAGACCAAGTCATTCGGAGGGTGTGGGACTTCATTCTGGAACATGCTTTTTGCTCACGATAGTCCAAGATTATTCTTATTAGTACCATAAACACGCACACATGAAAATCCAAGACCATAAAATATTTTTTCTCTAAATTTGGTATGTCTCTCTCTCTCTCTCTCTTTTTTTTTTTTTCACCTGAGAACAGCACCTACAGTTTCCTTTAAAAAGCAAAAGCAAAACCAAAAATATATGTCTAATCTCACCAGCTGCTGGTATATCAGGTTCTTCAAGGGATTGTCTAAGATATAACACTGTCCTAACTTAAGACAGAGCAAGAAGCAAATGAAAAGCCAAAGAAAAACAAAACAAGAAGAGACCAACCTAGAAAAAGCAAATTGGACTAGTTCAGCGCTTTAGTACAAATTTGGCACTTGCTCAAAGACTCAGTATGGTGTGCAACTGATGAAGAGAAGTCCTCTCTTGAAAGGAAATGCTTGTTGGGGTTTACAGAAAGACTCCCCACTTCCTTCCTTGCCAGCCACGCGCACAGGCACGCACACACACACACACTTCTGACCCAGATTTGACAGGGAGGAGGAGGAGAAGGAGCAGGAAGAGGAAGAAGAGGAGGAGGAGGAGGAGGAAGAGGAAGAGGAGACAGAGGGGGTTAAAAGGAATTTTATCTTTTTTTTTTTTTCCTGTCAGGGGCATTACCAAAAAAAAAAAAAAAATTATTTCTCTTTAAACTGTAGCACAAAACAACAAAACACATTCACAAGCCACTTGTTGGCACTGTGTACCTGAGTGAGAATTTCTAGAACATTGTAGAACAAACAGCCATAAAGTTTATTTGAAAAAAAAATAATAATAATAAAAGGTCGACGGGTAAGACTTCAGTGCTTGGGTATAGCAGCTGAATTACTGGCATTATTTTACCCATAGCTTATATCATTCTGTTGTTGTTGTCGTTGTCTTTGTTTCCTTTCTTCTGAGCCTTTTTTCTTCTGATGCAGGCTGATGTCTATTAGTCAGCTGATGTCCCAACTAGTTAAGACTAACAGTTAAAGTAACAGTCAGTGTATGAGAAAGTTAATGTGCTTGGCCACTGGCAAGGGTAAACCAGACGGGGCTTTATTTATTTGTTTTCTTGTCTCCTCGGAGTCCTGCAGGTGACGAGCCAAGGCCCCGATCAGTTGGCCTGCCCCGCAATGTGGTTTTCACTGTCACTGCCATAGTCTGCATCGGGGTCGTCCTCCTCCTCGTCGTAGTCGTCGTAGATCTCGCCGTTGGCGTCGTCGGGCTGCAGCTCCTCCTTGACGAGCGGCTCCTCGCCCTTGGCGCCGTAGGTGCTGGGGAGGCCGGGCAGGCCGGGCTCGGGGCTGCTGGACACGCTGGAGTGCTCCGAGGGCAGGTGAGGGGACGGCATGCCCGCCATGGCGATGGCTCCCGGGTACACCACGCCCGTGGCCAGCGGCAGCTGCGCCTGCTGCCTGCCAGGAGAGAGCAAAGGGGCGTGGGAATGCTGCACGCAGCAAAGGAGCACACAACCCGGGCATGCAGGGCACCAACCGGACCGAGGACGCGCCACAGAGGAGCACCAAACCCTCATCATTCCTCTGGGAGCCCTGAGGAATGCAGCACAGAGAATTGCAGGCTTTCTGCGCCACCGGGCTCTGACCCTCAACAGAACGCTGCTCGTCACCCGAGACCTTGGAGAAGGCTCCCAAAATTGAGTGATGGAATTGGGATTATGGGTGTGGAGCTTGAACAGAAGTGTGGGATATCGCGTAGTGAAAAAAAAATTATAGTTTTAAGCTTTAAGATATATATAGCAAGACAGAAGTTTTAAGGCAGTAGCTCTCTTCTTCTTTTCCCACCTTCTTCTTCATGAATTTAGGTGATATTGTGTGATTAAGTACAAAAGTCCACAGTGTGGGTCCCGGTGGTCTAGTTATTGAGTTAAGAATAAAAATAATTTAGCTAGCAATTATTCCTTAGTTAATTTACTCTCAGAAGACCTTGTGGAGAGAAACTATCGTTGCGATTTCTACCTTGTTAGCTGAAGCGCTCAGAACTCACTCCCTTGTGAGACTGTAACATTGCTATCAACTAATAAGCATCCCAAGTCCAAACAAGAATCTCTCACTGATCGATCCTGACCCTAAAAGAAGCTAAACCCCCTACACAACTCCTCTGATAGGAAAACCCAACCTCTATAAACATCTCTAGCCTTACCTGAGCTACACAGCTTCATCTCGCCTGCTCGTAAGGGAACCTTCTGGATCAGCCTGGTGCTAGCCAAAAACAAACACTCTTGCCAGCTGTGGTCCAACTTAAAAGCTGTATGTTTTGAAAATCTTCCTTTTAAAAAATCCAACCGGCTATCAGGACAGGACACAGAAGTCACAGTAACGGGATAATTGGAATTGCAAATAGGAGAGAGGCAGCAAGGTCTAGGCAGATTGCACAGGACTGGGAAGGTGCTGCAGTGCAAATGCCACTCACTGGATGAGGAGAAAGCAGACACACTGCTTGTTTCACACTCATTCAGGGACCTGCTCATAGGCAGGGAGAGCAACAGTGGGTGAGCCATCACCCATCACCTGGGTGAGCAGGGTGAGCCAACAGGAGTTCCAGGATGGCTCACTGAAGGCCTCCCACTGGAAGGTGAGAGCTTCCACTGGGAGCAGCCCCTGTGAAAAGCAGGTCCTTTGAAGGACGGCAGATAAAATTGGAAAAAAGGCAGACTTAAAACGGAAATGGCATTATTTAAAAATTAATAAAAAGCAAGGAAAGAACATGAGCATTTGAGAAAATCTTCTACAGGATGCCTTTATGCAGCACCTAAGCCTTGGAAACCTGTCTGCAGTAATGAAAGAAGAATTATTCCGGGCCACAGAAATTCCCTTTGCATCAAGAACACTAGCTGTGTTACACTAGTGTTTGTTTCCCCGAGTCCCAACAAGCCTAGAGGTTTAAAATTCATGCTCCTTTTGTTTCCTTCCTGCATGAAGTAATTCCATTGCAGTAATTCTCTTCAGTACATGCTGCACATTGTAATGTCATCAGCGGTGTGTCCATCTGCACTGAAAAGCCTTGCCACGGGAGACAGGGCAGAGTCTCTTGAGATGAACATTCTTAATTAAGAATGAAACCCTTCCCTGTTCCCCTGCCTGCCTGTGCCCTGGCTGCACAGTAAGCCTCACACAGTACAGTGATCCTGAAAGACTCTCCTCTGCCAAACAGCTTTATACTTGTTTGGAATTGCTTGCTGCATTTTCGGATGCTTCCCGCCTGCCATCCGAGCGAGGCATCCCTCCTTCCACAGAGCCCTTATCTCCGTGTTTCTCAAACAACTCAAGTAGTCTCAGCTGAAGATACAGCTCTTAAAGTAGGGAGCAGATCTAATTTACATTTTATTCTTAATTCAGTAGGAAGCTTTTGTTTTCTGGAGTCAGCATCTCTGCAACAAGATTCAGTACACTTAAATTGGTTTTAATATTTAACAATAGGAACATTTTGCACTTAAATGGTGCTCTTCAGAGTGCTTTTCAAATATTAAATAATTTAAGAATAGTATTTTTCCACTTCTGTGGGATGTCCAGCCTAGAGGATCTTGCAGCAGTCCTCGGCTAGGAACGTATTAGGGCTCTCAGCAGGGCCGCGCTACCACTGAAGGAAGAGGAGGACACTGAAACAGGGAACATGAAAAAACTCCCAGTCCTTCCTGCTGCGCTGCCTCCAGCAGGGCCCAGCCCCTGGTAACCAAGCCCTGGGTGCGGCCCCGAACGAGCTGCATGAAGGGCATGGCCAAACCTGCAGGGGCAGATGGGCCAGAGGGGAGCGGGGAGCAGGAGAGCGGGGCAGCGCAGGGCCCGCTGACAGCACGCCCCGGCCCCGCTGCAGCCAGCCCTGCATCTGCAGCCAGCCCTGCATCTGCAGCCAGCCCTGCAGCCGCTGCCAGCCCTGCATCTGCAGCCAGCCCTGCAGCCGCTGCCAGCCCTGCAGCTGCAACCAGCCCTGCAGCTGCAGCCAGCCCTGCAGCCGCTGCCAGCCCTGCAGCTGCAACCAGCCCTGCAGCCGCTGCCCCGGACACGGCACCCCAGCCTCGCTGCCCCGGTGCCGCTGCCTCCGGAATCGCCTGGATTTCAATGTCAGCCTGGGTTGGAAAGCTGCATTTCTGCAGGCAGAATGCTACAAGGTTAATTTTTTTTTCCCCGTGATGAGGCATGCGTGTTAACCAGATAAGCGGTGTTTTGGGGGCTCTGCTGCCACCTATTCTTTTTCCACCAGGCCCCCTCCTCGTTTTTTTAATCTCTTGATGCCGAATGTTGGCTGACTTCCCTGTGTTTGTTTCAGTGCTTACCACTGGGATCACTGGACCTGCCAGCACCACCGGGTTAAGCAGCTCAAATTTCTCTGCTGAGCGGCTTATTCCAACAATGCACACTGTAGCTGTTTAAAAAACACAGTCTGATGGCACTTCACAGTCACTGGATGGATGTTCTCTCCTTTATTGCTACTTCCAGCCATTAACTAAAGAGATGTGCAACCCAGTTAATACCGAAAGGATTCCAAATTAAGATGAAACAGAAAACACATTTTGTTATTTCAGAGGGTTGCCCTTGTTGCTGGTTTTGCTTTTTTTTTTTTTTAATTTTAAAAATTTTTTTAGGATCCCTGTGTAACTTTTGATTTTCTCAAGTGAATTCAGAAATATTGTGGAATATTTGATAACTTCTGATTCTTTTTGATGTGCTGTAACCAATACCAAGGAATATCTGCAGAAGGAAAAAAATATGCCAGTCCACTAGGCATATTTTATTCCAATCATAATCTGATCAATAAGCTGGTTATCAGACTGCAAGATACTCCCTGGAAGGACAAATGAACAATGCAGACATGATATGAATACAGCTTGATATGAATCACCTGAGCCATGTCTGTACTCCAGCTCAAGCTCAGTGTGCTCAGCAGTCCTTTTGCACACCTCTTGCCACAGATCACACTGAATGCAAACTTCTAGTTTTGGCTTTTGGATCAAGAGGCACTACCACAGATTCATTCATTCAGATACTCTCTCTGAGGCTTCGTAATAGTTATAAGGCTTCACTAGAAGACTCATCTTTCATTAAAAAATCTTAAGGCCTTTTTTTTTTCATGATCAGACAGGGGAAAGAGTTGGCTGTGGCCTTAAGATGGGTATAAAGCAGAGCCAAAAAGATTCCTAAAACTGCTTAACTTGCTCCTGGAACACTGTCATAAAGTATAACTCTCATTTTCTATTAGCAATATCTAACGTTCTTCACACTGCTAACTATCAACGTTCATTACACTATAATTAGGAATTCTCCCTGATGTTTATTTTTGGTTTTGACGAGATGAGCAGTAGTTTGGAAGGTGCCACACTGAACTATAATTAGGAATTCTCCCTGATGTTAATTTTTTTTTTTTTAATCCCAACGAGACAAGCAGCAGTTTGAGAGGTGCCACACTAAACGATAGCTAGGAATTCTCCCTGGCGTTAATTTCCCTTTGGCTGGATGAGCAGGAAGGAGTTTGGGACCGCTACAAACCGCAACTGGGAATCGTCCCTGGCGTTAACTCGCTCCTGACGACACGAGCGGCGCTTTGGGAGGCGCCGGGCTAAACGACACCCAGGAATTCCCCTGACGCCGGGTTTTGAGGAGGTGGGCAGCAGTGGGAAGGTGCCTACCCCACGTTGAAGTACTGCCTCATCTCCTGGCGCCGGTTGCGCATGATGGCCTTGTACTCGCCGATGCGCAGCTTCTTGCCGTCCACCAGGCACGTGCGCTTGGGCCGGGGCTTGTATTTGTAGTCTGGGTACTTCTCCAGGTGCTGCTTGCTGAGCCGGGCCTGCTCCTCGTAGTATGGCTGCTTCTCGAGGTTCGTCATAGCTTTCCAGCGAGACCCTGGCACCAAAATAAAAGAGGGAAGGAAAAAAAAAAAGAAAAAAAAAAAAAAAAGATGAGATGCTGCTCATCCCCAAACACCGCAAGGCAGAGAAACAAGTAGGTCACTCAGAATGAGGCACCTAAGGCCATTTTGCTTTGGGCTGAGAATCTGTCAGAGCTTCTAGACAGGGCTCTGCTCCTGTCTGCATTTGACTCATAAACCTCCTGGGTACGGCCATGATGCAGAGAGAGACGGCACTGGAAATTCTGACTCAATATTTCACTGAAATTTATCTACTTTATAATGCCTTTCAGGTGGGCAGTAGAACCATTATCCTGAAAATGGGCAAGCCCTGGCACTGTCTCAGGAAACAAGGCGGTGGATTTTGGAGGAATGGACACACGGAGTCTGCTCTGCCGTGTCCCCACCTGTTTACACCTCCTGTCCAGAGAAGGCTCCATCCACCCCATGCGCTGCTGTCTGCTCACTGTGATCCACAGCTGGATCCAGGCTTCACATCTGGACAAGCACATGGCCACAGCTTAATCCCTCCTGACAAACACCGGGCCCTCCTGGCTCCCAGGGCAGTGAGAAGCAGAACAGGAACTGACTGCGAGTGCTCTGCAGTCAGGTACAGGAGCCTGCAAAGACCCCAAAGCAGCGCCTCTAAAGGCTATGAACTATCCCAGATGTGTCGGGGGGGTTTTAACTCCGAGGCCACGTCCTGGGAAACGCTGCCAGCCCCAACTTAAAGAATTTACTGTGTCATGAAGTGAAAAGCACTGGGGCCCTGGCACATCTCTCCCTGGAGCTCACTATGGCTTCATGGCCGGCAGCCTTGTTTTCTGCCTATGTTAACGTAGATATCTGAGACAGGGATGAAGACTTCCAAACTGTTTTCAAATACCTGCTGAAAGTTATAAACTCCTATTTCTTAAAGGGTATAATATGGGAGCAGAAAGTAAAAGCTCTTGAATCAGTTGCCCCATTTTATTTTTCCATTAAAAATAGAATGCTTCAGGGTGAGATAAATTTCAAATAACAAGAATTGTTCAAGCTGTGAAACCTGTGGCCTAGAAAGAAAACTTTATTGGAAAAAAGTCGAGTTTCCACTGGAAAAATGTTTGAATAGTTTCTCAGTTTAATGGGTTCATAATGTCATATGTCATACTTGACTTCCTCTTGTTCCTCATTCTTTAGGGTTAGCTCATGCTATTACTCAGGCTGGTCTTATCCCACTGTACCCCCAAGACTCGCAGCAGAGGGAGCACAGTTATCCTTTCCCCAGGAAAAAGAACAGTTTAATTCCCTCTAGAAAGGCCCCCTCTGATTATTGACACCATTTTCCCAGTCACTCTCTGAATCTTTACTCCATGCTGCAGCCTGGGCTTCTGGAGAGGAGAGCCAGCCCCACCTGATCTCACATGCAGAGAGACAAGCAGTGCACAAACAATGATGTCTTTGTCCTGAAAAGGGACAATGGGCATGCCTTTCTCAGAAAACCCTGCTTTGAAGTCAAAGCCATAATTTTTCACGATTTTTGCAACATACAGCATGAAGAGATTCCCCCAGCTAGTCCTGGAACGGGGAAGAGTTTAATGACATTGTTATTAGCCTAGGCCAAGCACCATGACTGCATGGCTGGATGGATTTTAGGGTTTGCACTGAAACTCCTGCATGTCCCTTCCAATGCCACAGACAGGAAGTGTCCGTGCCTGGGGATTTGTGGCAGGGCTCTGTGTCCACCCCTGTGACCAGAATCCTGCTCAGCAGCTGTGTCTCCTGCAGAGAAATCATTCCAAGCTGTTCCTGGCAGAGAATGGCTAGAAAAACGAAAAATGACACCAACTTTCCACAGGTAGTACCTGCTGGATTTGGGGATGAACGACACGGTGATAAACACGTGGCTGTCAAAAACACCGCACGCCAACTAATGCTGGTAAGATGGAAATACAGAATGGGCCTGTGCTGAACGGTGTGAAGAGCTCAGGGAAAAGCAGACGAGCTCTGGAATATGCCCAGATGTGGATGTGCTTTCAAATTCCGTGTGTAGGCACGCTGAAGAAAATCCTGTGAGTTAGCCTAAATCTCGAGCTGTCTAATCACACACCTGCTGAAGTCCTGATGGCCCAGGAAAACAGCCCCAGCCCCTTTTCCTGATGCTGGATCAGGTTTGTTTTTTTATGAATAGAAAAGTTGAAAACCTCAGTCTTTAAATGAATCTTGACATTTGCTCTATATGCTGTGAAGGGATCAGCAATGTAGGGGCTCACACATATTTTAAAGCAAACAGATGCACAGGAAGGTAGTAACTGAAGTCAGCTCTGGCAGAATTACCATGAAAGTGCTCGATTCCAGCACAGCTCCTCTCCTGCTGTGCCACTGCACTTGCTGCAAACCTACAGTCAGAGCTGGGCAGGCAGACTCCTGTCCCCCCACGTGGCAAGGGGCAGTGGGTGAAGCCAGGCAAACACTAATTACTTAAAAACACCTTTGCAGGATCAGGGCCAGAAAATGTGAAACTCTGATGTATAATATCTATACATACAGACACACATGCAGTACTTATATATAAATGTCATTCATTTTATTTTTTCTTCCTGAGCCTGCACACTCAAATACAACAAAAATCCTGGAAGTTTCACCTGTCTTCCTAGCAAATTTGTAATAGCTGCCTTCTGCAGTGATGCCTCCCTCTAACCAAGACTTCACTTTTATTTACTTTTTGTTTTTACAAAACATACTAAATATAATTTTACTAGTATGTTTTGAAGCCTCATACATAATGAAACAAACAATGCTGTCAAAACAAAATTTTAAAAAGGGCACACTTTCTGATGATAAACCACTGTTCTTTAAATTTGATAATTTTCACTTATTTTCTTAGTAATTTACGTAATCTGATCAACTCTCCGAACAGTCTTCTTCTGAAATTTTGAAGGATATGTAGCTCCGATATCAGAGCTTCCACCCGCAGGATGTGCTGTGAATGAGAGCCATCAATCCACATATTAAAACTATTTAAAAGTACCTTATATTTGGACAGAATATGCTTGTGATAGCTTTATCTGCCACTGCTTTATGTGTCTACAAACACACAGAGGCAGGCACGGGTACCTAAGCACCAAACCCAAGCCCAGACAAGGTGTGACCGTAGAAACCTGAGAAACCTTTTTCATTTTATGTTTAAAAAGCATTCTCACATGGACAAACACCTGTATAACGTATAGGTATGTGTATATATCTGTATAAACACACGTATACATTCCAAGGGAATTTCTGAAGCTAGCAATCAACTTTGTTTTTTCCTAAAATCTTTACGTATATTTCTCTGCGGAATGAATTAAAATATTTACTGGAATATCTAAACAATGCATTATTAAATTGATAGGGTCCAGCAGTCCCATTTTAGCACTTTTTTTAACAATTTACTAAAAAAACCATTATCCACAAGTTTAAGTTGCAATGAACAGATGGATGACAAACGTATGCACAGATGAATTTAGTGACAAATCCATGTATCTAATTTTTATGCTCAAAACATAATACCACAGTGTCAAACATAATCCCTGGAGAATTCTGGTGCTGGGAAGGGCACCTCCTCTCATTTTACTATAAAAATACCCCTCTGTTAGGGAGAACTCTGTCTAAGTTACTCTGCGTGACAACGAGCTCTGTGACCTCAGTGGGCAGCAGTGCTGCCAGAAAACGGGCAGGAAAAATTGTGGCTTTCTAATAAGAACACCCTAATATCTGGCTGAACTGTGAGCTTCTAATTGGTCACCCTACGCCAGTGAGCAGACAGCTCCCTGCTGGTTTCAAAAGACTGGCCTTTTGCAGCCGAGGGGAGAACTTTGTAATGTTCTGTCAAGAAGGAAGATGCCGGGACATCCCTCTCTATTGCATACGTAGAATGAAAAAAAAAAAAAATCCAACGTGATGCTGTAAAGAAATAGAAACATCATCTTTCACTGCCTCAGACCTTGCTTTTCCCTGTATCTGGCAGCAAAACAGAGAGTTTGGAGTCAGCTATACTGTCTGTCACCTCAACAGGATCTGTAATGAATTTGCACATTTTACTCCAACTACTGTATATCTAATCAGAAAAAGATGTCTCCATATCTCCCTGATCTAGCGCCAAATAGTAAAAGGTGATTCCTTATGTTAACAATTTCAGCAGAATGGCTTATTAAAACCAGATTTTAGGGTATTATAAAATGCTTAGAAGCCCTTTAAAATGTCAACCAGGATCCCCAGAGACTGCGTAAAATGTCAGCCCAGCTCAAGCGCCTGTTTTAAGCAGAATGAATTAGCAGCGTGCTGTCGGAGGTTGTTATCCAAAACAATCAGTTAAGAGGGAAAACATCAAGCTCTCTTTGTACTTTCTATATGAAAAGGGCCATTCAGAACGATCTTGTAGATTTCTGAAGCTGATTACTTAAAAACAGGTTTAACCAGGTCTACTCTCAATTTAGAAACAGACCAAAACTATTACTGCCCTGTCCTCCGGCTAATCACATCATACACCTCTGACCAGGATAATCGCTTTTAACCAGGATAAGGTTATATTGCCATCAACATAACCAATTTAGCCTTCTAATCCTGTTCCCATAACTAATCTAATCATCTCGTGCCACCCTTTAAATCATGGGTTAATATCATCACATCTGCCATCCACGGCAATGCAGTTTGCTTCTCCAACCAATTTATCTCATTTCCACTTGCCCCCTGCTAACTTTTCATAATACCACTCTAATCAAGGTAAGCATCAAACCTCTGGCCAGTCTAAACTTGGCAAATTTACCAGCCCTGCAGCTGGTTAATGCTGCCATTATAGCTGCACTACATCTCTTGTTCATCCTCTTGGAGAAGCTGTGGCAGTCTGGGGAAGTCACTGCTCTCTGGAAAAGGAGGAACGTAACCCCCATATTTAAGAAGGAAAACCTGGGAACTCCAGGCTACTCCATCTCCCCTCTGTGCAGGGCAGAGTCACCACCACAATCTCAGTAATTACAAAGAGACCAGAACATTTCAGGCTGTGGTTAGTACGTACTGCTGGGGACACGCTTATCACAGTTGTTCTTGGGGCAGTGACTGAAGAGCGGGGGAGAAAGAAGCAATTCTCTTCTGCCAGGTATTGGGTTTTGTGGGAATTAGAGATGGGACTTTTTCTTGTTATGTTCAAAAGCGTAATTTATTATTTTTACATTTTCTACGACGTTAAGGAGTCTGAATTTGATCTTCGTATCTTTACTATCTAGTGCAGGGGGGTCTTAAGATTTTTAAATACAGAGCTTTTTAAAGACTTCTTAACTAATAAAACACTGCTTAACAAGAATGCTAGCATTTTTTACCTTAATGGGCAACTGAATATTTTGCTGCAACGCGGGCTTAATTTATCATCCTATGACATGCTAATTCACGGTGCTGCAGTTCAGACCTACTTATGGCCTTTATAGCTACGTCTGAGTGCCGGCGTGCAGGCCCAGGCGTGTTTCTGCTTTCTGCACTGCGACAGCCAGGCCTCAGCTCAGCTCCGCCAGACCCTGCCCGGCGCGGCTCCGTCGCTCTTACCCAGTATCTTGCTGATGTTGGAGTTGTGCATGTCGGGGAAGGCCTGCAGGATCTTCCTCCGCTCGTCCTTGGCCCACACCATGAAGGCGTTCATGGGGCGCTTGATGTGCGGCTCGTTGCTGCCGCGGCCCCGCGACTCCCGGTAAATCCGCGACTCGGACACGCCCGCGCTTCCTGAAAGCCAAGAGGAAAACATTGCCAGCCTGGGCTCCGGCGCGGCCTCCTCTGCCGCCAGCAGCCCAGGGGCTGCTCGCCCCACGGGTCGGCGCTCCCGACAGGCTGAGGGTTAATACGTGCTGTACTGCCCGCCCTTGCTATTCCATCAGTTCAGTGCCACATACAGACCTGATAGGCAGCTTTGATTGTTCTCGCATGCAAAGGGTTAAACAGCTTTTCTAAGCCATCTTTTGCTGCTTAATTACATAAACCAAATATATACTTATCAGTGCAGATTTACTTTTTATTTTCTTCCTTTCTTGCTTACAGAACGCTGGTCATATCATGTCACCTATCCTCTACCTTTTCTGCGACAGAAAGGGGGTGAGAGATGGCAATCCTGGGCATTTCTTCTCGAGCAATTCTCTAACTAGCAAATGAATATTTACGTCCTTGCCTGTTTTTGTGCTTACACCTCCTTAACAATAGATGCAACAGCAGAGAAACAAATAAACATTACTCTCGCTTCAGCAAACAGATAAAGCTCCCACAGATGCAGAGCACACAGCACTCATGGAGGATCAGGTCCACACTTCACGGCTTCCCTGAGTGATCTCACTTGCCCCACATATATTTGCCTCCTTTGGTCCCTTTTATTGTCAGAAATACGTTTTTGGTCCCATCCTGAGACCTTCAGTGGACAGAGGGAAGGCCAAAAATCATCTCCAGACTTAAAAGACTCCATTCATTTCCTCCTGCCCTGTTTCATAGCCACTTATTGCTAACAGCTCGTACCCCTCATGAGCCTCCAAAGCTCTTGGATTCTTCCTCAGGTCCCATTGATAGGCCCACACAAAGCTGGAAATAAGGAAAAGCCCTCTGTACTGACCGTCAGAATCTCCACTCATGTTGAAATCCATCATTGCATGGCTGAACTTTCCATCTTCACTCTGTTTTACTGCCAGCTGCTGAGTCAGGGTCTCCAGTGTTGTTTTGTCCTATATGGGCAAGATGACAGGATTTGGATCAGGAAAAGAATTAAATATTGCAACTCCAAAGCTTGCTTGTTATTTAGGAGGTCAAGAGGGAACCTAGATAACTATTCACAACAGTTTACTGAGCCATGTATTGAAGAATAAATAATAATGCTTTTTCTGGAAGAGACAGGGTTACAGACTTCACCATAAAGTCCTTTTTAAAACATGCTTATTAGCTACTGATAAGCAAACTCTATAGTGTTGAAAAGATTGGCTTAGTTAGGCATGATAAAATTGGCTGCACATCTGAAGAATACTTCCACTCTCTGTGTTTTGGGACTGCAAAGCTGGCCTGGAAATCTAGGTGACACATGTTCTTTTGCAATGTATTTATCGTTCCACTCTATTTCTAGCCTGCAATCAAATGCAGAGACATGGATGGCTTTGCTCTGTTTCTTTTTTCAAAGGCAGTATTTTAGGAAGCAGCCCATGGGGCAAAAAACCCCACCCAGACAGTTCAAACTTACTCAGGCCTTGGGAAAGGTTCAGCCTGAATTAAGCCTGGTCCTTGGGCAGCAGTTTGTGTTCTTGTCCAGACTGTTTTGTCCAACCCCACTAACAGCCCGTCCATCATTCCCCTGGTCAGAGCTGACTGTGAACCCTGGATTGCAACAGGCTGCTGTGTGCTGCCAATTAATTGTCAGGCTGCAGCAGTGTCTAAAGACACTGCCAGAACAATGTGCTAGGGCAATTCATTCCAATGTTCTCTTCAAAACACCTCCCCTCCCCCTGGATTCTTTCACTTTACAAACACAAAGGTGTTCCATTTTCCAACTGTTTTTGTTTTCCCAGTGACTTTTGCTCATGAGCATTCTATCTTCCTGACAGTCATACATTTAAAAATAAATCTTTCAGGGAAGCAATGCTAACATTTCAAAATCTCAGGCACTGTGCCTTTTGCAAAGCTAAGAAAACGACATGATATGGCATGATAATGAAGTGGCTCCGGTTGAAAAAATTCTTTTTGAGCTTCTTCCTGAAAGGAAAGATTTCTGTTTCCTTGCTCTGTTCCGCTCCTGTTGACTGTAAAAGATCAATAAGCAAAAAAACCTTCCAGTTTTCACATGGCAACTGTTCCATGTAGCCTAATAATGTCACTGGGTTGCGTTACATAAGAAAACAGAAAAGAGAACAATGTGAACACAGAAATGCTTCCTGCAAAGCCATGTCCCTGCATCTGCAATTCAAAGAATGGTTCCCGTTCACCCAAGTCCCTGCACACAGATTTGCTCAGGAAGAGTTAGAAACAAGGCCAATCTGCCCAACTTTGTATGTTCACAGAGTTAGGGGAACACGAGGTTAACTTTCCTGTTCCTCCCATTCCTTTTCACTACGAATCCCTTTCACACTCCTGGTGCTCTGTCTATACCCTGACACCATGGAAAGCAGCAAGGTGAGTTATCCTCTTGGTTTCTGGAGCAGGAAAAGCTCACGCAGCAGACTCAGCCCTTCCCAAAAGGGTTTCCATAACACCACCAGGCACAGCAGTTCCAGACAGCTTGGAGAAGCTCCAAATAAGCACCTGAACTACTCAGGCACTTGGCTTTACCAAACTCTTTGATCCACTGTTTTAAACTCAGCTCTCATTTCCAAAGCAGCCCATCAGAAGTCAAAAAGTCAGGAATAAGTTGACTTCGCATTTCTTCCAAATCAATTGCAGATATATAATGGAAGTCAACAGTTTTTCCTCAGGAAAAAACAAAGGATCTATTTACTGTCCACTTCACAGTGCTAGAGTTCAAAAATTTTTATGTCAGGAGTCACTCTAAAACACTGCCACCAAGCTAGAATGTAAAAGAACATTTTCTCTTCTGCAGACCTTTTCTGAAGCATGTGTAAACCTCTTAGAAAAACATAGCTGAGAGCACAAAGGGCACGGGCTTAACAGCTTCTTCCTCAGGCAGCAAATGCAGCTCCTGGAGGCAGAGGCAGCTCCATTCCAGCCCCACTGATCCCATGGAGTCCCCAGGTCAGTGACACTCTCTCCGTGACTGTGACATGGTGAGCACTGAAACCATGCTCTGAACACAAAGGTGACAATTTACTCCTTGCTACCTAAACGTGCCATTCAGCCACCAAGGATAAAACGGCAGCTAAAAGAACCTCTGCATGGCACTGCTCTTGAAACAGAGGATCAAAGCAGCCAGCTGGACCTTCCTGTGGTCATGTGCAGAAATGTTTTCAGTCTAAAAAGCACAAAGGCAATACTAAGTCCAAGGCCTGCTCTTGCCTGGGCCTCTGCATGAGCACATCTCCCATGAGGAAAGGCTATGAGAGCTGGGGTTGTTCAGCCTGGGAAGGAGAAGGTTTTAGGGTGATCTAACTGTGCCCTTCCAGTGCCTGAGGGGAGCTGATGAGGAAGATGGAGACTATTGCCAAGGGCCTGGAGTGACAGTCTGATTTGTCCCACCCCTCCTAGAAACGCTCTGATTATATTTAAAAGAACAAAAACACATACACACATGGAATATGTCGTGTTTAAAAAAAAAAGAAAAAAAAGAGCAAGCACCACAAGTCAGAGTAGTTTTGTGGTCAGCTGGAAAAGTTAGTTGGCTCTCTGTCATGGATAGCTGCTGTAGTTTAACAAAACACTGATCTAAAAATGACAAGAACTTGGTTGCAGTCTCTTTCATAGAAGAAACATAAAACAAGAAGAGTCGAAACACATGTAGAACAGCCTGAACCTGTTTGCCAGAACTCCTCCCACTACTGCAGAGAAGTGAAGGAGACCCTTGGAATGTGTGAGGAATAAGAACATCCCTGCAGATCTGCCTGCTGCCCTCCGTGGTGCCACCCTGCCTGCAGGAACACTGCTCCTCTCCATGCCTGCAGAGAAACAGCCCACGGAGAGCTCCAGAGCTCCCCACTGCTGCTCTTCAGATCCCAAGGGAACTGAAAGGCAAAAAAAACCCCAAAACAAAAAAAAAACCCAAGAACCAAAACCACCACCACCAACAAATAAAAACTCAAACAAACAAAGAAGCCAAAAGGTGGAGAAAGCCTACCAGAGTTACCTACGGGCTGTGAGGAGGAACTCGTGGATCATTTCTCCAAGAAAAGAACTCCACACACATTACAGACAGGAGGACACAGCCTGCTACCTTTGCCCAGTGTCAGCAAATGAAAAAGAAACAGACGGCTGCCTGCTACTGTCCTTTTGTCTGTCTCATTTCTTCCCTTCCTCTTTGTCCAGCTATTTCCCATATCTAAATGCTAAAGGCGGTATTTGCCAACAGATTTGAGTTTTGAGGAGGTAGTTCTTAGATTGATGAGCAGGACCTTTGACAGCATCTGATGGGGCCTGTGGTACTGAGGCACATCTCCTTCCCCAGCAAGGCAAGAATCAACCTTCCCAACACACACCTTGCTCAATCTGCACCAAATCTTCACGTTTCGGGCAGATTAATTGCTATGATTGCACAGTGGAAGTTCACTTCATGACAGAAAAACCTATTTAATTATCACACAAGCTGGTGGCACTGGGTGTTATCCCTTCAACCCTGTGGTATTTTCCTTCCCTCTCCGAGAAGGTGAAGAATCTTAGGCTCCATCTAACACGAATGAAGACTTTGTAGAAGCAATCTTGCAGTGCAGTCCCTCTGCCTCTTGTGATAAGAAACATCAGGAGTGCTAAAACTTCCACCACAGTCGTACCACAGGTGGAAAACACGAGGCAGGCAGGCACTGGGGACGACAGAGAGCTGGAAGAACTGAGGGGAACAAGTGGCCACAGTGAGAGCAAAGCCCAGAGCTTTGCACATGGTGACTCACCTGCACCCCAGCCTCTGCTCCTGCAGGTGAACGCCACTTGTACTTCCAAAGATGCTGCCCGAGCCCCAGCCTTGGCACGGCCCAGGGGCTGCTACACCTCTAACTGCTGCAGGAGAACTTCCAGCTGTTTTCAGAGGGATCTTGGATTTAGATTTGGGTTTTTCTGTGTCACCTTGCCCTGGTGTTCTTCGCTCATCAGGGAATTACCCACAGCATTTCACAAAGAAAGGCAAGATTATGCATTATTTAGCAGAAGGGAAACTGAGTCACACATTATGGGACCTGCCAAAGGCTCCTCAGTAAGATTGATAAACGTTTTAGTAACTGAAATTAGCAATCCTGAATCTTACCAGAAGCATTACCATCCCAAGCCTGTAATTTCTTTATGAGTGCGGTGGAACTGTGACTCTTGCTGATGGCACATGCTACCAAGGAAAGCAAAATAAAAATAAAGCGCTTATAGATCTACCACTGCAATGGACCTTGCTTAAGTAACGCCTGCAGGGCTGTAAAACTCATAAAGAGCACATGCATAAATGATAAAATAGAGTGAGACTTTCAAATGTTGACTCAGTAATTGTTAAACCCCTTCTGGCTGCACAATTTTATAGTCTTCTACTGTACTAATGAAAATGCAAGAAACAACAAAGAAGGGGTTTATCCTTCCAATTACATAAACTCTGTGGACCACCAAAGAAGATGAAAGATTATTTATAATGTCACAGCAAGTTATCATTTGGGAGATTTTTTTGTTGTTGCATCCAAGTTGAGTACGAAGAAACAATGCATTTACCACCCCCTCAGCTCTTTCAATCTTGCTTATCCAAAATCTCTATTTTTCATGGAATAATCCACCCACAGAATCTAAAAGCAGCATTAGAAACAAGAAAACAAACGAACATTCTTTGTTTGTGGCTCTTCTTGATTTTATGGTGCTTCTTTCAAAATTATGACATGCAGTGTAACTTGGGGCTACATCAGCTGGTAGAGGAACCTTATCTTTGGTTGACAGTAGTCATTAAAATCCCCATTGCTTTAATACAGCCTGGGAATCACTGCATCTGATTTGCAATCCACATGAAGTGCTATACAGACTCAGTAAAGAGGTTCCTTATGAGGTGTGACAGGGAAAAGACCAGAATGACCACGAAGACCTAGACATTTAATTACTGTCCTCTCAGGAACAGGCACCAACTGACAGAAAGAATCTGCTGAAACTTATACAGCCCTTTTTCCTTGCTGTGCATTGTGGACTGGGCTTCTGCTTCTAAGGGGTCTCAAGTCAGCATCTTTCAAAGCACTGAAGGCATGTCAGAGCCCACTGAAATAAAAAGAGGAAAATCCTCAACAACTTGGCAAGGCTCAGCCCCCAGGGTTTTTCCTTCGTTTGTTTTGTTTGTTTGTTTTAAAAACTCTTTATTTGAGAAAGAATGAAAGAATTGCTTCATTCACAAAGTGAATTATTTGGCTTGGAAGGAGACTGACAGGAAGTAGCAATTCTAGAGGACACTGAGCTCCTGCTTTTCTTTTGTTAGGATCTCTGAGAGACAGAGCAAGTCAGGACTTTTACATGAAAATGCACATGGGACTGGCCCAGCCCCTTATTCTGAAGAAGGAATAAAAAGGAAAAGGAAATCAAAGCAGAACGATGAGATGCTGTTTCCTTCTTAGGAAAGTTGTTCTAGCACAGGCACTGACCTCAAGCAGATCCAGCTGTAATCTGCTGACTGCAAATAGGTTAAGAGTTCCATGACCCAGTTTCTCATCCAGCCTGCTTCTTGGGCTGACATGGCCTGCAACTCTCTGTGAATTGTTCAGCCACTGCACCTTAATCTCCCGAGCTCCGCGGGATGGAGACAGTGATGCTTTCCCACCACTGTGAGGAGTTTTGAGGTCTCTGGATGAAATGTGCCATGTAAATTTTAATCAGGGACCTCACAGCCAGTCAGAAAGCTGGTACAGCTGATCAGCATGGAAAGAAAACATTAACTGAGACAGAGAGGTGGCACACTAAAAATGAAACGAGAGGAAAATCACAACCCACACAGGATTTCCTGGGAAGGAGGGTCTGCATGCATGCAAAGAGAAAGCAAGAACACAGTCCCTGCTTTCCTGGCAATTGTTTAATAAACAATGGGTGACTCAACTGCACAGCAGCAGTACAGCCATTACAGACTTCTTTTCCCATTCCTCCCTAGAAGGTATTCAAATTATGAAGGCTGATGTACCTTTGCTTCCCCTTCTTCCAGCCCTGCTGAACAGGTCAGGCTGACCCCTCAGGAGCCCAAATGGACACAATTCCCAGGAGAATCAGGCCCAGGCTCTATTGCACTGAAGAGGGGTACTGCACTGATGCTGGAGTCCACGAATGTGCTGAAAGCCCCAGTGACTTGAGACATGTGATTATGTAAAAATAATAAAAAATCCCAGGAAGTAATAAGCTCTCATGGCTGTGGGGCACGGCTTAGAACTTAAACCCAAGGACTCAAAAAGCTACAAAGCCATAACAAGAACTCCACAACACTTGTATGTTTTTTTTCTTTCAGGAGGAAGTTGATCCATCTTTATTGGGTTTCATAAAACTTCCATAACAGTATAAACAGCTGCAGTCCTCCCTGATGCACACCAGCCTGTGAATGTTTCCAATCTCCACCCTTTGGAGTGAACCAAGTCTTAATTCCCATTCAGACCTCAGCAGCTCCATGGGTCTGGGGTTCTTCCCTTGCCTCCCTGCCTGCTGCCCTCCTGAACTTCAACTGGAGTTTCACACACACATCTGTGGGCAGAATCCCTCCCTCCCTCCCTCCCCAGGCTTCATTTTTTATTAGCTAAGCCTGCCCATGCAGCCCTGCCATCACAGGGCACTGAGGACACACATCAACATCCACGCTTAATCCCGTCTGAAAAATGGATCTGGGCATTTAAGAAATGATGGTCAATCAGGAGGGGAAAAAAAGCGGTGTTTCAAAATGAAGAGCTAAAATCCTTGGGGTAATAAAACAATCCTCACTGCAGAACCTCTCCCTCCCATGCGTAGGCACTTGCTAACTGAGAGTAGTGGCAGTGTGACAAAAGCAGCAAAACCAAAGGCAGGCTTTACCAAAGGAAAAGGGGGGAAGGGAGTTCTTCCACTGGCCATCTGTGAAAACAAGGCATGTGGCCATTAAATGCAGAGGCTGTAAATATAAATATACACAAGCTCCACAAAGCAAATGGCAAAAAAAAATAAAAGAAGGGAGGGGAGGGAATGGGGCGAGGTGGGGGGGAGGGACACAAATAATAAGTGGTAAACTTTCAGCTGAAGTAAATCAAAATGTTTATTGCTTTGTGTTGGGCAAAACCAATTTTGATCCTTGCAGCATGCAAGCATGGCTTTTAAATTAAATTAGTGAAAAGTTTCAGGAGAAATGGCAGTGGGTGCTGTTGGACAGGACTCCTTCAGCATGCCTGGCCCTGGGCAGGCTGCTGGCTGGGCTTGCTGCAGGTCTGGCTGCTGGGGGAGGGCTGGGTGACACAGAACAGGACCTGCTTGGCTTGTCACTCATCCTCAGAGCTCTGTGCTGACAGGCACCACCACCAAGGAGGGCTGCAGTCCCCCCACAAGAGCTTCTGCTGGCACAGAACCTCAGTGGAACACTCTTAGAAAGAGAGTGGGGAAAGGAGGGGGACACACAGCTGTTAGGGTCACAATTCACTTCTGTGCCGTGGGGCTCTCTGCAGGACACAGCCTGGTCCCCATCTGTGCCACCCCCAGACTGTACAACCAGGGATCTCTGCTCACACTGCAAGAACAGAATCACTCCACTGCTGGGCTCTGCTGGAGTTTTACAGCCACGAGGAGCCGAGTGGGTCACGGGACGGATCCGTGGGGCC
This sequence comes from Regulus satrapa, assembly GCA_013396955.1. Classification (NCBI taxonomy): domain Eukaryota; kingdom Metazoa; phylum Chordata; class Aves; order Passeriformes; family Regulidae; genus Regulus; species Regulus satrapa. The sequence continues at coordinate 572,419 of VWZN01016954.1, read as the reverse complement.
TGCTGAGCTGGCAGGGAGAGGAGGGCACGTGTGTGATACCCATGGGTGACACAGCCTCTGCTAGTCCTTGAGGGTGCTGAAGGAAAAACCTCCAGTAGAAGACAACAGAGATTATGAAACTGCGCAGGCTTCAGCTCCTGCAAAGTGATTGGGCTTATCATGCTCGTGCTGTGCCTCTGGACTGCTTTCCAGGGGCTTTCAGTAAGGGAAGAAAAAAAAAAGTTATTGAAGCAAAATTCTCTACTGCAAGAAAAACTTAAGTGTCACGTGTTAAACCAACTACTCCATATGTGTTTAGTAAAGTGAGCTCCAGTGTTTCATTTCTCAAAGGCAGAGGGAACTGTGGGTTTGAGATCCTTAATATTCCCCTTCTTCCCGCGGGGAGAGCAGGGACAAAATTCATCTCAGCTCAGCGGATCACAGTGGTTTCTTAAGAGTTAACTCTGCTATCCCCATCCATCAGGCAGCCAGCGAGGCATCAGAAAGAATGATGGATGTAAAATTATTACAGGGCTGCCACCCGATATACTTTCTGCCATTTGTAACTAGCCCTGGAACTGACACACTTTTTTCATTATTAAACATCCACATTAAGTCAACATTGGTCACTGTCATTTCATGTTTGGCACTTTCTTAAGGGGAAGAGGGAGAGGTGGGGGTGGGAAGGGTGGNGGGGGGGGGGGGGGGGAAGGGTGGTGGAAGGAGGGGGGACTGGGAATGGGAGGAAAGACATCCTGCACCCGGTGCTCCATAAGCATGAGTAATAGGCTCCTGCTTACCATGCTGGAATAAATATTGTTACAAATAGCTATTTAGTCACAAGCCAGCAGACAAGCTCCTGTCAGAGCCCCTTAGAAGGGCACACTCCAAGCAGTCACAGGGAGAACTTGTAGGGCAGGTTAAGACACAGCCCCAGCAAGGGAGGGGTGGGCTGTACTGCAGTGTCCTCAGCCTGGAGGGTCACTGGCTGCATCCCTGCTGCCCACTGGGAATGCTGGAGGGTCACTGCCTCCATCCCTGCCCACTGGGAATGCTGGAGGGTCACTGCCTCCAGCCCTGCTGCCC
>VWZN01016954.1:521933-571300 GCA_013396955.1 Regulus satrapa | reverse complement strand
GAATGCTGGAGGGTCACTGCCTCCATCCCTGCCCACTGGGAATGCTGGAGGGTCACTGCCTCCATCCCTGCCCACTGGGAATGCTGGAGGGTCACTGGCTGCATCCCTGCTGCCCACTGGGAATGCTGAAGGGTCACTGGCTCCAGCCCTGCCCACCGGGAAGGCTCCTGTGTCCCTACACAGCTGTCCCGGCACTGCCAGCGCTCCGAAGCCAGCCTGGGCCCACTGACAGGGCTCAAACACCCACGCGTGTGCCCTGCCCCTCCCGTGGCACCGACAGTGCCCCGAGCCCTCTCTGGCAGCACCCCGGTGTCCCTGCGGGGCCGTGCTGCGGGCTGGGATGCTCAGGGCACACGCGCTGCTCCCTGTGCTCGGGCACGTCTCTCCCGGCCCCACCGAGAGGCCAGAGCTCCCTGGCTGATGCTCCTGCAGAGCTCTTTACCCCAGCTGACAACCTGAGCTCTCAGCAGAATAGGTAACACTGCTTATGTATAGTACGTATCAAGCTATAATTAACTGTAGATGACAATTACAAATAAAGCTGTGCTCTCGGGTTTCCAAGAAACCACAAAAACACACTCTTCTCATTTATACAAGGAAACGTTTCCAAGAAAAGTAATGTAAAAATATGTTTTACTGCATTTGCAATTAAAATAGGTTTTAGTAAAATCCATGTTCATCGTGATGCTCAAAGTTTTTACTGTAATCCTCTGAAAATCAAATCCGTCAAGATGGTCCAAGTTGGATGCCCAAAAAGTGACTCACCCAAATCATCTTAGCCATTTTTAAAAAATCTTTTCTTATGTATGACTCCTTTTATACAGTCTCTCTCTACTTCCACCAAAATTCCTGTCTGACTACTGCCTTAGCTGGCACATCCAGCTGCCCACAGGGATCAACCCTTCTGGGAACATGAGCAAGAAAACAGGACACATGAGAAGAGCCTGGAGAGCTTGAACAGAGACTCCCAAAGATGGTTTCCAGCCCAAGCCTGCCCGGCAGACAGATCCCCACCAAGAGTCTTCCGTATCCCGTGGGAACAGGGCAGGGCCCTGTCCAACAGGTCTCAGAGAATCTTCATTGCAGCAAAGAAGGGGGAAAAATGTGGGATAGCCCCAAAGGAGTGTTCGTTACCTATAAATCATAATTTCCAAGCACTCACATGCCCAGGGATACGTAGATATGTATTAGCCCTCTCAATTCCACTCGCCACCTCCAATTCTCTGGCCAGGAAGCAAAGTGACACACGCCATGTCTCAAAAGCTCAGGGGCTGCCACTAAGTCCCATGAGCTTCTGGAAAGGGAAACTCCCTAATAAAAACGCAAAAATAAAACTATTTCTTGCTAACAGCATTCCCAACTATCTAATTCTCTGCCTCTGGAAACAGAGAAAACCAGAATAAAGTTCAATTAAAAATGACAATACTTGCTTTCCTCCCAAATCTCACTCTTAGTGAGAAAACATGGAAGTCTTAGAGCAAAGAGACACAAACTTTAGAGGAGTTGGATTGTTTGTCTGGATGTGAACGTCACGTATTAAAACAAATCACAGGATCAATTAGGTTGGAAAACACTTCTGAGATCATCGAGCTCAAATTGGTGAGCCCCAGTAAAGTTTTGGCATTAACTGTATCAACTCCCCCCCCAAAGCCTAGAGTTGCTTTAGAAAAACTCTCTATTGAGCAACCCATTTTTTCTTCCTGCTACCTTGTAAAAGAACTCCCGTCTGCCCTGCACGAGCCCACCAGGAGGTATGAATTAGAGAGGAAAATAAACTTCAACTGAGGTTGAGGGTGTGAAGTGAAAACAGAAGGAATAAGGAGAATCCCAAGAATAGGAAAGTAACAGAATAAAGTGAATGCAGATGGTTCCACTCCTGTTACTTAATCAAAAGGCTGTGCAGAGTCACTAGAGCCAGCATAAAGTCATGTGTTAGAACAACAGCTGATCTGTATTAAAGAAGATTAACTCGCAATGCCACGGTGGAGGGCCTGGGATTATTTTATGTGCTTCCATTGCTGAACAAGCCGTCAGCACAATTACTGCCCTCCGATGTGAATGACTGATCTGTAACCACAGCTAAACAGCGTGCTGCTTAGGGGCCTGGGTGCTTCATGAAGATGAATTTCCATACCATCAAAGTGCTTTTAATGGGCTTCCTGATCCAACCACAAGGCCTGCTTTGCAAGTATATAGAACTCAGGATGAAGGCTTCCTGTCCAAAAGGATTTGGTCGGTTGTCACTTGACAATTCCCAGCCAGCACAAGGGAGGAGAGGGGGGAGATAGGTAGAGTTGTCTCTGCTTTGGAGGATTTAAAGGAAAAAAAAAAAAAAAAAAGAAGAAGAAAAAAAAAAAGGGTACAGATGCTTTCTGAATGCAACCAACTGCTGTATCCACAGCTGAATTCAATGCGCTTAACAAATAACGGCAATTTAGCTATGCTTGCGAGGAATAGCTTGAGTCACTTTGCATTAGCATCTGCCTGAGTGTTAAAGTCATCTCTACATGGGGAGAGGAGAAAAGGAATTTCTGCTCCGAGCATCCTTTCAAGAATGCTTAAATATTTGAATATAAATTCCTTTGTGCTTGTGATCACTTCTTCTTATATCTGACACTCTGCTTCTCCCTTTTCCCTTCTGGTGCTCTTCTCTGTGAAATGCCATAAACATGCTCCATCCCTCTCTTCCTCCCTCCCCACAGCAGCACCCTTGTTCTTCTGAGACAGAGTGTACCTACTGCCAGACACCTATTACACTGACCTCTTTTTTCCCTCCCCTTCCTCTGCGGAGAGGGCACGAAACCCGAGCCATTTCTACACCACTGACACCCAGGATGGGCTGATGGAGAAAGTACAGCGGTGAGAGACTCAGGCGTGCGTTTAACATTCATTACGCAGGCTGCTGGCTCCTCACAGCTTATTGATCAAGCCCCATCTAAAACCAGGGAAAATGGAAAGCTATCCAAATTAGCAATCTGCTCATTCTGGACAATATTGTTTGACTCACAAGCTTCCTAGGATGACTGGATTTCAAGTTTCTGCTAAATAGCTGATCATTTTTATTCAGCCTGTTTCTCTGCCTGTCTCGGGGAATTGCACAGGACCTTACAGCCGAAGTGCTTTCAATTCAGCGCTGACACCCAAAGTGCCAGCGGGTCCTTGCAGTGCACAGGGACGGCTGCAGCGCCTCGGCAAGCACGGGGGGCAGGAGAGGAGCAGGGGAGGAGTGTGGCCGAGCTCACGGGGGTGAGATGCGCATTTCCTGCAAGGACAGCTCGCTGCAAGTGTGGCAGCAGGCGCTGGCAGGTCTGTTCATCCTCCCTCAGCCAGGGCAGCGCACAGAAAGACACCAGGCACTGGCAGGGAGAAGAAGCAGCTCGCAACCTCCCCGACACACACGGCAGCTGGAGCACACGCAGATTTTCCTAGAGAACATCCACTTTGTTGGTATTTTGTTACAGCACGGCTTCCCAGGCCACTCCAGAAGCAGGAGGTGGTAGGGCCCGTACGTTCTGCTGCCTCTAAGTTCCACTGCAAATATTCGGTGCAGTTTGTGCTGTCAATTCCCCGCTTTTCAATTCTGTTAAGTCATCTAACATGACATGACAGTGCTACATTGCAGTGGTCACAAAATATCATATATGACGACCTCACAAGGCTAAATACCCAGAAGCTGAGCCCGAGTACCCGCAAAGCTTATGCTCCTAAAGAAGCTTGAATATTTTCAAATCCAGCTCATCTCACAAACACATGTAAGCATTTCCATAAAGCAAGATTTCCACTTAGACCCAGAGATTTCCAAGATCACCTTCTCTTAATACATGTTGACAGGCTGGAACAGAGAATTAGTGGTCTCCAAAGTTCTTGTGAGGGCTTTAACTGTCTCTACCTCCTCCCCACTCTCCCCCAGGAGTCTCCAGGTCTCTCTTTCATGTCATCTTCTGGTCACAGTTTCCATTCTGCTTTTCACTTTTTAAAATTTTTTTTTAAAACTATTCTGTTTCAAAAACGATGAAGGAAAGAAAGAGTGAGAAAAGGGAGGAAGAGAAGGGAGGAAGAAGCTGTGTAGCTGTGGGGAGAGGCAAACGAGCCCTGTGACCCTTTGCAGAAGGAGTCTGGGGAACTCACCTTTTCTGTCCTGCAGTTATTGAGACCCAGGCTGTTCACCACGGCCACCTTCCCATCCAGCACCTGCTGCTCCCTCCGTAGCTGCTCCTTCATCTGCCGCGCCTCCTGGATGGCCTTGGTGACAGCGTCGTGGTCATTCAAATAACCTGACGGCGTGACACGAGAAAGGATGTCTTAAAAACAGAAAGTGACGAGAAAACCCTTTAGCTTTCGCCAGCGGAAGGCAGTTTATCGTTATTAATGAGAAAGAGTTAAAAGGCAATGCCCACAAACCTGTCTGTGCTCTGTAATTCTGTTGTTGTTATGACAGAGCCACCTGGACGTAAAGCATGAGAAACCTCGGTGCCAAAATCCTCATTCCTGCTATTTGATCCCATTAGTTTCAATATTTCCCTGACACTGCAGAGGTTAGCCCTGTGCTTTGCAGGCAGCAGGATGTAACTGGATAAGAGTTAGGGGAAGCTTTGATCGTGCCAGCAATCCCAAACTCTTAAAAATAGACCGTTTCATTCTTCCCCTTCTTCAAACTTGTGAATACATTAAAATAAACCACAGGTGGCGGTGGTTTGCTATACATATGAAATGCATAATAGCTGAGAAGAAAAACCTCATCCACTGAATACTCCTCACCACCACCTGTCATTCATAAATGTACGAGAAACCACAGCTACATGGACCTACATTCCCACTCCTATTCATGCTGCTAATAGTAGGTCAAATGTCCACTGTTTTGTTGCAAATTCACAGCCTAGGGCTTAGCCTCAGTAGTCACTGAATTATTTCCTTTTAAAATGTTACAAGCATCACCGGCACAGCTAATACTATTTAATTTCAAATGTGACACTTTGTCATTTTTTTTTCCTTCAGCGCGCTGTAGATTATACTTATTATGATCTGCATGTGATTTGTAGGATAGAATACTGATGGGATACTCCAAGCCCCGGTCTATTTTTCCAATATTAAAGTAGAGGCTAATATCAATCAATCTCCCTCTCCCCCTCCACATCCCCACACGTGTGCACACACACACACACGCACAGGCACACTTCTTTCTTTTAACTAGGGCATAAAAACGGCATAAAATGAATCTGTAATATGAAATTGCCCAGAAAAGGGACTTCTGTTTGTGACATGAGGCTAAATCTAACCAGATCCATTGGTGAATTGTGACAGATGGAGGGACTGTGAGACAGAAGGCAGGCACTAATCACACACAAAATGACCGGCTTGCCTCAACATGTTCCATGGATTCCAGCAAACTTTACACCCTAATCCATTTTTAGAACAAAAAACATCTGGGCCATAAATCCTCTAATCTGCCAAAACACGCTATTAAATCCCATGATTTGTTGAAAAACACTAAGATTAAAGAAAGGAAATATAAAATGGCTAACTGCCGTGTTAGGAAAGTGTTATTAATACTCTTTCTTTGTCTCAATTATGAATGTTCTGTTCCTAAAGAGCCTTGTCTAATCATGTCAGATTACACATCCCTGTTGTATTGCTAGACTCTTCTATCTGATCTGCTGATTGCCAAAAAAACCCAGGACATTGTCTTGCTGCTTAAAACATTTCTGGGGAAGAAGCTGATGTCAGATTAGTTGAGTGCTGTGCCGCAGTCAGGATTTTAGTTTGGTTTGGGTTTTATTTGGTTTGTTTTTTTTCAGACTGTGGACAGAGGGGGACTGGTGCTCCTGTCTTCCTCGGAGAACAAAAGCCAGAAAGAAAAGTTCCTGTGTGGTTTGGCCGCTGTTGATTGCACTGACAGCGAGCGCTTGGCCAAAACCCCAGGAACCCTGAGAGTTTCATATGAAATAACTGGATCCACGTTGCTTTCATCAAATGACCCAGTTCAGTGATTCCCAGGCAATGGAATTCCAGTCATTCCAGCTTTCCCAGCACAAGGAAGAACACAGCCTGCACCCGCATAGTGCTACCGGCTGATCTTGTTTGGTTTTTTTTTTTTTTTTAAATTTTTGTTTTATTAATTAAAAAAAAAAAAATCTCCATTTTACCAACTTGCTTGGTCCCTGCCCCAGTTGCATCTGTTAACCTTTGCATCTGATCAACTTTGCATGTAGTCAGAATAAATTAAAAAGGAAGCAAATAAACAAACAAACAGCAGTATTAGTGCTGCTTTTGCTGTTGTCTAGGTGTAATACTTTCAATCTGTAACAGAGCCAAATTTGCCTAGGAACTGGAATTCATGCCCTTCTCCAGACTATTTGGCTTTTCCTGAATACTGCTATCTTTGAGACAGTTTGGCACATGACAGTGAATAAAAGCAAGCACTCCTTATGTTTTTCAGTAGCTGCCAAGATGCTGGTGTGCAGGGAAATGATTAATATAGAAGCGAGTTGAATGTAAATTATTGTTGTTTAGGGTAGGTGGTGAATTATTGACAGAGAGGGGAACTGCATTACATAAAATGAACTTAGTTCCAAGGATTGCCAAACTAGCACAGAGATGTTGCAGATAATGGCAAAGAGCAGAGAGAAGTTGTTTCTGTTTTTAGTACACGGACATATGCCTGTTCCCAAAAAGAAATGCTTGGATTTAAAGTCATACATGAAGCCATGACATTTGTGACTGCTCAGTCTGTAGCACAGTTTCTGTGCTGTAGGGATGGCTCTGCAAAGGGCTGTGGAGCCGAGTGCCTGAGTGCAGCTATGCTGACAATCTCTGAGGCTCTCAGCTCACATCCCCCAAAGAACCCTGAGCCATACTCAGGCATTTCTCCATGCCATGGGAGCCCAGGAGCCTGAAGAACTGCTTTAATTGGAGGCTAACGCTGGTGAGAAGAGGCAGCTCAGCTGCACCCCAGCAGGGCGGGCTGTGCACACCCAGACAGACAACCCGGGCCTTGTGCTGGCAGCTCCAACCATGCCAGGGCAGGCACTGTCTGCCAAAGCTCTGAGCGCTTCCAGCGGCTTTTTCTAGAGGGATTCATCACCCAGGCTGAGAAAGAGATCCACCTTCCCTACCACGCCAGGGCTCTTTGTAGCTTTGCTAAAACGCTACCAAAACCTGTCGTGGTGAAGCTCCTGCTGGAGGGTGACACGACACTTGAGGATCGCCCAACAGCTCCCTCCACCGTGCAACGAGCCCTGCTGGCTGCCCCTCGTGCTGGACCTGACCTAGCAGTCAGCAGGAGACTCTGCACAGTGCTCAGGGGCTTTTCCTTCTCGCAGTCCTCCTCTGAAGGATAAACCTCTGCTGGAAGTGCCCTGTGTCCATCCTGCACCAGTGGAAGGCAGCTTATCTTACACGTACAGCGAGCACACTGATACTGCTCTGCAACCTCAAAAAGTCACTTTCTATATTTGTACCAGAGAGATATACAGCAGTGAACTCTATGTCATTAACAATAACTGAAGTATGTTATCTTTTGCTCCACAGTTTTCCATGGTTTATTAATGGTATAACACATTAATTCTTCTTACAAGAGTGACCTTTAAAGCTCTGTTCATCCTCACAGCTTTTATCCAATTACATTATCACTCATTAAAGGTACAGCATTTCAAAGTCTGCACCTTGTTAAAAGAAGTAAATTGCAGGGGTCTCAAACCTATGGAAAATACCAGGTGTGTAGGGAAAGAAGATTGGAGAGGGGAGAACAAGAGATGTCTTGCCACTGAAATATGAGTCAGATGCTTAATTTCCCATCGAAATATGATGTTCCCTGTTCTTGAGGACAAAAAATCTAATGTGAAAAAAAATGAAATTTGATGCGTTTTGCATGGAGAGCAGCAGGGAAGCAAATTCAAGATAAAATACATTACTATGTATCACAGTTAAAGAGTGTAGGGTTAATAACAACACAGACATTAAATATTAGTAGTGCGATATTTAAAAAATATTTATATACTTGTAATGGGCCATACTAAATAAATTTTACTGCACAGCTTTGCTGTATCACAGACATAGCTTCTGATATGTTTCATCTGTGGCTTCTTTTGGGGTTTTCTGTGCTACCCCTGAAAACGTCCAGGCAGGAGATGCTTTAGGAGGAACACAACAGACAGAGGAAAAGGTACATCTGCCTCACTAAATTACCAAATCAGAGGTGGACTGACATAATGGAGTCTTGATCCAGGTTATACTCCATCTCTTCATGGAGTACAACATTTCAGTTAGAAGGATCAGGAATGGGCTGTGTATACATTTTCCTTTTACACACAAAGAGCAGTTCCTCCAAGACACCAGATTTATGAAATTACCAATAAGACTGCTACTATTTAGATGGTCTTTAGGCAAAGACATAATTTTGGCAGGAGGAAGAATTATCACTATGTTCTAGAACAATGGTTCAGCCAGTCAAGACTTCTTGCAACACAGAACAACAAATTTGGGGTTTTCCTGAGTGAACTTGGTGATTGTTTTGCCTATTACACCAAGGTAGAATAATACTCCATTCAGCATTTGGATGGACTAAGGATTGAACTTGCAATTTTGGGAAGATGTAGACTTCCAACTTGAAGAGATGTTTTGAAAGTTCATCCATCACTTTTGGATGACACAGTATGATATCAGGGGTCTTCAACGCCCACCATTACTCAGGTCGCTGTCTTTGATGCATGCCCTTAAAAACCAGCATTTATCCGAAGTTAAAGCAGCATCTGCAGCAACACAGGCTCGGTTTTCAGAGCCCACAGAAGTTCAGATACCCCTCCCAAAAGAAACTCCGCGAGTTTCCCCAGCGCCACCTCCTGCAGTGCGACGGCCAGGCTGTGACAGCTCTCGGCCCGCTGGCAGGGGCTGATGAAAGCCCTTTTCCCTGGAGCACCTGTCCCCTGCCACGCGTGGGACAGACACGACTGAGCTCACCTATTGTGTTGGCTCTGGCCGAAGGGCTCGCTAACGCTGCTGGCACCGAGGACTTTAGCGAGCTGGCCCCACTGTTTATTCTCAGAGCTGGCATGTGAGGAGAGGTGGGCGACGTGGGAGATTTGCCATCGGATGTCTTGGGTTTGGCTGAAAGGTTCAGAGGCTGGGCCACTTCATCCTGCGAGAAGCAGAGCAGAGGAGAAGGTCATCACCAGAGCGCTGCGGCCGAGACGGGCTCCAGCTCCCGGAGCTCCTCCAGCCCAGAGCTGAACCGTGGCTGGGAGATCCAGAGTGATACCCCCTGCCACTCCAGCTCGGAGCTGAAATGACTGATAAACTGGAAAATTAGTGTGACACCATCACAGAGCATCATCCATCTGCACTTGGAGCGCGAGCTGTCTCCGAAGAAATCATTCCCATCGACAAGACGTTTGCTTCTATCACAAAAATAAAGAGCAATTTCACGGTTATATTTTAATGTGAATCTTATATTCATTAATGAAGTACAAACTGGAGACCGCCTTCAGTTAAAACTCAAACACCACTAGCCAAACTGGGCAAACAAATGAATTGGGCTTTTTTTTTTGTGTGTGCCTTCTCTTTGGATTTTGCTTTACTTGAACTTGTACTTTCCTCTGAGCTTCCCAGACTCAGAATTCCAAGCACAAAACACCAAAGGAAATAAAAACTTCTCTTCTACCTTAACAAAATCTGAGACAACAATGTAGAGAATTTCTGCACATACCCCCAGTTGTTTTTATCTGCTGAAAAGTTGAACTTCTAGATTTCAGCAATTATTATTATTATGTGAAAATAAAAAAATTGGGTGACATTTTTCACACGGTAACTGGAATTATTCCTAAACCTGGCTTGATTACACAGAGTGACACACAGTGCTATAAAAAACATTAAAATGCCAAGTAATGCATTTTTGTTCGACCAAGGTAAAATACAGTAAGAAAGAAAAAAACCCCCAAAAAATGCAACAGAGAAGGGACAAAAGGATTTTCAACGAGGGGAGCATTTTAGAGGAGCTTTTAAGTGATTTTTAAATAAGCAGAACTAATGGACGTGATATTAGATCAAATCATCACATAATAGCTGAGCTCTTGTCTGACACTGTGACTTAGGAAAGTCATCCTTTAGCTAGGAGAAGCGCTGCATCAGACAACTGCCTTTCAGCTCCAGGCCCTGAAGAAACTGATTCTGCTCTCCCTACATTGAAAGTAGGTTCAGTTTCATAGAATTATTCCTGACTTGCAACAATGCGAAGCCGAGTGAGATTAGACGCAGCTTTTGGGTTTTGTGGGTTTTGTTTTGTGTTTGGGTGCTTTACTGTTACAAGGTCTCTGTAACTACCATGGAACAGCGATTCTTCCCCACACAGGGAAAGGGTGTGCTGCACTAAAGAAGGAATTTTACAGCTGCCTACTGCTTGTGGTGGAAGTATGATGTAGGTGTCTCCACACGCAAGACAATTCTGCAAAGCACTGCCATGGAACGTTTCTGTTGCCTCTGAGCAAAGCACCTTTGTTATATCTGATTATATTCCTGCATTTGGTTAGATCTCTACACAGTTTTGTGACAGTCACAGCAGATAAACATTATCAGAAGCTTTGTGGACAAAGCTGTCATCCTTAAAGTGATGCTGAAGCCATCCTAGAGGCAACTTGTGCATAGAACAAATGGGAAAAAAATCAGTGCATAGAATTGCCTTAGGAACATCCTACATACTACACTCTGAGAAGTGAGTTGGGTACCTGGATGGCAGAGTTCTGATTGTCTTCTAGGAGAGTTAGGCTGCAGGGCTAAAAATGTCACCAGTAAAACCGGTACTTGACATTTTTAGAAGGGATTTGTTACTTCACAGAAATACAAATCTATTGTATTAGAACGCAATAAAAATATTACATAAAATTCATTACAATAAAAAGATAAAATAAAATTAGACTAAATTAAAAAACCCTGCCAAATGGAAGGCGACTTGCTTTGCTGCTCCCCTGATTTCAATTAAAAAATAAAGAAGTCGCAGAGCAGCCCAACTCTAACGTTGTGAAATCAGTACTGAGTTAGTTGCATAAAGGTTTTAAGTACAAGTGAGCCGACACACCGAGCAGACACCGTGCCCTTGTGCTGGCCAGGGAGCCCTGAGCAGCAAAGCCCCGTGTCTGGAAGGCAGCCTGAGGAGCAAACCCGCCCCCAGGCTCGCTTCAGCCCCGTCCAGGTGCGGTTCTGATTCTTGGCCTGTGCCGGGAGCCCAGCAGAAGGGGCTGAGCGGTGTCAGACACGGTTCTAGAAGCCACAGCGTGCTCTCTGCCCGAAGGAAGCGGAGGGGGAGCAGCAGCAGCAGCCAGCGCTCGACGGGAAGGGCTCTGCACTGCAAAGGAGCCTGCAGCCCTGCCCACCCTCAGCAGGAAAGGTGCCTTCAGTCTCACCCTTCTGCCTCAGTCCCTCAGCTATCCTGGCCCTATAAAGCTCATCTCCTCCCCTCCTCCTGCTCCCTGTCCCTTTCCCCAGCTCTTCTGCTCCCTTCTCCACCCTGCTGTGCGAGCCCACTGCACAGTGGTGGCTCTGCTCTCCTTCAAGTCAGAAACACAGGAGGGGTTTTTGTTCCCCACTGTAGGCACCGAGCAAAGAGGCTGCTTGTGCTGTAACTGTTCTTGGTAGTAAGGAGGCTCTTCTTCATTCAGGCCAGCACAGCCTTCTCTGAAGCCAGGAAATACAAGGCCTCGTGGAAATAATAGAAGTCGACAGTTCCAGAGCTGATAAATGTCATTCCAAATTGCCCCTTCATTCACTTTCATTGTGTGTTCAGGCTAATGGTAAATTAATCGGAGGTCACAGAAGCTTGGTTCTCATAAAGGAGGATAAGTAAACAATTTTCAGCTATTATATGTATTTACAAAATGATGCTACTTCGCTATTTGGTCTTCATAACATTTTTACTTCTGTTATTTCAAAGAGCACTCTCAAATCCTCGCTGGAAGTCAAATGCATTAAAAACCCCACGTTGCATCACGATTTGGTAATAACTTCAGTCATTTCCTTTACAATAGTGGAACTACACTGATTTATTCCAAAGGACTCTAAAAAATATCTGGGGGACAAGTAATAACATAGAATTGTGTTAAGCGTGAAGATGATTGGTAGGATGCTCATTCCTAGTCAGTGAAACATGTTCCTCTTTCCCCTTTCTGCAGCCAAAAATTCAAATCCTCTGCTCTTCCAGCTTAAATCAAGAACTGCACTGCCTTCGTTATTGATCTGAGCCTGTGTAACCCCAATAAGAATTAGGTGTTAGTCCACCTTTATTTTTGATCTGTAAAATCTCCCAGCTAACATTCTGCCACATTGCAGATTAGCAGAATTTCCCCAGTTATGCCAGAGCCAGGTGTAAGACGGCTTGGGCAAGTAGGAGACATACAAGATAAAAACCAGACGTAGCATCTCCACGTGTTCAGGTAGACAGTCTCTTTCGACAGCCGGGAGATTTGATTTCATGCAGTGGATCACAGAATCTAGAATTACTGCCTGCACTCAGGTTTTATTAGAGGAAGCATCCATTGGTCCCTGCCTTTTTTTGAAATGCAGCTATTCTAAGATGACATTGACGAGGCAGGGGTTTTTCCCCAAGCCGGGATTCTTTAAAGCGCTAAAGTCAAACATTTATTTATGTATCAGCCAAAACAATTAATGCTGAGACTAGAAGACGTTAAGACCCAAAAGGCTTGTAATAATATAAACAGAAATGTGATGAAAATAAAATATGATCTTGATTAAAGGTTATGAAATGCCTCTTTAAAAGTAGCGCATTTGTCTTACGAAACAAAACACACACGCGCACAAAACAAATGTAGAAAATAAAGCATAAGCAAAAACACATGAGGAGGGCTAATAAAATGTACCCACAGAAAGCAAAGCATTGGCAAAGGGATTCCCATCCCCTCTCTCACAGCTGGGTCAGAACAGCTGCTGTTTTAGGGAGAAATGATTTGCTTCTCAGGACTGGAAGACTCATTAATCCAAATGTGAATTCAGGGAACTTTCAATCCTTGACTTCCTCTAGACTTTTTTTCCAGGTTGTATCTAGGTATTTGAGGAAAGAAAGAGCCCTTCACCTACACCAGAATCGGGGAGGTAAATAAAATATTCAAGAGCTGTATTTTGTAGCTTCACTCAACCTGGATTAGCCAAACTCTGAGCTGTCGTATTTTAAACTTTAGACACAGAAAATCTCCAAGCTTAAGTGCCTGACAGACAACACAAGCAGAAATGCTGCTGGCAAGTTGAGTGTGGATCACACTGCTTTTAGAAGGTTTCTGTGGTCCTTTGAAAAGGTAAAATGCTATAGGTTAGCACAAAGTGCTTATTAACATGGGAGGAAAAAATGAAAGGGAGGGAAAAGGAAGGGATTTGGCCACAGCCACACAGTGACAGCAGCAGAGCTGCAGACAGACCCAGGAATTCTGAGTCGCAGTCACCACTCTTGAAATAGTTGGCTGAAATGATGTCTCCTCTAATCTTTCCATCATGCTGTCTCTATTTACTTCCTCCTAGGATAAAAGGTTAATTCATCTCTATGGAGAAGAGATATGGAAAAAGAAGGGGATAAAATCTGATGTTGAGAAACTCTCTAAACCATTTATTAAAAATGGCACCATTTCAGCACCTTCAAGAGCTGAATAAAAGACTGATAGCCCACATGAATGAATGAACCAGTCTCAGAGAATGAGTAAAGGGGGGTTGGGGTTGTGGTGAAGAGTCCAGACGATTCACTAGGATTCGGTAATCTCACTCCTTCTCACATATTTTAAGGTTAGTGCACTATTAAAATACAGTCACTGAATTATTGTACTGTCAAATAAATCCAAGTGCTGGATCCCACAGTGGCACACGCTGCAAGTCCAGGTTGCAGGGCTTTTTACAAAGCCATGAGCTACTCTGGGTATCATCTGACTGGCAATACAAATGTGCTTAAATGACCTGGCTTAAGCACAGCCCAGCCTGCTCCACTAAAGAGGCTTTTCATGACCTCTGGGAACACATTTGCCACATCTTGCTGCCTATTTAAATGACCTTGACAGTACAAATTACAGCCAAATGAGTTAGAAATAAGAAGCCAGGGAGGGAGGGGAGGGGTGGTTTCTACAAGACTGCCTCTGCCACCTCGACAGAAACAAAGCCTCATTCCCCACCCTGGTTCTGTTTCCTGGAGATCTTCGCTTCAATGGAAATGCAAACCACGGAGCACTCGCTGCCATGTCTGGGGCAGAAGACAATGATGCTATTGTTGTCCACCACGGAACAATGCAGCCACTCAGAGCCCTGCTAATCCCAAAACGTCCAACCAAAATACAGGAGAAACAGCAGAGACGCAGGGGAAATCCTGTGGAACCGGTGCTCCTCAAGACTACAACTGTCCACACACCCACACAAAGACACGGGTGGCTCCCTGCACGTGCCCTCCCCTTCCTCTGAAGCCACTCGTGGTGAAACTATCAGCAGTGATAATAAGAAGCCAAGAAGTAAAGGCAGTTGTGAAACATGTCGTATAAATGAATCATGCTGCTGATATTATCCTCGCTGATGAAATAATTGTATTAAATTAAGCAGGGATGTTCACATGACAGGATGGGTGAATTAGATAATGCTCATCTGCAGCTGTACCTCCTCCTGCCACATTCTAAGTTTTGATTAAGAATAATGTGTCCCTTCCTGCAAAGGTGGAAATTTCTCTAACTATGTAGAAAAACAGATAGGAGACATAAAAGCAGGTATCTTGGTTATGATGCAGTAATAAACAGAACAGAATTATTCTTCAGGTTCAGAGAAGTGTCTTTATCGTATTCTTGAGCACAAGTTTCAGCACCAAAGGCAGAAGGCATAGAGACTAGACTGGTGAGAAAGGAAAAGGCACTAAAGACGAGGCAGCATCAGGAGCAGGGATGTTCTTTGATTCTGCAAAGTGCACAGCCCTTTACTTCTGTGGTGGTGCAGAACCACCTCTGTCTGGATTTTTTCCTAGATCCAGAGCAGCTTTCTTTTTCTTTTCTTTCCCTTTTTTTGTTTGTTTGGTTTTGTTTGTTTTGTTTTGGTTTTGTTCTGGTTCGGTTTTGTTTTGGTTTTGTTTTCATGGTGCTGCTTTGCCGAGTATCTTTTCCTGGTGAGTTTCTCTCAGAAGGCAGGTACCTTCTGGACTCAGGGCACGTTATCCAACCCAAGTGTGCACTTTGCTGATACTGCCCAAATACTCCCATTCATGGGACTCCAAACAAAGGGGGAAACTGAGCTGCCTCATACTTGTGACAAATACTCTTTCTGTTCTCTGGTCTGCTTATAGGGAACTACTCAATGAATAAATGACTCCCAAAGGCTGATTTATACACTGGGAGGATTATTGCAGTCTCCATTCTTGTTTGTGGAGAAACACGGTGCAGGAACATGGCAAGTGAATCTATTTTGTAGCACCTAGGGCAGAGAGGACTTCTCCCCAGTCTTCTGCAACACTAGGGACTCTCAGTGAGGATATTTTCCTCTCAGAGAGATCCCTAACATCCTTCTCTTTCCTTTTTCTTTACAGCAAGTGTAGTTTCCAGGAAAGAAGTCAGCTGTCATGAAGACTAATTTTGATTTTGTTTGATTGAGACTAAATTTGACTAATTTGCTGCCCTGAAAACCCCAAGCTTTGACTGAGTCTGGTCTGCACGTTGGCACAGTACAACCCAATGAGCTGCTGGGTGCTTTTCCCTTCGTACCTAGCAGCCTTGTTTCCAAAGCTGTATGCAGAATTCCCAGAATTCTGGAAGATCAGAAGAGAAGCGTGCAAAATGAGCTGTTTGTGAACATGGCAGGTCCTGGAGGATTCCTTCCTCTGCTCCCACAGCCTCTGTGTGTGACACTCCACACTCAGTCTGTAGTACCTGCTCTCTAAGCCACAGGGGTCCAGCTGCTGAAATAACAGAGGGGAAAATACAACATTCCAGGATCATTCAATCCATCAGGGATCAAATCCTCGGATCACATCAACTCCAGGATCAAACCCTCCCGCTATCTCAGCCAGGAAGAGCGGGATATTTCAGCTGTGGGGCAGCTCAAAAGCAGGGTCTAGGGAGAGCTATGGAACTGCTCTGCAAAATCCCCATCCAGTGGTAGTTGGGGGACAGCCCTTCCTCGTGTGCAGCACCTGGCCAGACCTCTGCACGCAGAAGCAACTCTTCAAAGCTCTTGAGGAAAGGCTGCACTTGGGCTTTGCCCCGGGCACAAGGCACGCTGCCTGGCCGACAGAACACACCAGGACACGCAGCCCAGCAGGAGGAACAGACTGGGACGTGTTTGCCCACAATTCATTTGTTTGGTTTCACAAATCTTCAGAGACACATCCTGCGAACCACACTTGCAGCTTCTGGCTGCCTTTGGACTGTCAAAATGCCCAACCATCCCTGTGAACTCTGCTAGTAATCTCCACAGACAAATAGCACAATGTGTTTGAGGAAAGCAGCCAGTAGGAGATTTCTAGGCTAATTTTCCTTGATCACCAGTTTTCAGTCACACCAACCTCTAGGGAAACCTGATGACTTATGGATGCTTATCCCAATCCAAATCCAAACTTCAAGCATTTGTTTTCATCTACACAGAAGTCAATGACTTACTCCTATCATCATTATTTCTCTAATTGGGCATTTTCTCTTCTGTTTGACTGGAGCCAGCAGAAGTGAGGGTTGCTCACCACACTGCTGAGAGGACCCAGAAAGAGAATTTTCAGTACAGCATGGAAAACAAACGGCAGGGACAAAGAGCTTTTAGCATTTCTTTGCACCTCACGGTGAAAAACCTCCTTCCCCATTCTGCCTCTCCAAGCGAGTGAAAATTTAACTCAGCAGCCTCACACACATAAAAAAGGCTCAGTGAAGCTGCTTCTCAGAAAACCAGGTTGGCCCTGAAATGAGAAGGGTCCACGCTGAGTAAAGATAAACCAAATGCCAGTGCAGAAAGATTATTCACTTGGGATTCTCCTGGTCTGTGCTTCATGCCAAACCTGGGTCCTGCTCTCAGCTTCCTGCATCCAGCTGAGTGTCTCACATCACTGCTCCACCTGCTCATTCGGTATAATCTTATTTAATGGTACTAATGAATTAATGAATTTCATGTTATTAATGAATTTAATGCTGTTAATGAAGTGCCTAGGTCAAAGGCTAAGCAGGAGGAGTGATTTAGGCACAGGTCAGTGGGGGCTGATGCAGACCCGGCAAATCTGCAGGGGAAGATGAAAACTGATTTCCCACAACTTTAACCATGAAAATTACATCACATCACATGCCCTAAAAATCATCAGAGAGGATCACAAAACTGTGGGGCAAAGGAAGGGAAAGGAATCTTCCCATGAACACTGTCCCCTCTGAAACACATGGCAACCAGAGAAGCATAAGAGGGGAAAAAAAATCTTCTCCAATGTACCGTAGGAATTATTAATTAAAATTAGAGCCCATCATTTCTCTGACAGCTTTTGCCTTATTTTACAAGTGGGAAGAACAAGGCACAAAGTGGCTAAACGATTTGCCTGGTCTCCCACAGTGAGTAAACAGCTGAGTCATAAGGAAGAGCAGAGCCACTCTTCCTCAGAGCAGTGTCTGGGAGTTTCTTTGATACTGTACTGAAGCTCCTAAAATGTCCAGCTGCTTCAAAAGAAGTTGCAAAAAAAGTCGACAGAGGTCAGACATTTTGATCTGTGGCTGTGTATTCCTGAAGTTGTGCTGGGTAGAAACCGTAGTGGTCTGTGCCCCCGTTAATTTTGTTTTTCTAAAATCCTTTCTGCATTATTGTGTCCCAAAAAGACCCAGAAGGCTGAACATGTGGAGCTGTGTCCTTATTAACGCCCTCTTCCACCTATACCAAGGCTGTTTAAAAAGTGGAAATAGAGATTGGAGTGGCTTTTGTTGCTGCCTAAACTGAACCTCGAGTTTCTTCCAGGGAATAATCCCCAGTAAATGTTACACAGAATGAACAGCAATAAAAACAACAAACCCAAAAGGATGGGGAAAGACTTGGAAGGAAATAAAACAAGGACCTGCAAAGCCAAACAGCATTACAAACTGGTACATTTTAAATGAACAACAAGAAAACAGAAGCCACAGTGATCAAAGCCTCCCACCTCCTCTCTGTGGTGGATGACACCTTCGCTGGGAGCACACCACCACCTCTAACCCCACACCTGCAAAAGGAATTAATTTCAAAAAGAATACAGACCAAAGCCAACTATATCAAAACAAATTAGCAACAGACCCCTCATCCTGCTGTGGTCAGACGGGAGAGGCAAAGATGCTCATAGCTGCTAAGATTCCGGGGAAAAAAAGACAAAACAAAACCAACCCCTCCCCACTCAAAAAAAACCCCCTCAGCTGTTGAAAACTTTAGAAGAAACAAGTCCAAAGACCTTGAAAGAAAAGGGATTTCAAACAGCTTGGACAACTGGCAGGGGGCTAAGAAATTCCTTTTTACAAACCACCTGTGCTCCTCTGACTTTGGATGTCTCTATGCAGCCTAGGTAGATTTTTCACTGAGAGGCAGCAGGTACAGCCCCACGAACATGTTTTGTTAATATACACTGCATTTATTAATAGACACACACAACTGCAACAAAAATGTCAAAATGCGCTTTGCAACTGTAGATATGACCTGCTTGACAATTTGTTTTTCCAACTAATAGCTTTTCAAAGGAAAACTATCAACACAAAGCTCATCTGTCTTTAATGCCTGCACGCTATTAGCAACATCCCAGATCACTAAAATCAAAATGATTTTACACTTGATCTCGCTGGGTATCTTTATGTTTCACCTCTTCTTAGCAGCAAGATGAAATCTAATCAGCAGCTGCAGAAACTGGAGAGAGCTGAAGGCATTGCTGGGATTTTCAGAGCCAACAAATGCTCCTCCAGTAAGTACCGCACTCACAGAAGAATTTGTTTAATATTTATTCCCCATCCGTGATCCCATGTGTGGGGTCAACAACATCGGTTGTTGAGAGCACCTGCTGGGAATGGGTGGGAATTGCTGCACCCGCGCCTGTTTCAACTGCTGATTCCTTAGGCCATGCCAAAGACACCCAGGTTCAGTTCCTGGCTTTACAGCAAACCTTCTCTGCGGGTTTGAGTGAGTCACCCCTTCTCTAACCCTCCGTGCGTGGCCACTAACAGCTCGTGAAGTTATCATCAAGTATCACCCAGTACAACCTCTGGTGTTTTGCACAGGCCTGCAGCGAGCCAGGGGCCGGCGCTGCGCCTCAGCTCTCACAGAGCCGGAGGCAGCACAGCCTTCCTCCCGCCTGGGGAAGGATTCCTTCTGTGCCAGCTGGGCACACAGCAGGCACGTCCAGGGAACAGCACAACACCCTTTGCACCCTTCCGCTTGGGGATATCTCTCCCTCTCTCTCCAGATCCATAGCTGTCCACATTCGGGCCCTGCCTAGGTCGGTGTTATCTGCAGAATGCAAGTGGCAGAGTGCTGGACAAGGATTCAGCCCCCTCGGTGCACAGACTTCAGATCCTGCTCCTGATTCACACCGGCAGAAATGAAATCACCACCAGGACCGGTACTGGGGCCAAATTGCTGGCAGGCACAATGAACCACTAATTGCTGGATTCATTAGTAAGACTCATGGTTTGTCCCCATGAGATGCTGAATACTTTCAGCTCCTTTTAAAACCTTGCATCTTAGAAATTGAAATTAACAACTGCAAACTAGTGTTTTTGTTACACTGTAGAAACTCAGCAGGAATTTGAAGTCAGATCACAGGAATGCTGAAATTCCATTATGTAAAATTAGGCAGATTTTTATCTACGATTTCCCTGTTAATTCTGGGGAACATGCATGCATCCACACACAATAGCTACTCCACACCGCTCCTCGAGCCTAAACAATTGGTTAAAATAGTTTTTGTAAGGCTGACAACTGCCTCACAAAATACCTTTAAAATCCCCCCAGTGCCACACTACTAAGACCAACCTATTCTTTTCAGACATAAAACAAACGTCTATTTAAGAACACATCCAAATGCATTTCCATCACTCAGCCAGAACACTTCTACCTCCCAGAAGCTGACACTGTCAGAGATGGAAAGAGAGACAGAGAGAGAAGAGACCTCTAGTCCACCTACTGGCTTTCCTGAAGGCAGTGAATCCAGCCCTAGCTCATTTCAAGTAGGTTCAGCTGTGTCAAAGGTTACCCACAAGCCATTTCTTGATGATTTATAGCTGATGTCTACAGATATCCTTTTATTTTAATGATGACTTCCATACAGATGTTAAGACATTCTTTGTCTTCACAGAAGTATACGAGAGGGAAGTTGACATCTCAAAAAAAAGAATTCTAAGAGACTGATTCGCTTTTTCTGAACAGGGCCAGCTCTGGGCAGTTTTTATATCTTATCCAGGAGGGGAAAAAGAAAAAAAGAAAAAGAAAAAAAGCCCCCTTCACCCTTTTTTCCCATACTAAAGCTGCTATGCTTCTGTGACTTATTCTGGGCACAAATCCTAGAGCACTGACTCAATGTGTATGCCACCAGTTAATTACCATCAGGGCAAGGCACTGGGACACTCGGTAAGCATAAGAGAATTTAATCTCTTCACCAGTAATAAGATGCATTAATAAGATGTATTTATATTGCATTATTTTGCTCTGCTTGAGCCCCAAAAGATACCACCATGGGAACCCTTCCACCCAGCACTGAACCACAACCATCTGGGGCTGAGGAACAACAGCAAGGGAAAGCAGCAGCAGGGCACAGCAGCTCCATTTGAGATTTCAGGTGCCATGCTGGTGGAACTGCTGAGAGTTGTCCAAAGGTGGGATTGTTCTCAGCCTCAGCGTCGGTGTGTGTGTGTGTGTGTGTGTGTGTGTGTGTGTGTGCACCAGGGGAATTCTCCTGACCCCCAATCTGCTCTGTGCCTTCAGAGAAGATGTTGAAAGTACAGGCTGTCCACTCATTTAGCACAAATAATAAGCAACTAGTGGTAAATTAATTAATTTCAGAGTTTTAATCGCAGACTCTATTTTCTGTGGACATTAGAAGCTAGGAGGAGAACAACCAGAAAAGGAAAGAAGATAACTTCAGAGAAGAACATTGGAAATGAGCACACAAAGGGCTCATTCTGATCTGCAAGCAAAGCAGAATAAAGCCAAGAGTTTAGATTAGCAGAGCTCAAGACTGACCGAGGCAACCAACAAGCTAAATTCAAAATATATTAACTTACAGCTGTAACCTGAAGCCTATACAGCTCTTAGCATGGCTACAGATAAAAATAATCAGTGACCTGGAATGACTGCTCTCCCTGAGAGAGCTACCTCTCCAAAGGAAGAAATTCACAAGAACCCACACAACAAAACACTCTCCAGAGCTGCTACATACATATGTTTTCTTCCTAATTGTACCCTGAATTAAAGCTGCTTTACTAATCCTGTCCCTGTATTACTCCCTTTTATGGCACACTGCTTTTCTCTGGAGCATTCTGGAGATGAATAAATGCACCCCAGAAACTCAACCCCAGCAAGGCTTTTGTGCCCGTTTCCCCATGGATCTGTCAGGTCGGGCTCTGTGTGTCCCCGTGCAGCCCTGCTGTGCTGTCTTAGCTGCAAGTCACATAACACAGCGTGGCTGATCCCTGACGTGACATGTCACTGCCCGGCACGTCAGCCTGGGCCAAACCCCTGGGACAGACATACCCCTGTGACAGAGAAACCCCTGTACAACCCCTGTGACAGAAAAACCCCTCTACAAACTCACGTGAACAGAAAAAACCCTGTGACAGACCCCTGTGACAGAAAAACCCCTGTACCAACTGATGTGAACAGAAAAAAACCTGTGACAGACTCCTGTACCAACCCCCTGTGACAGGAAAAAACAAACCTGTGCAAACCCCTGTAACAGAAAAACCCCCATACAACCCCTGTGACAGAAAAAACCCTGTACAAACCCGTGACAGAAAAACCCCTGTACAAACCTGTGACAGAAAAACACCTCTACAAACTCATGTGATCAGAAAAAACCCTGTGACAGACCCCTGCACAACCCCCTGTGACAGACCCCTGAGACAAATAAACCCATGACAAACCTGTGCAAAACCCCCTCGTACAAACCCCTGTGACAAACCCCTGCACAAACCCGTGCGACAGAAAAAAACCCTGTACAGAACCCTGCGACAGAAAACCCCTGTGACAAACCCCCTGTCCAAAGCAAACCCCTGTGACAGACAAAGCCCTGGCCAAAGCCCTGTGACAAAGGAGTCCCCGTGCAAAGCGCTGTGCTCCATCTCCCACCCCCAGGGGCTGCCAATCCTGCAGCAGGAGCTGCCACAGCCGCTGCAGAAGCTGAAGGAGCACCAGCAACTTCTGGGATCGCTCAGGAGTTAAAAAAGGCTCCTGGGACATCGTCATTCTAAACTGAAAAGCTTTCTCTGCACTGCTCCCTTTAGAGATGGGGTCCTCCCCTCCATGTGCCAAGATACTCAGAAACCTTTTATCAAATGCCTTTTTTCCTAACTTTTTTTTTTCCCCCACCAGTTCTGGAAAAATAAAGCTTTACCATTCCTTCAAAAGCAGCAAGGAAAAATGTAGCAACTTGAAATGAAACAAACAGAAACGAAGCTCTTCCATCAGCACAAAAGGCACACGTTTGAATTCACAGTCTGACAGCGTTAGTGGATAAAGACATCT
The DNA here is from genome assembly GCA_013396955.1 of Regulus satrapa. Classification (NCBI taxonomy): domain Eukaryota; kingdom Metazoa; phylum Chordata; class Aves; order Passeriformes; family Regulidae; genus Regulus; species Regulus satrapa. The sequence continues at coordinate 548,641 of VWZN01016954.1, read as the reverse complement.
GATCAAGACGGAAATTCTAAACCAGTTTATGTGTTAGATCCTCTCCCATCAGCCTGTCTGCCTCAGATGCTCTTTGGATACTCCTGGATGTTCTCTCTGGATGCTACTGGAGCAGTTTTACTGGGAGATTCTACAGTGAAACATCTAATTCTGCTGTGAAGCATTCACGCCTCAGCAGAATTGTCAACATGAAATCTACTATGATTTGAGACTGGAAATTAATCCCACATTAATAAAAAAAGTAACTCACAGATTAATTTCCTTAGCTGCTTTCTAAGCCTTTGAGATCCATTTATACCAATCTCTAAGTTTCAGGCATGACAACATGAAGATTTTTGTTTAAATGAGATTCTTACATACGCACAAGGCTTCAGGACCTTGGACCTTAAGGAGGCTACATTATGAAATCACAACACGTAACCACTGCTCTGACAAATACGTGTACTCTAAAGTGATGCTTTCCACATAATGTCTCTGAATCCCTCTTTTGCAACAGCTCATTTTACACTGAACAATTCAAACTGCTTTCTGTACAACAAATGTGTAGTTCTGAGAAACCTGAGCGAGACAGTTGCCAAGCTCTTCATAGAAATCTAAAGTTAACACTAATCTAAAAGAAACTGTCTTGTTGAATTTGAAAATAAAACAGATTTTTCCACTCTGCTGCTAAATTTTGCTGCTTCCCTTCAGTTATCCACAGCTACCAGGGATTAGAGATTAAAATGTTTCAGATTAAAATATTTTTGGAGCTCCCTTGTTACATGATTATCATTCAGCTGCGGGTACAGGAATACTTACTGCAAACCGTATTTCTTTGCTGCTTAGTTTGAATTGCATTCTGTCAGAACATGTCAAGAGGAGCTAATTTCAAATCTAGCATGTAGCGTGGATACAAACCACCCTTCTGCAGACAAAACAAGCAGTTTCTGGAAGCTGTCAGACTGATCACACTAGCACTTCATTCAATCACCTCAGAAATTCCCTGTCTGTGATGGAAAGGAGTTCTGCGCTGGGTGGAAGGTGCCCGCCCTGCTGCCCACTGCACAGCCTGCCAGCACAGCCTCTGCCCTTCTCCTGGCCACGGGCACACCCAGGGAAAGGCTCCAACGCTTCACCTGACGCTGCAAGAGGCAAGGAAGAGTGAATTCCTGCCGTGAAGTGCCTGGTTCCTGTCTAGGAGCACCTGGGAGAAGGGGAGCTCTCTGCCCTGCTCCAGTCTCTGGGATACAGGACACCTTTAATAAGGATTTCATGTTCTGAAGGAAACTACACAATAATCTGATATTGGTCTAACTTCTGGTTTGTTAGATCAATATTAATATTAGACCTGATATTGGTCCCTCCGTGTTTTGGTGCTGCTACACTCCGCAGCGCCCAGTGAAGAACAAACTTCACTTATTTCTCCTCATGGCTGGTTCTCCTTCTTCAGCACACAGACCTTCTAAATATTTTTTAACTCTCCCCACAGACCAAGGCCACTCAAATGCAAGGAGTATCAGCAAAAACCACTGCAACCAGAAAAATATATTTTTTTTCTCTGTTGCATTATGCAGCTCCACATTGCACGTTCTCCTAAAGCCTTTTTACTGCTTATTTTTAGGACTTTGTGGACAACTGGCGCCATCAGCTCAACAGCTCTCTCAGTGGCATTACAAAACCCTTGACTTTGTGACACTTTTTATTTGGGACCAATCCAGTCTCTTCTTGCTCTTTCTCATTCAAGCTCTTCGTTCCAAGCAACAGAAGAAGGGCAGCTCTGTCAAAAAGCTTTGGAGAAGTTAATGCTCAGGTATTTCTAAGTAACAGGGTAAGACACTGAGCAGAAACCGAATGCCAGATCCCAGCACTCCCAAGCAGTGAAGGATTCTGGACTCCCGAAAGTCCCTGTGCCTGCTGGAATCTCTTGCATGAAGCCAGAGATGTGGATCATTCCAACAAAAAGAATGAGAACCACTACCTGCCACCCCCTCACCACTTGTACTCATTTATATCAGGTTTAGATTAACAGCAAAGAACAGCAGTGAACTGCTCAGGACACAGTGCTTGTTTTTTACCACTTTGCTTTACACCTCTGCCGTTGCCTGTCTGATTTCTGAGGACCTCTCTCCCAGCAATAAAGCAGTCTTGCTTGATTTGTGCACCTCACTTTTTGTTTTGTGATCAGAGATTTCACAGGGCTTTTCCCCCTTTTTGTTACATTTTCTTCTGAGTGTTCACTACAGAAAGTGCCAGCTGAGCCTGGCAGGGGTTAACAGCCTGGCAACTCTGCCTGCGAGACACTGGGAAGGAGAGCGGAGGGCAGCTCGTCTCAGAAAGCATCCTAGGAGCCCCCCCACATCTAACTTATTCTTAGGAAAGTAAGGAGAGGTGTTAGGCAGGCAGAGTGCTGTGCAAGTCCCCAGTGCTGTTAGCACTGCTTTCATTGTTTCATTGCTTCAGAAAAGCACCTCAGGAAGTTCCATTAATGCTCATCATTTCACTGTGCTCCAGCAAACGGGTGAAAAAGGCATTGTTTATGCCTTCATATTGCTTATATGCCTCGTGCCATACACAGGAAGAAGAGCAAGAAAGAGGAAAACAACTTCAGAGGTTCTGTCACCAACTCCCCATTTTACTATTTCGCATGAAAAGCACGGGCAGCAAATGAGGAGGGCTCGCAGGTAAAGAGAGAATGAACTGCAAGAATGGACAGGGAGACTGAAGAGAGAGTACAGCACAGACCTACAGCTCCCTACTCATCACTGCATCTGCACTGTAAACTTTTCCTTGATTATCTTATAGCTATTTCTGACCTGTTTGATGCTCTGGCAAGGGGATTGGGAAATGCAATCACTGAAAAATGTTTTGGATGCACTGATGTATAATATTCTAGTGCTAATTGTTATTCCGGTGCTGAAAACATTAATAGATTAATTTAGCAAGGATTTTTTTTTTTTTAATCAGTGGCATATAAAGAATTGTGTCCAGCCTGGAAACTCTCAAAAATAGCAGAGCTTGCAAATGTTGGAGATAAAACTTCTGTAAATATAACCCCAGTGTTTCATCAGGGATGCTGTGTCTTACATCACTTTAATGAGAACTGCTGTCCTTCGCTCTAAAATACCTCAGTTCTCTAACGAAAATAAGGATGCCCTAATTTCCTGTTGCTTGGAATTCAGCAGCTGCTGAGCTCTCCAACCAATAAGCAGGACAAGGACTGCCTTTAGTAGATGGGGCCTAACACGTGCCGTGGGTTCGTTTCAGATTTCAGGTTCCTCTTCTCAGCTCTTCAGGGATAAGAATTTGTCCCTGTCCAACACAGCCATGCCCTTTGACCACCTGTACGCAGCCATTTTATTATTTTAATTTCAATTAGATGCCTTCCATCAGCAACAGCAGCTTGGAGGGTACGAGGAATCTCTTATGTCCACTCTTCAGCCAGGTCAGAGTGATGCTGTGCACACAGCGGGGACCAATGTTTTCCCCAACACCTCCACAGGATAAAATTTCACATTCTGCACCATCATATGAAAGGGAGAGATGAGAGAAAGGGAGACAAATGCACCCACCGTAGTAGGGCTGCTTAGGGTAGTCATCGAAAATGAAGTTTCAATCTGCCTGAAGTCGAATCAGAAATATCATATAGATGAGTTTTATGGGCCTTTCTACTGTTTTAGGGCCTTTTTCTTCTTTCCTTCACATCTCTTCCTTCCCTTTTTTAATCTAGATTTTTATCTTGAGTGAGGATAGCTTTTCTACTAGAGCTAGGTACTCCCATCATCAGTTTTGACTGGGAAAGGAAAATCCACAACCAGCTCCCCATAGTCTACTTATTTTCCCTAGTAACATAGCCTGTGGTGTGTCTGAATTACAATGCCCATTTCCAAAGGCTCTTATTGTCTCTTTCTTCCCTGGTCTCACATGGACTTGGCGAGAAAGCCAACAGTGACTCAGTAGTTCTCTGACCTTCCCTGGATGAGAATGCAGCACTTTGCTCCCTTTCTATCCTTCCCACACCTTAACCACGATGCAAGACACAGCTCAGCAACGGCAGCACCATCAGCAGACACTCCTCAAAAAGGGAGGAGAGCTCTTCTGGCCACCTTAAGGCCAACCTGCACAAGCACTAGAACTTTCAAAGGCCATTTAGTTGTCGCCTACAGGTGACAGGAAGAAAATTCCAGAAGTGTTCTTTTTGGTGATCAGATAATGTGAAACTAAAGCACCCTCTTCAGTCAAAGACTCAGATCGATATTTGTCTGAATATTGTAGCTGAGGAGAAACTGACTGTGCATATCCAGCTGCTTAGTGCTGTTTCTGGCTTGTCTGAAACACATTTCCTTTCTTTGTCACAACTCCCAGGTGCTACTGTGGAGCAAATGGTAACATCACTGCCAGAAGCATTTGAATAGAACAACAACAAAAAAAATCGATCTGGACAATCTGTGTGCTCTTGTCATTGATGGAGACACAACTGTGAGTAGGGTTAGGGCTGAGGTCACAATAAGGTTAAAGAAAAAGTGCCCAGGAATTCTCTCCTGTCACATTTCACACTGAATCGCTCCTGTTTTACGGCAGATGCTACAGACAATACACTGTGCTCCATCAAATATGGGCAATCGTTTAGCTACATTTATAAGCTACACTGAAAATTCACTCCAGAGCTCCTGCACTTGAAAGGTTACATGGCAAGGGCTGGAATACTGCAGCATGCTAGATGCTATATTTATCCATGCCACATGAAAAGCCAGAAACAAAGGCAGGAATCAACAGGGCCCCGACCATTTGCAAGGCAGGCTGAAGCTGCTGCCCGTCCTTGGGCAAGGGTACAAAGCCCCTGATCTGGGGCCAGGGAAGACTGGAGAGACAGGGAGCCCTGGTGGCACGGCAAAGGGCACGGCTCAGATAAACGCAGCGTCCACCACGTGCCTTTATTTTACCCTGTGCAGGCAGCAGGCTTGAAAAGAGGCACAGGGCAGGCTGGGAAGCTGTCCTGCCCGGTCCTGAGCTGCACCTCTGCCTGCTCCCTCCTGCCCAGGAGCCTGCAAGCACCCTGAACACCCAACGGGGCAGCACGCAAGCATTTCCACCATCAAAGGCAAAATGCGCTTAAGGCAGACTCTGGAAATCCAGCACGATTTGGCAAACTTCAAAGATAGTTGCCTTTCAAGCGGGTTGTGGAGGAGGCCTTGGTAAATTTGAATGGTATGATTAGCATACCGGCTGTTTTTAAAACTGCTCAAGAAGAAGCTGTGTTAAAATCCATTTCCGCAAGACACACGCGTTTTTCTTTTGGACGGGCTCCACTAGCTCTGTTTCTTAAATCAGTTTTTCTGGCATGGATTTCTTCTTGGAAGAACGTACGACACCAGCTCAGTTTCCTAACCAAAACTTGACAGAATGTGTGCAGCACAGCATAATGGCATCTCTGCCTCACGGCTTCCTGCGAGTTGCAGCACGGGGCCCTCGGGAGTGGACGCGACGGCTGCAGGTCACGTCTGCTGAAAGGCCAGCAGGACCACAGGAGATGCCAGGCTAGCCAACCCAGCACAGTGCTCAGACACTGCGCACGGCCACTGATAGCAGGCTTGCCAAAACAGGAGTTGCCAAGGTCTTAGAGGAGTTTCAGGGATGTTTTCAAGTCTTACTAGATTTAAAGGATGATCCTTGGCAAACTCCCCCTGATGCTTCTCAGCATTTCTAGAGCCAACAGTTGTTCCATCTGCTGCTGAGGCTGACTTTGAAGAATCCTTGCAAAGAGCAGCACACTAACTTTAACACTAAACAAGAGAAGAAGAAGCCACAGCTTTTCAGAAGTGACCTAGATGTTTGCCAGTAGCTTGACACACTCTCAGGTAAGGCTGTCTCCTTGTCTCCAAACACTCGAGCGTATTACCGAAGCTGTGCCAGTGTAAACCGTGGGCTGAAAATAGAGACTCAGTAAACAGCATCTATTGAAAGCTATTCTAAGGCTTTAACTACTCTTCTGTGGAGGTCTGATGTACAGTGAGAGTGAGGAAGATCACCACCAACTAACTTCAGGAACCAAATTGCTAATGGGGATTTTAAAAAAATAAAGATGTCTGTCAAACTCAAGACATATTCCCTGATGACAGTTAGAAAAATTAAATATTAAAAAAAAAAAATCAGCAAAGAAAATAAACTTTTGGAGCTGTTGAACATAAACACACTTTGAAAAAGCAAAGAAAGGTCCACACAGACACAAATGAAGGTGTTTATTTCCAACACATGAGCTTCAGTTTCTGCCACTGTGACGGATTTGCCAATGTGCTTCCTGAGCCAGGCCACTGCACTATTGTGAAAGCTTTATTCTAATTACTGTAGGCTCTGCAAGGGTTTCTCTATCGTTTAGTATGATAAATAATTGTGCTTCCAGGCTGGGGTTCAAAGCTCAGAACAGCACTGGCACAGCAGCTCGGGCAGGTCGGGGACCTCTCTCCCCTTCCCATCTCTCTGGTGCTGAGGACAGACAAAGTGATATGTCTGTCATACACCATTACCATTAGAACAGAATCTTGTTCTTTTATTACAACTGAACTCCGCTGGATTTCTCAGCAGGAATGCTAAGTGAAATCAATGTCTTGGATTTCCAGGCTGAGCTTGGAGGTCACAGCCACTCTATCATTTCTCAGCATTATCCCTTCTCTTTCTCTCAGAGCCTCCAACTGGCACGCAGCAGATTGAAAACAGCATGCAGCACAGGACTTACTCTGCACAATTTTACAGCCTTTTGGAGCCCCCTTCCTTTCCTTTTGGCCCACTTTTTTAGTTTATTTTTTTTCTCCCACTTTGCAAAATAAGTTCTGCTTGTCTCCTATGGAACTGCAAGCCAAAGGCACTGGAACACCTAAAAATATGAAAAAGCAGCAAAACAAAGGAGAGAACAGAGCTGATCTTGACAGCTGCCAGTTAAAAATGGTTATGCTCGATGTTACTAGCAGATATGGCAGGCCTTGTAATTCTGCAATTGCCACAAAATACACCCTGTGCCCCCCCTAGATCTCTTGAGAAATTCTCCTGCTGCACAGGAGAAGCAAAGTTAACACTGAGATTTTAGGTGTAGGAGATCCACAAGCTGCCAGCCCTGACATGAGACCCTCCCCCCGCCCTTGTAAAAGTTTAAAAACTTGGTAACCAGTTTTTAAAAACCCCAAACCCAACAATCCACCATCAAGTGTTGCACAGCTTTGTGATTTCTTGCTCTAAGAGAAGAGGCCAAGCCAAGGAAAAGCCACAGGAAGTCAGAAAGTCTACAGTAAGGAGAGAGAGAAGAGACAACCTAGAGCTTGATTCATCAACACAGCAGCTACTGATTTCGAGCCATGCCTTTCATCCTCTGAGCACGTAGCTCACTGAGCTGACAATGGTATTATTTATTTGTCTGGTTATTTTTAATCTGCGCTGCTTTACTGTTAGCCTAAAAACAAGACACTACTGTCAATTCCAGGAATCTCTCCTGACGTGATAAAGGACATGGACAGCATGCTAGAGGGCACCAACAAAAAGGAAGGACACATCTTTTATCCAGCTCTTGCTGTCACCTAAACGGGACTGCTTTCTCCCTGCATTCCTCAGCTAAATTCTTCCCAGCAGCATCCTCCCGTTTCAGGGAGACATCCCGGGAGCAAAGCTGGTGCCACTGAGGGGCTCAGGGCTGGTACAGTACCTTGCTTTTGGGCGGAGGGCTGTTTGTGCTCTTGTCTGTGTGGATGCTGGTAGGGGACACGGCAGCACCAAGGTTCCCCTGGGGAATGCCAGGAATCTTGCCTCCGGGAGACACTTGCATCGCAGCAAGTTGGGCAGCATACAACTGCTGGAAGAACAGAACAAAAAACAGGAAAAATTTGGGGTGGGGGGAAGATAGGAGAGAGATCATCAATAAATAAATAGTCTTCCCAAAACTCCTCCTCTGGCAGATGATAGATCTTCCTTCCAATGGGTATTTTTTATTTAGCACACGTATGTTTCAAGACATGAATTGTCATCTTCGCTTTCATGACTCATTCCTCCAGGGATGAACGAGAGACGTCACCATGAGAAGTGTCCTGGCTTCCCTGCGTGTCCAGGGACTGAAAACAGGGAAGAGGAGCTAATGCCCATGGCTTGCACGAGCTACTGGACAATCCTTCCCTTCGTGAGACAACACAGGCTAAAAGCATTTCCACCAGTAGTATGCACCAACCCCTGTGAAACACGCAAGCTGTTGGACATGATCCTCTCTGTGCTACCACTTTATGTTTCTTTGCTTTATTTGCTGTGTTTTCCCTGTTCTCCCAGGCTGTAAGGTGTCTGGGACAGGGAATGTCAACATTTTATTTAGTAATTACTGCAGGAGTCCACTCTCAGTTGGGTTGTGGAGAACCACTAGAGTTAATATAAACATACACATATCAATGGTAAAGTGCTGTCCATTAACTATTAGAAGTCCCAGTTAATTCTAAGAACCCTTTCTGTGATAGATGCAAGGCAGACAGAGAGTGGAAATGTTTTTCTCTTCAAAACTAAACCAGTAAGTGACTTTAAATGCATATTTTATTATTAACATGCGAATACTTACAATCACAGTCATCTGTTTAAAATTAAGCGCTACAGTAAGAGTTTAAGGGACAGAGGTCAAAAGCAGTTAGAAAGCAGGCAACCTAGAAGTGCCTGGAAGCTGCCCTGGCCTCCTAATAAAACACAGAGAGAATAAACACGGTGGGCAGGAGAAGCAACAATTGTGGCTGCTCTGTGAACAGGGAGGAATCGCCCAGCCAGGAGCCCTAGAGAGCAGGAATGTCCAAAGAAAGAAATTCCCAGCCCCCCTTTCCAGGGGGCTGTGGGAGGGCTGGTGCTGTGCAGTACAGGGCCCTGCACAGAGATACCCCTGCCTGCCAGGGCTAACAGGGCTTCGGACAGGCAACATGACAAGGGTAGCCCTGCAGCAGCCTTGGAACGTGAGCATTCAGCCCATGACTGCTCCCCAGGGAGCGGGGCAGAGGTGCAGAGCCATTGCTGCCAGGAGCTCACACTGCATCAGCCCTTAACCCGAGGGCATGGCTGAGAGTCTTGGACACGCTCCTCCTCCTCCCCGTGCACAGTCCCAGCCCTTTCACACAGTTAAAAGCAGCCCACTGCTCTTCTTAGTGTAATCAGACAACAAGTTCTTACTTATTTCTTTTTCACTCTATTCTTTCCAGGCTTTCTATTATTTTCAGTTTTGAATCCTTTTTATTTCTTTTCTCGACTTAGATCATTGTTTGATCCTTATTTTTCTATACTTTTAAAATCACCAATAACCCATCCATTCTGCCTACTTTCCCTCTCTTTCTCCATCACTCATTAATTAATCTCTCTTTTTGCCTCTTCCTCACATTTATTCATTTACCCCCCCTGAGTCTGAGCCAAATAGATGCAAATCAACTACAGATGAGGTCATCAAAACCAACCCAGCCCCAAATAAGTCATAGATTCAAAGGCATGTTGAAGCTCATACCCATTTGCTCTTTCTAAAGAAGCCCAAATTCTGCAGGCAGAAAGGAATGAGGTCTCCGTGAACTCAGGAAGAGCTACAGCAGGCAGCTCGATGAAAGCAGCATTATGCATGAATTAATATATCAGAGGGGCAATGGTTGTTAAAGAAATGGGATAGATACATGGCTAGGGAACAGCTGAAACCTAACGGGACTCTGGGGGTGGCAGAGCAGATCTGGGGAAAGCTCTTCCTTTTCTTTGGCTCCCTGGTGAAAAACTGACAAGACAAATTTAGGCAGCTATGGAAAGAAGACAAAAGAAAGTCAAACGGCCACTAGGCAGGAAAGGTTCGAGCTTGCTGCTAATCTACAGATTAGCTATCAGAGAACACGTCCAGTCCACAGAAAACAGGGTAAACCCCCAGTCAGTTGTGCCACTTGGCAGAGCTGAGCGAGCTGCAGATTCCTGAGGGGCCATGCAGCCTGCTGGGGACTGACAGCTACAGACATTTCTGGGGGGACACGTCTCCAAATGGATCTTCCTCCAAAGACAGAATCCCGAGAACTCGAGCACACGAAATGCAAGTACAGTACACGCACAACTCCACGGCCAGGAGCTGCACATCTCCCACACTGCAGGCCCTGTGAGCCGTGGCTAGAGGGTGGCTCCTCCTCACAGCACTGGGAATGAATTCTTCTATGCAACAGCCCAGAAGAAAGCCTTATTTTCAGGTGAAAAAATGGAATATTTGACATTTCAAGTGCATGCCTTATTCTCACTTCAGGTGAAACACAGCATGGTGTGGAGTAACCTGGAAGGAAGGGTGAAAGACAATCTCTAAAGCATTCATTCAAGCCTTTTAAAACCTTCTGTCATCCTGTTATCAGATTCAACATCTCACCTCAATTTGATTTATTTTCAGAATTAAAACCAAACATTAAATAAAGTTTTTTAAAAGGTCTCTTGTTAGAGTCCTTTCTTAAAAAGTCTCTCTGCAACACAAACCAAGTATTTTACAGAAAAAGCAGAATAAGGCCCAGCTCTAAAGGAAAAGCATGTGTTTATGAAATTGCCGGAGTCTGAAACCTATTTAACCACTAAGATTACTCCTACATCACCCTCCTATTAAAACAAAATGGAAAGAAATACACAACACGAAGCACTTCTCTTAAATTTTTGCTGGTTTTGAGCTTTTGCATTATTGAACTTGTCTGTTCTTATTTAAATGTTTCAGGACATGATGATCTCTAGCTTACACCCAAGGACAGGGCAGTGGTGTGACCAAGTGCTGTGAAACAAGATGAAAACATGACAATAACTTGTGCATTATTTAATAGACAAACTGAACTCCAACAAAAGAGCATTTCTACCCCTGCTTCCCTACTGGCTTCAGATTTCAGAACAGATCAATACATCTCTGTAGGAATATTCAACCATCATCTACAATGAACCTTTATATCCTACACAGTCATGAAACCAAGACCTCAAGAAGTGCAAGGAAAATGATGCTACTCTGTATTGCTCGTGTAATACCCTGGGTTTGAGCCTCCTCATTTTTCCCCCAACCAGAGACTGCTTCTATCAGCTCACCTGAAGACTCACTGTCAAATTCCAGCACTCCAGGAGGTCACTCTGCTGCACCTGACACAGGACTTTTTATCTATAGGGTCTTGACTGCTTTATTGTGACCAAGGCACTCAGCTGCAATCCGTGCAGTACTACAGCTTTAGGAAGGTTTATTTTTGCTATAGTAAATCAGGATAATATTCTGAATTTGAAAAGATACACAGTGCTTCTTCAAGAAGGCAGAACTGGGCTTCTGAAAAAGCAATTAAAAAGTAACAGCTATTGTTTGTTTATAACTAAATGATTATGTTTCGTCTCCCCTGCCCATGTGCAATATTGCATGTTTTGTTAATCTTTTCTCATTAACCTCTTACAAAAATCTGTAAGGAAGTAAAAATCATCAGCACAAAAGCACAATTTGATACCCTTTAAAATAAGCAGGAGGTATCGTTAATTTTTTAATGCTGCCCCTCTATTCTTAAGGTATTAAACAAAAAAAATTCCCCTTTCTCCCCAGGTCACCACCTCAACCATTTATAATTCTTCCAATATATTAAGCAGAAATATTCAGCTGAACTCTCTAAATAGACTGGCTCTAAGAGCTCTTGGCTTGATGACTCTAGTGCATCAACAGCAAAGCCTTAAGGTTAGGCCAGCTTTGAAAACTTTCCCCTTGGGCATTGTTGTTACATGTTAACAATGCTCATTACTGCTTGGAGGGCACACGAAAAATGAATTCTTGTTCTATTAATGCAGAAAATGAGAATGAGATTTAATAGCAATTTTAGAAAGGGTTGAACAAAGTGCTAGCAATTACACAGGCAGAAACAGTTGATTCAAGCACCTATAGGCATTTGGATTACAGTATTATCTCTTATTAAAATATTTTTATTAGTGAACAGTGGAGATTAAGAGCTGTTAATAAAAATTTAAAAAAAAACCAACAAAAAAACCCCAGAGAGAGACAGGTGGTAGTGGGAACTGAATCAGTTACTGCAATAAATTTGTTTCTGATAAAGTGGTTTTTCAGTGAAGATACCACAGCGCTGAATTTACAAACCACTGTGCCTGAGTGTCTGAACTGCTGACGGATCTACCACTTCAATTTCTTTGTCATTCTGAAACCCATCATTAAAAATATACACATGAATGGCCTTGCTCTTTGTTTTTTGGTGTTTTTCTAGTGTTTTGTTTCTTTTCCTAATCAGGGGTGGGGGGGGGGAGGGAAATGGTATAAAATGAGACTCAGAATACATTAATTTAATTTTTCTTTACCTCAACATTTATTCTTATATAAGGCATGAAAACTTTGATTAAGGCAAAAAGGATTTTGCAATTTTGCCTCATTTTGAATCTGTTCAGGTGGTTTTTCAGTTGAAAAAAAAAAAAGAATTCACTGAAAACAACTGATATACATCCTTCTCTAAGAGAGGTTTTTAAAATTACTGGCGACATAGATAAAAGCTAGAGGAATTAGAATTAAAGCTGAGCTCATTAGTGATTGGTAGCAATGCTTGCTAGATATTCTACAAAAAAAGTTCTTCATTTACATATTTGAAATGCCAGATCTTATTTTTGTCTGAGTTTCCTTCAAAGATTGAAGTCAAACATTTCAAAGGGACACGCTAATCTGTACATTCAAACTTCAGGAAAAGCTTTTAAGTGCCCCTTGCTGGCATCAAATGGGAGATTTTTAGAAAACCAAGATAATATTTGAACACAAAGACAGTAGACTCCTTCAGAACTCGCCCAACCATTGCAAGGTGAACTTGCCAGCTTTCACTCTGGGACAATTTCAGATAATAACAACAGAGCTCAGCATCCTGAGATGCACTTGCAAAGTATTTTGGTTTACTCTGGGATTTATTTTACTTTGTTTTGTTGCACAGAATTCTGAAGGCAGCTGAGCATTATTAGTGTTCCCTAACACCTGCCTTTCTCACCACCTGCCAGTTCCTGCAGGGACCTGCCCTGCTCCCAGTGCTGAGGGATGCAGAGATCTCTGGACCCAGTCCAGACTAACCTTTCCTTTATTCAAAGACAGCGAGCTGGGTGAATTCCCCCCAAAACTGAGCACTGCCCAGAGCCTAGAGAAGGCATGCTACATGCTGAAAAGCTGCTCTGCTCCTTCCCATGGCCTCAAAGCCCAGCTAACTGTCTTTGAAAACTCCCATCCTGGCTATTCTCTGCATTTAGCCTCAGAGCTAAAGTAAGTACATCACCTATCAAGGAACAATAATAAATACTAGAAAGTTGAGACTGGGCTAGTTAATAGATCATTAATACACTGCTTTTAATCAGAGAGCATTGGTGACACTTGGAGGAACTGCCTAGAGAAATTCTGACTCGTGATGTTTTAGTCAAGATCAGATGTGTTTCATGAGGGTGAACTTTCAACAAAATTTATGGTGCTCAGTGATATTTTACATCTTGTTTTGTCAGACTAGACAATAGAATAGTCTCTCTAGCCTTTAAAAAACCCCAAGACTTAGAAGGAAACACTGAGAAAAACAAGTTCTCCTTAGAAAAACTGTGAAGCATTTACAAACAGAACAAGGCTTCACTTATACACAGGCACAGCCTTGGTAACCACCAGCCCTCTCACATTAGGAAAACATCACTTTTAGAACCAGCAACCACAAGTCTCCACAAGGTACGATTCTGGTGGCTGATCTCTGGGGCTGCAGCCCTGAGAAGAACCCACTGTGGGCAGCATGAATGCTCTCCTTCTGCTCCCCCTGCAGCTCCCGGGCTGGCAGCAGCGGGCAGCCCTGGCAGGCTGAAGCAAGGCTGCAGTCCAGGGCACTGAAAAGCTGAACGAGCTCGAGGCTGACTTCTGATGGAATAAAGACTTCCACGGCAGTCCATTCCAAACAAAGCCTGCTTTGACTGCAGAGCAGGGATGGGCGATGAAGCAAATGCACGTAGAGTTTATGCTAGCTCTGAGTTTTCCTAGAAACTGACACAATTTCGATGGACAGGACACACATCTGAACTAACGTACAGCTCTGTTTGTATTCACAGGAGCTTCTACGGGAGAGACACTAACTCTCAGCCCTCAGATGGGAAGAAATGCAGCGTGCCTCGAAGGGCAGGCTTCAATTCTGCCAGGGGATGAATTCTGTCCAACTATTAGCAAGGTGAGAAGCAGCACCCACGACGGAACTGACAGCTCCTGGTGACACAGGAAGGCTGAAGGAAGCTCCTGATTAGAGCCTAGACCTCGTGGCTCCTTTGTGCCATGCCTTAACGAGAGGACAATCCTTCTACAGGATGTAGCTGTAGGAACTTATCAATAGACACTTCCTATCAGAGACTAATAAGATCTGTGATAAAATATCATTGCAAACTGGGTATTTGAGATTGTCTGCTCTTTACAAGCAAAGAGATTTGAACTGGAAAACTGCCCAAGTGCCCTACATATTCATACATACCATGTTCACACCATGTGACAGTAATTGAAATAGAGTGACTATATGGAATGCAATTGGAGAGGAAATTTGATAATGTCTTATGGAAAAAGCCTGTTGGATGAAATGCTGCAGATAAACAGTGTCCCCTTCGAGGAGAGTAATTAATATTGTATGTAATTTAAAATATATTAAAAAAAACCCCAAAAAACAAAACGCTGGCAACAATTTATCCCTACAGTTTGCTGTGCAGTACCAGAATATAATGTATTCTTGCTGCCGCTGTTATTAATTATTTTTATGCCAGTGGAAATTCTTAGGTTAGAAAAAAAGGCAAAAGAATTTCTTTGGAGTAAGGACATGCTTTTGACAGCATATTCCTTATGGATTATACAGTAAAATGGGCAGTGGTAGTGTCGAGGACTGACAAACAACAGGCATGTGCAGCTTAAGAAGGGGCATTTGTTTTGTAAACTGCATTCCCTTTATCACCAACTATTCCGTAACGCAGAGCAGAGCTGACTGTTGTGTAATGAAGATGAAGTGTTTGAAGGAAGGTTCCACATGGAGACTGCTGCTCCAGTACAGCTTTGGCAAATTAGAAGCCTGAAGTCAGTAAAGTGGCCCAGACATTTTACTCCGTAGGAAAAAGCTCACTACTGCCTATTTGTTTACCACAGGTATGCTTCCCAAGAGCTCGATTTTCTTATACATAGATCCAGATTTCTGGCAACTAGCTCAGAGCACCTGACCTCAGCAAGTATAATTTTTCATTGGAGAGACCAAAATTGTATGAGTGGCCGTCTGACAAAATGCTTATTTCACATTGCACTGCTTTACTTGACTGGTGCTGTATATAATCATTCACTGTTATCCATTAAGTGACCAGAGTAGTTAACAAGCAAGCACTGCCAGCAGAATTACTGTAAATAAGGTTCTATATATTTCAGATTGCCGAGCTATAATTAAGGCATTTCACTATTTTACACACATTTCCTTAAGCAACTCTTTCTCCAGTTTTTATTTATAGATTTTCTGTTTGCATTTTAAGTTGTTGTATTCAACAGGGAATTAAGTCAGGGAAAATCTGTGCCTGCTTTAGGACTGATACTGAATTAATTACTTCAAATCTGAATACTCCGTGTCTCCTGAAGTTAAGTGCGGAGCTTGTAGTAGAAAGATTAAGGTCAACTGCGTTTCTTATTTTGAGAACATGGATTTGCTGACTTGAATGCTGATATGGCATCAAGTTCTTATAAACTGATGGTTCTGAGATTCCTTGGTGCCTTGTCCCTCTTCTCCAGGCACGAAGCAGTGGGACAGGAATTCTGCAGCACACGTGCACCGCAGAGCACCCAGCCTGCTCCAGGAACTTTTCGGTATGCTGTGCTGAGAAGTGAGTCCTGAAACACTGAGGCCTCTCTTCAAAGCACTGAAGAGATGATAATCCCCTACCAGAAGCAACAATGCCAAATTAGTTTGTTGGAGGGGAAAAGGAACAGATGTCAAAAACTTGCACTTGGATATTTTTTGCCCCCCTATAGTTGTATCTTCATCTGCTAACTACAATATCCAAATGAGAAACGTTTTCTTCCCTGTCTGCTCCCCTTTTAACACTAAGAGCATTTTCGAACCTGAGGTATCCTACAATGGCACCCCTTGTCCTTGCAGGGATAAACTGACGTTGTTTCTCATTTATCTGACACATACAGGAGCTCGGCCACATTTACTCAGCTCACTCAAACCTCCATTTGCTGTTTGATGTGCTCGGCGGGTCTGGGTGAAAGCTCAGGATGGGGAGAGTGACAGACTCTCAGCCCATACAAGCAAGGCTGCTCTCGTCCAGCCTGGGGAGGGAGAGAGGGAGTGATGTCTGTGCCCCAAAGCACAAGGACTGCTCAGGACTGTGTGTGAGCTCCTTCTGCCGTGCCCAGCCTCCCTGCAAAGAACACACACAGGAGGAAGAACAGGGAGAAGAACAATACTGAAAGGCTGAGGCACTGATGGACAGACCATCCAAGCTGCAGAAGAAAATGGACTTGCTCCCAGAGCTAAACTAAACCAAACTGATTTCTAGAATAGTCCTGAAGAGATTTTTTTCTGTTTCCTTATCTCCTTAGCAATAAACACTAATAACAAGTGACAAGACAACTTTGTTCAGCTGTGTCAGATTTCTATTCTATTCTATTCTATTCTATTCTATTCTATTCTATTCTATTCTATTCTATTCTATTCTATTCTATTCTATTCTATTCTATTCTATTCTATTCTAGGAGGTAGAGAGAGTAGAGCAAGGCTATTATTTTTGGGGAGAACAATGTCCTACAGTGTTACCCTTCCAGTTTATGACTTTCTGTGCCACAGAAAATTTACTAATAGGTTAAACTAAATTTAGCTCTCATGTAATTTTTTTTTCACATTCATTGCTTTACAGTCTGCTTCCACAAGTCCTCAAGAAAGCCAGCAAGTCCTACCTCATCCGAGGAGGTGCTGGTGGGGAGCTGCAGTGTCCTCCCCAGCACACACTGTGATCCTTTCCACAGA
Source organism: Regulus satrapa (assembly GCA_013396955.1). Lineage (NCBI taxonomy): Eukaryota > Metazoa > Chordata > Aves > Passeriformes > Regulidae > Regulus > Regulus satrapa. The sequence continues at coordinate 531,668 of VWZN01016954.1, read as the reverse complement.
GCAGAATACTGCACAAGAACTCAGGAAAGCTCCAGCTCATGGGTACCTTTCCTGTGGCCTTAACCCACATGGAATCCCCTCCTCTAAACCAGAGTTCCTTGGTTCTGGGTGTTGTTAAAGACAAGGCTTGCAAAAAAGTCCACCAAACCTATTAGACCTGTGGGAAATTGTAATTCCAGTCACTGGCAAAGAAACTGCCCCACTTTGGAATGAGAATAATTTGAGCCTCACTGTATCAGAGCAAATCTGTGTTCCAAACCAGACACCAGCTGAGTTTCACTCTGGTCAGACTTCTAATGTTTTCAACAGGGAGTCCTATCAACCTGAAACTCATGGGAGTGCCTAACTTCAAATTAGCCCCATTGCTGGAAGCTGGATAACTTGGATGCTTAAAAAACACAAATGCAAGTTTGTTTACTTGGGATGCTTGAGCTTGGGAGAGGACAGGCTACAAAGAGGAGATGCTGGAGTGTGTAGGGGGAGTGCCATTATTTGATAACAGGATTGCTGAGAGACCAGAAAACACTCAATTAATGCCATTATTTTGGAGTTTGCTTCATTATAGGAAAGTCCCTCTTTAACAAATTGAAATAACAGAAACAATAGCTCTTCAATCTTTTTATTCTTTGACTTTATGATAAAATGGGTGTGGTTTGTAAAACTCCCCCTCCAACGGAGCCCATAAAACTCCAGAGAGCCTCAAACCTCTGTGAAGCTTTGGCAAACTTCTCAGGAAATAACATAAGAAGCTGTTTTCTGGTTCATCTCACTATTTCCATGCTTACACTGATGTAATGGGAAAAGTGACACTTCGCATATTCCATTAGGACACGCACAGAAGTTCAGTCTTTAATTCTTAGAGAATTTGTTCCCTCCAAGCGTCTCTGGAAACATCTGCAATCCCTCAGGACCCAGTTTCTGCCTCCCGGTGCAAGGAGCCGCAGACAGCGAGGTCCAGTCCCAGGGCAGAGCCAGACTGCCCGCCCTGCACAGAAACCTGCAGCTCTCCCCAGTACTGCCCCTCGCTGCACCGGGGGCTTCAGGAGCTGGAGGCACAAGAGCGAGACCAAAGTCAAAGGGAATGGTATCTTAACTTCCACCTCCCTCCCACGCTCTGCATCAGCCAAGCACAAGAAGAGCCCCGAGCTGAACTCTGGAACTCTGCTCGGCCGCTTCTGCTTCCACCAACCCTGGTGTGATAACCAGGGGCTGCCGAGCCAGGGGCTCCAGAGCCAGGGGGAGGCTTTGTCTCAGCATCGATCCCACCAGGGGAGCGCAGCCTTCTCCACTGCCATCCTGGCACAAGGATGTTTTCTATTCCAGCTTCTCTGGGTTACCCCGAGGACGGGCCCACTCTCTACTTCACCTCTTCAGCATTTTGCTCTTAACACCAGGCAAGAGCGAACGCCCAAATTCACCCCTCTGAATCCTGATTATTGAGGTAAAAAGGATGTCCTCCACAGGCAACAGCACTGCACACTCAAATTTATCTCTTGAAGAATTCCACAGAGCCACATATTCCACAGTAACTATATTAACACCGATTAACTAGTAGAAAGCTCCATAATCCATTAGTTTTTAGTCCATCTGATCCATCCCTGATTATTTATTAAATTTGGTTTCTGCAACTTTTTTTGAGGCACTGAGTAAACTGGAAAAAAAAAAAAAAAAAAGAAAACAGACTCCTGAGTGAAAACATTGCTTTTTAAAAATTGTCCTCCATACCAATTTCCAGTACGGAATTTTTTGTAACAGAAAGATGGATATGCTTGCACAAAAACATGGAATACTGAAACTGTCTTAGGAGACATTTGTCTATGGTTAACAGTACGGCTAGGTTATAAAAAAGGGCTAATCCATATCTTTAAATTGTTCATCTGGAAATTTGGATAAGAGGAAAAACCCCAGCGATTTTCATGTTTTATAATGAAGTATCAAAACACAAAACTCTTTTCAATCAAAAAAAAAGAGCCGAAATTGATGTAAAAGCACATTTTAAATTGTTTCTGGCTGAGTAGTTGTCTACAAAGCCGAAGGGGTGGGAGCACCGAGGAGTTTGCAATGGAAACACCAAGAAGCTTTCACTGTAGTCACACTAACAAGAGCTGCTTTCATGAAGTAATAACATTATCCAGAAATCTTTGTTTATTACCTCATTCCTAATGCCATCTCATTCGACTTGAGCTACCTGGGTCTGATGATGGGGTTAACGAGCGAGGAGGTGTTTGAGTGGGTGTGAATTAGGGGCACTGCTAAAATAGAAGCTATTTTAACTGCTCTGTGTTTAATATAGTCTGGAGCTCAGTAGTTTTTTCTTTCAGGTAAAATCTTCACACATTGCAAGGCTGAGAGCGACTTTGGCGAAGCACAGGTAATACCCAGACTCACTCGTGTTATATGGAGTATTACAGAGGAGCTCCTGCTTCTGCTCCTTTTCTACCTCCCTGATTCTGCCCACAAGTCTGACGCGGAAGGAACGCCACTGCTTTCACTCCCTGTGTTCAGAGACTTTCCTCCAAACTCGGATACTTCCAGCCACCACCGCTAGCTGCTCTCCCCCAGCCCTGTACTCCACAAGGCATCCTCACGGCAGCCCTTCACAATATGTTCTAACATCTGCCTCCTCAGATGATGTACGACCTGTTTGATTGACCTGGGCAATTCCTCCCCGTCCCACGCGGGGAATGCGGAGCAGGGATTCTCCTCGCTTCCCCCACGGAGCAGTAACACCCTCCGTACAGCCCCTTCCTCGATAAGAATCAGCCATAAGGGATCCAGAACAACCCAGAAGAGGGAAGGTCTCTGGGCCCTCTCTTCCATTGTTTATATGTGAAACGTTTCTGCCAATTACATTTTTCCGTGACAAATATCAACATTACCCAGTGTTTGTGGCTCCGGCGTGGGAAGCATGAATAAGGCAAGGAACAGATCAGTCCTCCATTACGCAGGGATACTCCCTGTTTTTGCCAAAGTCAGCAACTGCAAAATATCTCTCAACTTCTCCAGTTAACACCATGGCACAGGACAGGCCTTTGCTCAGAGATCATATTCACCAGAACGCCTAAATTAGCAAAAGAGCACTTGCCAATACCACAGCCATTAAATACAAAACTTCGTTTATTTTAAATATAGATAGATCTATAAAATTTGAATATTTATTTAATTTAAATCTCACCATTTATATTTCTATCGTGCGTTTAACAACATTAACGTCACTGACAATTGTCCAAAGCCATCTGGCATGAAATGGAAAGAACGTGGCTATGAGAAGAGAGGGAAGCAATGCCCTGAGACCAGCACAGTGGGATATCCACACTTCCCAAGGATGGAAACCTCTACGGGCACAGGGAGTTACAACTCTGCCCTGACTCCTACTGACTTTCCCAAATTCCAACTGCTGCAGAAACACGGAGTCAGCTGGTCTTGCTGCTCCATCCCCACAGAAATATTCTGACTTGATGGCCCACCATTACTACCTGGAATTACCCAGGAAAATGAAAAAGGAAACTGGGCCACAGTAGCAAAGGGACACAGAGTGGGAATCACCCTCATCTCCCTTTATAAAAGCTAGAATGGAACTTGCAACGTTATGCCAGATGATTTCTACACGTTAGGCATCCACAGCTAAAGGCAATTCTCATCCCACCATCTTGAATAAATAAATTTTTTTTAAAAGGAAAAAAGTAGCTAGCCTGTGCTCAGCACATCTATGTAAGTTTTAAACATTTTGTGCCAGCAGCTGAATTTAAAGGGAAATATATCTATCCTCATTGCATCTCATGAAAAACACGCGTTTCCTTTTTTCTTGTTATACAAGTCAGATGGAGAGTGACTCTGTCTTCCTCAAAGTCATCCAACTGGTAAGGCAGAGAGCTGCATTTTCAGGACAGAACACGTGGGGAAGGGCACAGAACTCCCCCAAAGTTGCTTGCAATTTACTTTGGCTTTGTGTGGAGAACATATATGTTAACATAAAGTAGAGTGTGAACCCAAGGAAAATGAAGACAAACACTGACAGCTGGCCAATCTTGCCCTTCTTTACTGTGTTTGCCTCAAATATAGTATGTTTGTAAGAATGTGTGAAATACTTCTGAAAATAACAGTTATCCTCTGTTTAGTTTTAACAAGCAAAGGAACATACAATTTACAACCCTCCTCATAAGGATCTGATTTACTGAAATTCACAAAGAGACATCAGCAAATTTCCAGGAGGAGTTAAAAACCCAACTTAGTCAGTATCCAGTGAATTTTGGAACTTGTGTATTTAATTTGATTATTTTTTTCCTCGCACGTCCAAGATTACAGAGATTTGACTGCATAATTTATTTTAAGTTTTACGATCAGACAGACCAATGCCTGTACCATACACAGTACCTTTCTTCCCGCAGTGGCTCGTTAGCACATTCCAGAAGGACACTGAAGAACAATGTTTTTTTCCCATCAGGACAGGATGCAGAAGAGGGAATCTCTGCCTCCTGCATCCCAGCAGTGACTGGCAGCCTGGGTCTCTCCTCCTCCTCCTCTTAGGGAATTTTGAGCAGGAGATTCACACCATAGGATACAACAGACATATGCTGCAGGGCTCATCCCCAATTAGGGAAGACCAATTATGGCAAGTTAGATCTTTGTCCTCTTCAAATACACTACTATTATGCAACTCCAAGCCCTGACCTTAATATTTAATAGCCTGCAAGCCCAGGAAGGGTCCACTGGAGCTTTCAACTGCAGAAGTAGAAACTCAGGCTGAAAGACAAGAGTCATCCTGAAGGGCCTTTTGCTTTAATTTATCGTGTGAGAGGATTATACTGATTTTAATAAGCTTAGGATAAGCAACATCCTAGAGGATGTACATCACCGATTTTCTCATGAGATTGAAAATACATTACCTGTCATTGCTGTTTATAATTAGCACCAGGCCGCTCCCTTAGAGTCATTGTTCTCACAGATGACACCGACGGGTGCCACCGCCGACAGCTCTTTGGAGTTCTGGCCCTCCCAAAGGGAGGGAGCAAGGCCCGGTCCCAACTCTGAACTGCTTTTGACCACCAAGCCTGGCAGGAGGTGCTGAGGGCCATGAGGCACCTGCAGGCGCGGGGGGACCCCTGGTCTGGAGCTCGGGGGCCAGCTGGAGCCAGCAGCCCCACAGAGAGGATCTCTGGCCCGGCTGCCCCAGAGGAGTGGCCCCGCGAACGGGAGAAGCTGCCAGCAGGATTGTCCTTCCTCGCTCTGCCCCCGCTCGTCTTCCAGATTCTGACGGCTGCTCATGAGCTCAGCTGTCATTCTTTGCACCAGGGAAAGATAGATGGGACACACCAACCCCAACCTAAGTGACCTTTGGATGTGACAAGATTTTTAGGTCAGTCCTGCTAAATGGAAGCCTTGGTGTATCAAGGCTTGCCTCAGGGTGAAATTTCCAGTGAATTTATTATCTCCCAATGCCCTTTGGACTGCTTCCCACCATCAAACACCATGGCAGCATTCAGAACAGGAAGAAATACATTAACTGGAATCTGATCGTTTTAAAAGGTTACAGCTGCCCAAATATAATTTAATTTCATACTTGCCCTTTGAGGGTTTGGTGTATATTTTCATTTTATGACTGCAAATGATAAAGCTCTTAAGATTCCAGGCAATAAAAAGGAAAAGGGGGGAGAAAGTATTTTAAGGGTTAGATGTCTATTCAGTTCCTAGTCAATGAGGAAAGTGACAAATCAGGTTTTTTTAAAAAATGGAATGTTTCCTCAGTTTTTAGTAGTCATTTCTTTCCACACTTGGTGGGGGACAATACCTTTCAGTGAAAACAAACCTGCAATGCCACCCAGTGTGATACGAAAGAAACATTTCCTGTGCAAGCACCTACCTATCCTACCTCCCTTAAGGACTTGCTTCAGAGGAGCAATTAATGGCAAGTGAAATAAAGTAATCTGAGTGAACTGCTGAAAAAAAAAAAAAAAAAAAAGGCAATCAAACCTGAGAAATGCTCCAGCATAACNACCTATCCTACCTCCCTTAAGGACTTGCTTCAGAGGAGCAATTAATGGCAAGTGAAATAAAGTAATCTGAGTGAACTGCTGGCAAAAAAAAAAAAAAAAAGGCAATCAGACCTGAGGAATGCTTCAGTCTAACCAGAATACTTTGAGTTTTAACTGGGTAGGCCACGTTTCCTTCTAGAATCTCCTCTAACTTCCTCCTGAGGCACCGCTGCCGCTCGCTGTGTCCAGTGAGAAGCGGTCACTCAGTGCCCACCAGCACCTCCCATCAAAGAGCCCGGCGGAATTCCGAGCTCTCTCTGCACAGCAAAACACGGGGAAAGAGGGGAGCCTGCCCCTCTGCCGGCTCAGCAGAGAGCCCAGCTGCAGAGCTGCTGGCCCCAGCACGGGGGGCTGACGGGCGAGTCCAGAGGAGGACAGGAGCTCACTGTGGGAATGAAACATCTCTCCTACAAGGAATGGGTGGGAGAACTGGGATTGTCCAGCCTGGAGCAGAGGAGGCTCTGGAGTGACCTACATGGGGCTTTCCAGTGCCTGAAGGGAGCCCAGAGGAGAGATGGAGGAGCACACAGTTCTAAGACAAGGGGATAATGGCTTCAAACTGACAGGCAGGGTGGACATGCTAGATATTAGGGAGAAATTTTCCAGTGGTGCAGGTTGCCCAGTGAAGCTGTGGCTGCCCCATCCCTGGAAGTGTTCTAGGCCAGGTTGGATGGAGCTCTGAACAACCTGGTCTGGTGGGAAGTGCCCCTGCTACAGCAGGGGAGCTGGAAATAAGTGATGTCTAAGGTCTCTCCCAACACAGGCCATTCTGTAATTCTGTGGATTGCTTACCCTCAACACCAACAAGCCCTAGTTTGTAAAAAAAAAAAAAAAAAAAATTGGAGTACTGAACAAATATTAATGCAGAATTTCTATGGAAAGAGAATTTTAAGGACCTTTTAACCTAGTGAAATGTAGGCCACCTATTAGTGTTTCTAATGTGAATTTTTTAATTTTCAGAAGTTCAGAGTTTAATGGTAGAATCTACATGAGAGATAAACTAGGACTTCAGCCATGTTCTTGTGCCAAATTCAGCTAGAACCATTTGGTCCCCTTAAGGAAATAAATATGCTGCTGTATTCTATGGTAATGGCCTAAACCACTTCAATAACACTCTCACAAGCTGTACTGTTTTGGTGTGTTAACAGAGAACACACTGTTATAATTTATAGAGACTGTTTGGAGCCACGGAAGGGACAAGAAAGAGAAAAGGCTTCGTTGCCAGGTGCAGTTTTCACACTCCAGCACGGGGAGAGGAGTAACCTGCAGAGCTGACGCCTCCGAAGGGCAGAGGTTGGAGCTGCTGCCCAGGTGAGCTGAGGGACAGGCACCCTTCCCCAGCCCTGCCCCTGCAGGCACACATGGGAATGCTGCTTTCTGGGAGCCCTGAGCACAGGCAGGGCCACAGGCGCCAGCCCTGGTGGGTGCCCACATCTCTGGAGGATGAACCTCATCCCCCTGAGCACAGCCTGGCAGCTCCAGGCCCCTGGGGGAGAAACAGGCACCGTGCCTACAGGAAGGAGCTGGAAAAAGCCACTCCACAGCAGTCCCCAAAGACAGTTCCACTACCTCAATATGCCACAAACAGATTGCCCCTGTCAGTGGCTGCTGGTGCAGGATGGGGCACAGCTGTGGTTCCTAAAGCAAAGTACAGCTTGCAATACAGCGAGAAGCCTCTGCTGCAATGCAGATTTTAAACAGAGAGAGAAATGCCTCCAAACTGCAAGACACAGAGGTGCAGATCTAGGCAGAAAGCCCCTTTGAAAATCTTGCTTTCTACTACCATGACAGCATTCAAAACTTTCTTACTGCTTTCCTGCTGTACTGATAACCATAGGATACCGATTTCTAAACTTCCCTCAGCTTAAAGCCACACACTTTTTAAAAACCATTTTTCTTTCTTGCGTACATGCCTGTTCTTTTGCTTTTTTACTTCCATTTGTATGTTTGCCCATAATGAAAGGCAACTCACACAGTGGCTTTCTGACAGCCCTGCTGCTCCCTGTAATTCCAGAGTCTGTCACCCTCCAAGACAGATGATTTTCCAAATTTGCAGCATATTTCCAGGCAGGTAACTCATCTGTGATGTGACCAGTCTCTATGGCTAAGGGTAAAGGAATGTAGATCCAGCAGTCTGGAGTACTTTTCTCCTTGGTTATCCAAAGCATGGAACAGAAGCAGACCACTGGTAAAAATGGCCAAGAAATCAGGCAGTCATGCAGAGTGAAAGGGCTGCTCAGAAGCCAGCCTGGGAACCAGACTCCAGTGAGCAGAGCTCAAGCAAACTGCAAAATTTAAAAGCCAGCCTTGAGGACTACCAGGAGCTACAGGTACGGCTGCCCCCAAGTTTTCTTGATCAGATTGATCTCACAAAATTCACCAGAGCTGAAAGCATTAAGAACCTCTGCAGAGAGAAAAGGGATTTGAGGAAACTGAGCCTACGTACTGGGGAAAAAAACTGCACTTTGACTTCACTTCAGGAACAAGCTTATGCTATCCAGCAGGCACAACAGAATAATGAACTTTAACACCGTGAAAGCTACATCTCCAGATACTACGTATCTTCTATTGAGAAAAGTTCAATTGATGACTTTGGAAAGAACAACAGAAAAGCCTCCTGACCTCAGAGGTTTGTTGCCTAACGCTTTGATCCACAGTCTACAGTAATTAGGTATTTCATAGATTCAAACTGTGCCTAATACTAGCCCCCATTCATAAAAGGGTGATTAAATATCCTGGCTGCTACCAGTCAAGCCTGGCAAGGAATCAGACTTAATAAAAGAAAGGGTAAGAGTTCAGGAACTTCTAAAGGCTTGCACTGTTCTTGCCATATGCAATTTATATCACAGGCCAGTGATGCACTCCTCGTGCACGCATTTACTCTTCTGTTTGTTTACTTCTATCCCGCTCTGCCTTGTCAACTGGAAATGACCTAAACTTTGGACAAAAAAGAATGGCCATAAAATAGACTGGGGTAAGAAATAAGACATAAATCTTATACCAATATAATATAACTGATGGATGACACCAATCTGCATCTCACAGCAAACCATGTCATCTGAGCTAGGTACGACAGAGAGAGCAAGACTTCAAGAGAGAAGTTCTTGTGCTGTGTTTTGGGATGAATAACTAGCAATTTGCTAAGTGGACCTAGAGAAGTAAGCGTGTATGAGTGAGTACTCAGTCTGTGTGGGCTTGTCGGTGCTCCTCCCTGCTGTCACTGAATTCAGCATTGTTCCACGGACACCGGACTGTGTGTACATCCCTGATTTGAGTTTCTCCTGTGTGTTTGTCTGTCCCGATCTTCTGCTGGGGGACTGTAAATGCACACTACTGGCAGAGCTCAGCACGAAGACAACGAACTCCAGAAAGACTCTGAAAATTTTCCTCATGTGACTGCAGCTTTCCTGTTTCACAGGAGCCCCATTTCGGGAGCCCCAGCCGGCGGTTTCAGAGCGAGCTCCCCACAGCCAAGCTCCACTCCGTGTGGCTTCCCCTCCTCTCCCCCCGCCGGACAGTTTGCTCAGGATTATACAATCTGATTTGCATGATTATATAATCTTCTTTTCAGCAACATCCCTCTGAAAAGAGCAAACAACATAATAGGAAAACCAGTAGCATAAGCCAACTCTTTCAAAACCCAGTGTCTGGAATGTGCAAAGGACACAAAAGGAGGGGGGGGGGGGGGGGGGGTGTGTTTGGA
>VWZN01016954.1:456953-521876 GCA_013396955.1 Regulus satrapa | reverse complement strand
AGTTAGTTTTTTTTTTTTTTTTGGTTCTGTTACCAGATTTTTCATACAGACCTTTCCCAGGAGCATGAATTCCCAATGAATGTAAGCCATGAAACAATGTGAAGCACCAACATCTCACAGATCTGCACTGTTTCCAGTACAGGAAGGGAAGCATCTCAAGGTATGTGTATGGGTGGTTATTTACTCCTTTTACAACAGAAGTCTCTTTGGGGAGTGCAAGAATTCTCAGGTGGGTTTCCCCCACCCTGGCTCAAAGCACTGGCAGGCAGGTGCTGCTGCTGCTGCTTTGGCCCTTCTGGTTTCGCCTCGCAGCTGGTTGAGTCCCAGCTTTGCCACCACCATTCCAGTGATCTGCAGTCTGGGTTCCGTGGCACAGGAGTATAAACAAATCCTGGCTGACACAGATGCCTCCACTCCTCATCTCTTCTTTCAAACACTTCAGGCTTCGTCTCAGGACATTGTATAAGTGAAGACTGTCATATTCCAATCTGCAAACTGGCTCTTCTGCTGGCTGCTAAAACGACTTATGATGTCAGTTACTTCAGCAATATTCATCTAAAATTAATGCCTTATAAATAATCAAGGAGTAATCTGCTTCCGTCTGTCAGGCTAACCCCAAAAAGAAACAAGTGTAACATTTTTGCAAGAGAAAAGAAATTAAGGATGACCTGACCTCAGAAGCACGCTCGCCAGACAGTTACACACTCTTCCCTGCATGACCTATTTTTTTTCCCTGCTCACACCACGGAGAGGCTTCAAACAAACGGCCAGGAATTCAGGCTGCCTGCAACACCGAGCGCTGCCACCCAACACAGTCGGGCACCTTCATGGCTTTGTCAGGTTTCCAAAAGTTTTTAGTGACTGGCTATCTCTCCTCAAGCTGAAACAGAGCTCTATTTATGTAGCCCATGAAGGCCAATGTTAGATGTCCTGCCTGCCCAGAAATTAGGATGCTGGGTAAAGACCATGGCCTAACATTTTGCTGCGTATTGCAGTGTGTGAGCCGCCTGCATGAAAAGCATACTGAGCACAGAGATGGCTTTTTAGTTACCACACAAAGTCAGGGAGTAACTTACAGCCTAAGAAACTCAGCTTATAGCTTAAGGGTTCCTATAGCAGAAATTCCAATGCTTCCAGCCTGCTTTGGAAAGCTGCTCAAAACTATTCCCTAATAAATTCCTGTAAGACTCCGAGAACATCTGTTTCTTTCACTAGAATCAGATTCGGTATCTGTATCGAGATCCCCACCAGCTGCAGCCTGAACCACTGAGCACCTGTGGGTTTTCTCCTTCTCCACTGGAGAACTCCACGGCTTCCTTAGCAAGGAGCAATGCACCATGATAGAACAGTCCAGCAAAACAGGTTAACTCCTCTGAGACACCTTCCAGACCCGTCAAAAGGATTAACGGGGCCCTAGCAGAAAACCACTGAATTCCATGATGACGCACACGCTCGCTGCAAGGAAAAGGCACAGAAATGGTATCATGTGCCAACTCAGGAGAAGAGACAACACCAGCCATGAGGCGAAAGAAAAAGAAGATCGATGCGTACATATGGGAGACAAGGCAAAGGATTTGCTGTCCTCATGCTGGGGCTTATACGTAAAGAGACAACAGCGTGAAGCTGAAGGCTGGTAAATAGGAAATAACACGGAAAAGATGTGCTGTTTCCATTGTCCAAATGTCTTCTAGGAACCCAGGGGCTGGGGGAGCAGGAGTAGCAGCTGTAAAAGCACCTGGTGACAGCTTCTTCTTCTCCCTGGAAAAGTGCTGGGCTCTGACTGGCCCCCGTGAGCTCAGCAAAGGCAGAGAGGACGCTGGCTGCGCTCTTTCCAGGCTGTTTGCATGTGTTCCTTAGTATGCACAGTGGCTCTGGATGTAATTGAATTGTTGGTTTTGCCTCTATTAATACACATGCAAATGAGTGGCTCGTGCAGCTGTGCTGTATTAATCATATGTGTGCTTCTGTCTGTCTGCCCTGCAGACTCGGGGTCGCAGGGAGGGGGGAGAGCGAACTCAGCCTCTCCAACCTAGAGGAAAACCCACCCGTGCACACAGAGCTGCAACAGCAGGCCTGAGTTACATCTGCCAGGCAGGCAGGCTGCTCGTTCTTCAGCCTTTTTTTCATTTTTCATAGACAGGGATGGAATCTGAAAGTTATGCAGAAAGGACTGTTAATCTAGATAAAATGAATGTGCCACCACTGCTAATTCTTTCCCCTGGAGGGGGGAGGGAGTTTTAATCTGACAGCCCACAGGGTAGCCGTGATATTGTTTTACCGTGTATTTATTATGTGTTTAAATTGCCCATGTATTACTGCACGAAACACGGCATTTACTGCCTGTAAATGTCCACCGTGCGTGTGCTCAGATGCTCGCAGTGCTCAATAAAACACAAAGCGCTTCCGTGTGGTCTGCTGTAATCACTGTCTTCCCCAAACTGACTGGATTCTGATAAAATGATGTGATCAAACTTTTCATTCAAATCTGTTTTAATAGAATATATTGCGTTTACCCATAATATCCTGTAGATTCCATCAAAGGCAAGAATGGGCTATTTAAATGCCAACTACAAAGCAGGTTTACCCACCGTGAACAAGATTTATTCGAGCCGTGTTCTGTGGTTCGTGCTTTTACACAATCTCCCACAATCTCTAGCTCTCAGCAGGTATCCAGAAAGTGAGGAGCAGTTGCATCTTGGTGTGGCAAGGCTCACTTTTGAGTTAATTGAGAGGAACTTTTTCCATTTAAAAATGTAGGGATTTTTCAGAGATGCTCTTGGCAACCAGTAGCCTCTCACCTCACACCTTACTTTCATAGTTAATGAGTATCTTTAAATAACCAAGATTTCACAAAAAAACAAAGAAACTTTGTAAAAATAAAATCTTTTCCCCCACAACAACACAAATATCTTTACCCTGGTTAGATGTTTGTAGCTTTTTTTACACGAAGAGTTCTGGGCCCCACATGTTTCGAGGTGAAGGAGCTGTGTCTTCACTGACCTCTTTTGAAACAGCCATCCTGGCTACCCACCTGCAGCACAGGTGCCCCAGTGGCCAACCCATTCACTGACAAAGCCAGAAAGAAGTGGTGGACAGAGGTAGGGAATACAGAACCAACAATTTAAAGAAACTATTCAAAAGGGCATCCAACAAAAAAACGTCGCTTTATTACTCCTTTTTATTATTGCTACTTGTGACGGCCACAAGAAGCAGCACAGCCACACGCTGAGCTAATGGCAGATGGACGGCTTCCATCTTTTGCTTATGCTAATGAGAAATGCCACTTCTCATGGACTTGGTTGGGTTTTTTTTCCCCAGATGTGTGTGCTCGCAGTGAAAAACTAATTCTGCTTTATTTTTATACTTAAGTGGGTTGCATGAGTATTATAATATTGAAATTAAACTGTGCACTAATGATTCGTTCCCTACAAATGATATCAGAGTCCAATTAATGAGAACAGGTGAAGTAAAAAACCCAAGCAGGAAAAGGATACTGACTCTTGCTGTTGAAAATCCAGCTTGCATAGTATTTAAAGGAAATATTTATTCATATTTAAGAATATTATTATTCTTTCTGCCCAGTGAACAGATGAAATAACCTTGCACTGCTAACAGTTTACTTTCTTGCAAGCAAAGAACTGGCTGAAGTAATATCCCAAAGAGGTCATGAATGCAGAGTGCAGAGTAAATGAACTTGATTTTGATAAATTGGATAAAGCATTGCCATCTCTTGGCTACATTCCCTAGAGACAGGAACGAGGATGCCTTTGCAGCTCCGGCACCCTGACTCCCCAAAACAAGGAATAAAGTTCTCCATGTTCAGATGCATCACTGAAGGGTTTGCACAGCTTTTCCAGAGTCTTCTTTCACAGATCTGAGGTGTTGTAACCCTGGAGGGTCAACTGCTTAACCTGGCACAACTGGTTACAGCTAGAGATCATAGCAAGAAATCAGAAAGAGATATGCAAAAAAAAAACCCCAGTTATTATTGCCCATGCTAGGATATTAATGCATGACAATGTGGTAAAATCTCTTTAAGAGCAAGGGGAAGTTCTGTCCTCAGCAACATTTCCAATGACACTTAAGGAGATGCTTCAGAGAAATAGCCTGAGCTGGTGAGTGGAGATATACAGCTCATCCCTGCAAAGGTGAAGAAGCCAAAAGGAGGCTGGTATGCAGAAGAAAAAAAAAAAAGAAAAAAAAAAAAGAGAAAAAAAAAGAAGGTATCTGACTGAGAAGGCTTTAATTTTACTTTTACTTCGTGTTTTACTTTGGTTTCATAGGCAACAGATGTTTTATGGAATACTTGTGTGACCATCGGAACACTCTGCCTCCTGACCAGAAACTGCACACTTGTTAAAGTAAGGGCTCTACCCTTTCCAGTGATTATGGATCCTTAAGATACCTAGGAGCAAGGTTTTCTAAAGGAAAATTTGTACTGAGTTGGCTCCTAAATGATAGCAGGATGAACAACTTTGCAAAGCCCTCAAACTCCAAACGGGCTTAATTTTTCTCACAATCTTAATCTCTTACATCAGTGCCTGCTTGAGGCCCAAATATTTCCAAAACTGTGGCCTAGTTTTTAGAATTCAATTTAAATCCAGTCCTTGGTATGCATGTTACCACACAGCTAAGAGAACAGGTCTGTAGTAAGGAAAAATTAATCGACCCAAGTACTTAATAGAGGAAGTAGAGACCAAAAAACTTGGCCAGACTGTTTAGGGTCTAAACCTGCTCATCATCTTTATACAGAGCACAGGGGACTCCCCTAAAGCACTGGGACCCAGCTGAAATGCTCTGACACTTCCACCCTGACGGGGTGCCCTCCTGATTCACGCAGAGGCAGGTTTGGACACGACGCTGAACACAACCACAAGTAATTATGAAGTCCTGTTTCACGCTAAGATGAAGAGGGAAGAAAGTTGGAATGCTGGCACTCCCAACTTTTTGGGGTGTTTTTTTTTCCAAGAGCAGATGTTTGCAGGAAGTCTGTATTACATCAGACTGCTATACTGTTTTGACAGGACACAAAATGTCCATACAGTAAGAGTACCCAGGCAGCTGTCATTATTCATCCAGCATCATCTTTCAGTGGAGTTATGGGTATATACAGCATTTGTGCCACTGCAAATTAATCAGTTGTTGTCACTATCTGGATATCAAACAAGCAATCTGGGAAATCTGAACCATTCCCACTCCCAATGGTGCGGATTCCTCTCAGTTTTCACGATGGAAAAACTGAGCATTAGTAGGAACTTTGTTTCCTAATGCTCAGAAACTACTCACAAAATACTTTTTATCACAAAAGAAACTTCCAGATATAATTTTATAAAGAATTTGCTCAGACTGGCAAGAACATCTATTTTATAGTTAGCTATGCCCAAGATGACTGGTACTAGAATAAACCCTTCAGTTTTAGCTTGTGCAAAACTTTTTACACCACAGCTTTGACTGTTCATCTTCAAGATGGAGAACCTTAATTCCCTCGTCTGCTGAACCACGTAGGAAACATCATGCTCACAATAAGGCACACAGCAGTACTTTTGAGTCATTAGCCTTATTCAGTAAAACACAGTGACAATTTATGTTCCTTTTTTTCACCAATTTGAAACATAATCGCCATCCTGCACCCCTCTTGAAGAACTAGACCAGATGATGTTTATGAGGGGAAAAAACTGACGTAAGGAGCCCACGTGGGATTTCACCTCAGTGATGTTCAGGACTGAGTTTGCTCAGTAGCAGAGGAAAGCTAAAGCCACTTTCCCCCCAAATGGCATTTCTGTCATTAGGAGGGAATCCACGGGGCTGACAGACCAGGGGGACAGGTTCAAGCTCACGCCGTGTTGGCTCCAGCTTTTCCACCTCGGGCCCATCCACCTCCTCCCTGTACAGCCTCCAACAATGTCAGTTTTCACTGCCATCCTTGCCGAGCCATCAGGCTCTCTGTGGGCACTGGAAATCAAGGCAGCCCTGCGTGGCTAATTGTGGGAAATATCAGATGACAGAATCCGTGCACCCCAGTGGGGACTCGGAGGTGGGGAGGGACACGGAGGGCTTCGGATTACAAAGCTGTCACTGCCAACCAACAGGGGATTTCAAAATGAGAGATTACATTTTCACTGACAAAGAGTTTCTTTGCCACAGAAAAACAATCAGGTGCTAGCTCTTCTTCTATAAATACGGCGTGCATCTCACTTACAGAAACAAAAATTCAAATTTTGAAAACCAGGGATAAAAAAAGGACTTCCTGTTGATCTCGCAGCACACTACTAAAGCCATGACCCGACTTAAAATTCTCTAGTGAAACAACAAAGATGTGTTTATTGTTCCATAAACAAACAAGAAAAATTCCTTGGCTTTGTCTTCACTTGAGATAACGTTGTGTATCGAATTTTGCTGGGAGCAACAAACTGAGCACTGTGTCAGGTCCTTTGATCTCCCCTGCTTTAAGTACACAAAGTCTGAAAGATGAGTGATAGGGAGGATAGAGAAAGAAGAAAAGAAGGAACATTCCGCTTTTCTGACCTTTTACTGTCTGATGACCAGATGACAGAGGGCGTGTAGGGAACACCAGAATTGTAAGTAATGCAGGGGAATGCCTGAAGTAAGAAGAGCTCCTCCTTGAAAGAGACTGCGAAACCTCTTAAAGGTGGGTTTGGACCAAAACCATCATGGACCTTTCCTTGTGACTCAACAAAGTCATCACTGAGCTAAACTGGATTTGAACAGGGTTTGGAAGGCACAGTCTTTCTAGTCTAGCAGCTAAGCTGAGCTCCATTCATGTTAGCATAGGTGAGCATCCCTTTTGAGTCCTGCATGGTAAAACCTTTCCAGAAGCCAATCTGGCCCGACTCTTTCAAATGGCACCCAAAGTCAGGAGGCACGTCCCATTACTATCAGCCAGGCTGCAATGATAGCTAAAAATCGCTGCTGAGATGTGAAGAAAAATCAGCTTCAATTTATTTCTAGCAAATACATGCCCTTAGAGATCAGGTCTGAAAAATTTAAAGAGAGGCTAAGTTAGTAATTTGAGCCTCTGCCACTGACTGGCTGCCAAACTCTCCCTCTAACTCCAGACATGCAGCAAAACAACACAGGTGAATTTGGTCAATATTTTCACTTTAATGCTCTCTGCACAGAAACAAGAGGCTTTTGAGGTTCTCAACTTTTCTATAACCTAAACTCATCCTAAGATACTTTTGACTGCAGTCACTTTTGCACAAAGCCCACCTTTTAACAAGAAAACTGTTATTGTGATGAAGCCTATTTTAATCAGGATACTTCAGCCCACAGCATGCACAGACACAGCCCAAAGCTGGTCCTGAAATGCAAGTACACCACCCTACCACCTTACTGGAGCACCGATGCATTATTTTAGGACTAGCCTGAATGACTGCAGAAATAAGAAAGAATTAGAATCAGACTGTTGCTTTCGCATTGCTAGCTAGCTCCACGTTTGTCTTTCCTTTTTCCCTCCCTCTTTCTTCCATATGTCTGTTCATGTGTGTTTGGCTATTATAAGCACTTTATCAATACTGACGTTACGCCTCAAAATTCATTTCAGAGGGATGACTTATATGGCTCCCATGATTCTTAAGCTGCCTACAGTATTTGTAACTCAGAGAATCAGAAACTAACACACAGACAATGTTGCTTTTCATACAAAGGCACAATAGGGATGAATGTATTAACCTCTGTGGTGCATGGAATGTGTCAGCTTACACACTGGCAGCTATTTCTGTGAAACTCAGCTAACTTCCGCTGGCTGCGTTAAAATAAAATAAAGTTAAAAAAAAAAAAATCTTCCCCAGAACTATGTCCCACGCTCTAGTACGCTGGCCAAACAACTGAAATATCTGATGTCTACTCCATGCTGATGCGGGCCAAGCCGAGCTGGCGAGTGCATTTCACACATCCCAGTTATAAAAGCGGAGCCTTTCCAAGCAGGTATAAAGCTCTGTGCTCCACGTGACTTGGCAAATAGTAATGAGCAGGGAGATGCATTCTCAATGGAGAGCTTGGGGCTTTTTTATGTTTCTAGAAAAGAGCAGCAATCCAGACTTCACTGAATTAGAGATGATTTGGATCTTGATTTCCTCTCAGTCCCAAATACTGCTTGGCTTATCCCACCAGCCAAGACAGGTAGCACAACTCACACTGTGGCAATGGACATCACATTTGCTTAATTCCAGTGACTTGACAAGGGCTGTGTGGCTGATCAGGAATATCCAAAGAACTTGCTAGCATTAAGACCCACGGACACTCTAATGCCTCCTAAATTCAGAATACTGACAGTCTGAATCAGATACATCTGGCTACCAGGTCAGCTCTTTAATGTAGCTGAAAAAACCTCAAACCCTTTAGTATCTTCCCACCTGTTTTCTAATTGTCTACGTTAAATTAGAATAATCACTAATTATCTGCAATACAGCAATGCCTAAAATGCTCTGGGTACCATAAAACACAGTAGGAGGGGCCAGTTATTGCTCTGAAGAGCTTATGGCCTAAAAGGACATAATCATGTTAACGACTTCTAAGCAGTTTAAAAGTGCTTGTCAGGACAGAGCTTTTCTGCCTGACAATCCATTTCCTTTCAGTACTTTACAGCCTGCATGAGAACCATCTAAGAAGTGTCCTGGTTTCAGCAGGGGTAGCACTGGCTTTCTTCTCAGTAGCTGGTACAGCGCCGAGTGTTTTGGATTTAGGACGAGAGTAACGTTTGATAACACTCCGATGATGTTCCGGCTGCTGCTCAGCAGTCCTTACCCTAAACCAAGGATGTCTCCAGTTCCCCAGGCTCTGTCTGTGAGAGGCTGCACAAAAGCACTGGGAGGCAGCAAGGCTGGGGAAGGCGACCTGAACTGGCCAAAGGAATATTCCAGACCAGAGCATCACATGTTATGAACTGGGGACACTGTCCAGGAGGGGACAGGTGAATATTCCAGACCAGAGCATCACATGTTTATGAACTGGGGACACCGTCCAGAAGGGGACAGGCTGGGCACTGGTAAGCAGGTGGACAGCAGTTGTTTCCTTGGGTTTTGTTCTTCTCTTTCATTACAATTGTTGCTATTACTGCTACTGTACTTTACATCAATTGTGAAACTGTTCTTATCTCAACCTTGTGTTTCCCCATTCTCTTACCCATCCCACTTTTGGGAGTTAGCGGGTGGCTGTGCACCACTCAGCTGTTGTCTGGGGTTAAACCGTGCCAGGAACAAAAGCAAACACGCTGCTAGGAGGAAATTCAAAGTGCAAACCTCAAAGTAGTGAAATTGACAACAGGGACACAAAAAAGGGTAACAAAAACTTCCAGCAAGGTAAAAGGAAAAGGCGTTATCATTTGATGACTCTTCTGCTTCAGATGCAAATTTGATGTGAAGAGAACAGCCCCAAAGCCCCTGTTAGTCGAGCTGTGTTCCACAGGAAGAGAGAACCGGTTTTCATATTTACTTAACCTTTGCCTGGCCGGCATTGTGCTGGGACTTACCTGCAGTTGGAGGGGGCCTAAGCCCGGTGTTGCTGCGGCAGCAGCTGCCATGGTAGTTGGGATCAGCTGAACGGGGTAGGGGTCACCTAAGTGAGAGAATAATAGAGGCGTCAGCACCTTTTATCTACTCTCCACCTGCAAATTAAAGTCCTGCATTCACTCTTTCCAAAAGCCTTCTTTTGTGTGCCTTGTTGAGGCCTAATGAAAAGCTCTATTGTGCAGCCTTTTACTAACACTCTTTTCACAATTCTGGCTGAGAGAGGAATGTGAATAAAAGGCACAAGCAATTAAGGCGGAAACCTCATCCTTTTTCATGATGTATTTAGGGAAATGGGAAAAAAAAAAAGTGCACATTGATCAGAAGGCTGCACTTCACAAAAAAAAAAAGGAAAGAAAGAAGATGGGGGTGGAGGAGAAGAAAAGGAAAACAGTACAACCTTGATAAGATCACAGCATTAGAAGGGAACAAATTTACAAGCTTGTCCAAAATATGAAGTTAACTAAACTCTGCTCAGTGTTAGTAAACTGAGCCTCACGCAGAGGAGGAATGGCACTCAATTGATGACTGTTTTCTTTCAGGCGAGGAAAAAAACCTCACTTTAGTGGCAGGGGTTGATCCTACAACAGGAAAGAGCACGTGAAGCTAAGGAAATCAGATACTAGCCTTTGAAATCCCTGCACCAACTCCACTTCATGACTTGGGATTCAGTTTTGTTTCTGCAGGAAAACTACTGCACTTTTAGTAAGAACTGCATTGTGCCTAATGAGATAAAGGGAGCCGGGAAAGGTTTTAGGAAAAAATTGCAGGCATTTATAAAGGAAAATTACCTGAAATGGCAAAATTGAGATGGAGACCAGCACGTTTTACTGATATGGAGAGCTCACTTTTTGGTCACTTCTAACATATCTGATTTGTTAAAATAAACTTCATACTACCCCAGCCACAAAACTATTAAGGAAACTAGCAAAAATAATAAGGAATGTTACACATTGCTTCTTCAAGTGATAAAATGTTTTATCACTCTCCACCAAAATAAGGCTCGCTAGAGCATTTCTGTATGTCCCCGTGTTCTGGTGGCACGCCTGATTTCTGCAGCACAAGAACGGCCACTGGAAATCAGACTATGGAGAAAGCAGAACACTCTATTGGGAAAATCTACCTAAATGCTGCTGTACATTTCATTAAAAGGCAGACTGAAAGTTTTCCCCTTTATTGTGCTTTTTTGAATTAACTGGGAAAGAAATAAGAAGACAATTAAGGAGGTAATGCAGGGTGTTCTGTACAATCAATTAATAATTATTATCGAGTTGAAGTTTCAAATGTCATCTAGCCTTAGTTACAGGAAGCAGAAAACAAAGGGAAATAAATTTATCTAGCTTTTTTAAAGTTAGAAATAAGCTGTGCTGGCGTAGACACATTCAGGTAAGTGGCTTCAGCTTCTTTCCCCTTTTATAATGCAATCTTTTTTAGACCTTTTTGTTCAAGGATTTGATCTCCTCCAGTTAAGAATTAAATACCACAACTCCCGGTGAGGGAGGACCAGCAGAAGCTGGACTGGGAAAGCATCTTAACAGATATTTAACTTAAACAACGGTGCATGTTTATACTTGAGAACATCTTAAGTAATGCTTTGTTGACTGAAGCCTCACAGTTTTTCAAGGCTGACCAGCCAAGCAATGCAAACCAAAACGTCCACGCAGCCATCCCCATTCCCAAGTGTCTTTGCACCAGCCTCAGGCCACAGCTCTTCTATTTATTTATTTGTCAATGGGCAACAGATTTCCTGATGTGCTTGGCTTTCTTCTTCTTCCCCAGAGAATGCCACTGCTTTACATTTTCCAATTTTATTTCGCTTTCTGAGGCACCAACCTTCCTTTTCATGTCATGGACTGAATCAAAAACATTTTCTGCCTGGACATTTTTATGCAAGCTCTCTTGTGACCTAAGCAGTGGGCCTTACACTTGTGAAGACACACAGAGAAAGGAAAGAGTGGCCAGAGAGTCAGGGACAACAGGGTCAGGCTGCTTCCACACCGCCGGCAGCCCAAGGGCTGATCTCAGCATCACCCCAAAAGTCTCACTTACTTTTTTGATCATTCTGATAAAAAACCCAGCCATTAAAGATTTAATTTTAAATTTTTCAATTAAAAAAAAAAAAAGAGGGGAAAGTTTCTCAGTCGAGTGCTGCTTCTCACAGCCCATGAAGTTTCTAGTTTTGAATGATCTCTAGTCAAGCACATCCATTAAAAGATCAGCTTCCACGCACTCTCCCCCATTCCTCTCCACACGCACGGGTAAGGCTCCGTCCATCACGCCAGGTCATCAATCCCACTGCTCCCAGCAGGAGCCCGAGGAGGAGGCAGGGTGAGAAGCCAGCTCTTCAGACGCTGCGGCCAGGGCAGGTTTGGGAGCCTGTCCCTGAAGATGCCAAGCTCTCACATCTTGGCATCACACAGTGCAGGAGCAACTGCCAGCCCTCAAAACCCTAACGAGACTCAGCTCTCAGCTGAGAAATACACTTTTTTTGCTGTTACTCTAGAACATACTTAGATCTTTCTGCTAACCTTAGGTCTGTTCCCATTTCAGAGTGACTTTACTGACTAAGCAGTTTTAGCTAGTTCTGAAATCTGGGAAATGCGTGTCTTAACTGTTTCATTACATCTTCAGTAAATATCTTATCTTTTGATGTAAGAAGTAGCCACATTTTCCCCCAAGCTCTAGAAACATTTCAGCAGTGTGAGGCAATATATAAACATACCATTCTTAGAAACAGGTATTTCCCAGCCCATTCACAAGCCTGTACCACTGAAAACACCTATAAAATCTCAAACAACCATAAAACATTTCCATTTACAAAATTTGTTATTAATTGAACACATGCAGGCAGGAGCATCTTTCAGCTACCAAAAGAAACATTTTTTGCAGTCCTTTCATGTTCCAAACTACCTCTCTTGTTATGTGTGGACTTTTTGTACAAACAAAGCATCAGAGAGAAGTTTTAGTGCTGTTCTTCTTTAGTAGGCCATATGGTAAAATCTGGAGCAGATCAAAGGCTGAGATTTTTATGGTGACAACAAGGTAAAAATGATTTCATTAGCTGGTGTATTAGTGCCTAATATACAATTATTTCCCTGCTAGTTGGTGACATCACTTTGAAGAAAAGAATTATTCAAGAGTGGCTGCATAAAGAGAACACAGGATTTATGCACGGTGATGCAGCAGCTGAAGGAGGGCAGGGGAAAGGTCAGCCTGGGGAGCTGAGGGGAATATTCGAGGTGCTGGTGCCCACTGTGGGCAGTGGATCAGGGCAGAACACAAGGCTGAATCCTCAATTCCGTGCCAATATTTTATTTCTCCAGCCTTCTTCTCGTCCGTCTTCCACAAACATACCCAGAACCTCTTTCCTGATAATTTATGCACTGCAACTTCTTTCAATTTCAAATCACACCTTCATCCTTGCCCAAAATAATCTTCCAAGATCTTGCTTACAAGAGGATTTTTCATGAAGTACATTCCCTTTCAAACCACTCTTTCTATGAACTCTCCTATGATCCTCCAGTGAAAACACTTTTCTGCAGAAGTTAAGCTGTGGTACAGAGCCAAGTGGACATCCTGTCCCAACACACGAAATAACAGCCCTGTGTTTGTGTGTATAATCAAGTTATGTGAACTTGATTTTCAACTGACTGGCTACAGCTCACGGCTATGAAACGATTCTGGACTTGTGGAAATACAACAATGGCTCTTAAATCATTTACATGGTTTGCAAAATTCTTTTATCAAAGGAGTTTTGTAAGTTAAAAAACATTAGGGTTTTTTTTTTCCCTAAAAAACGGGAATAAAGCATAAGAGTTAACATTATGTCTGTTGCACCATTCGACAAAACTCTTAAGATGTTTTTTGTATTCCTTTTTCTGTCACTCATGGCATTTATTCTCCTTCATGGTGTAATCCCCCCTAGTGTCTTGTCTTGTCTCCTGACAGGCTGCAAGCTCTTCAGAGCAGGCACAATTGTCTTACTTGCTATATAAATCAAGTTACATGTGAATGTTGAATTATAATGTTTTGACAGGATTTTAAAGTTGAACCTGATTATATGAAACAATAGAACACTGATTTTTTTTTTCTTCCTCCTGAAATTTTCTTCTCTTAAGAAAAGAACACCAGAAAAGGAGAAGTAGGGCATTCCTTTCCCATGTTTTTTAAAAATCTCATTGTTTTCCTCCTACCTATCTTTCAGGGACAGCAAATGAAAAAGAGTTGGAGATCATGGAAGAAGAGAAAAGCAAACAGTGTAAAGAATATGAAGAGTATAAAACAAAACTGAACTCTTAAATTATAATTTCCAAGACCAGTATGCTAAACTAAATTCCATGAAAAATACCAAAATAACCATTTTCTTGTAGTACAGTCCATTGAATGAAAAGGGATTCTGCATTCTCTTCCCCTCATTTTTGACAAATTCTAGAAAAAGCCCCAATAATTTTACGCTCAATTTATCATTTAAGTGTATTTATAATGAATAATCACAGCTGATTGCCAGCTGACAGGTAAGGCACAGCTGCATCTCTTCTCCCACTCCTTTATTCTCAGCCTCACTTTCCTCTCATTTTCTTGGTGTGATGGTGGACAAGCAGTGAAAGCAACGGGAGGCTGAGAAAGACACGAGCAGCCTTCCCTGACTTCTGCCTCTAGGGGTTATGGACTTCAATTACTAAGGAGAGAGTAGGAAGAGGACACCACAGGACTCCAGAAAGAGATCCGAAGTGGTTCCCTGAGTTACTCTGAGGATAGCTCTGGACAGCACTGGATGAGAGATTGCCCTGATTTGTTTTGGGGAAGCAGTTCAGCCTGGGCTGCGTTTGGAGGGGTCTGAGGCAGCGAGCCCTGCAAGGCCATCAGCAGACAGGCCAGGCTCCTCCTGGCGGGCTTTGCTTGGGGGCAAGAGCCAAGGGACGCCCTGGGAATCGAGGGGACATCAGATTTTCCCCAGAGGACGGCCGGATGTGGGCACAAGCTGTCCAAAGGGGGTTGTGCACTCGCTGTCCTCGGAGCTCTGTGGCTGAACGAAGCCCTGAGAAATCTGATCCTGTCTCCTTGCCCCTGCTTGAAGCAGAGCTCAGGCTGAAAGCCTTCTGAGACCCCTTCCAACCAGAACAACCCTATGATTTCAGGATACACGTTTTTTAATGGTTCTGCTACACCCGTTGAATAAATTAGACTTATTCAAAAACTCCAGCTTCCAAGGAATGCCAAAGTATTTCCACAAAAGTCTGCACGTCCTCATAAATTCAAAACAATCAGGACTTTGTTGCCCAGCTATGGATAACAGTGAAGTAACACCAGACATCTTTCATGGCCTAAAAACTGAGCTGAAACTACCAGCAAGCAAAACTCCATGGTTTTGCTTGTCTGCTTTGTTTTTGTGAGAATTATTAGGAGAAGCCACACAGAGATCAGGGGCTGTGCAGTTCTTTCACTTAGAAGCAGTTGTGCTGTTATATTTTGCAGCCTTGTCTCCTTCCACTTCATTTGCAGCCTTCCAGAAGCCATTCTCACGGACGCTGAGAGGCAAAGTTGTCACCAGGAATCCCAAATTCCTGCTGTCTCTCTCCACAATGCTGCTGCTCCTCCCCTATCCTGGGGGGAACATGAGGCTTCAGTCATATGCTCATCCTTTTCCAGGGCAGAAACTGGAGCCCTGGAAGATGACCAGCATCTCTGCAAAGAAGCTGCAGTACGTGGTCCTCACAACACACGGTTTCTATTTTTGCCATTCTGATTAAGTAAAAAAAAAACCATAGCAATGTCAAGAGTTTTTTTCTTGAGATTTGGTGATTGCCAATGACCTGCATGTCAGCTGACATAGCTGACACAGTTAAATCAGGAATTAGCACTCGAGTCTCCTGAGAAGACAGAAACACGGACACTGAGCACAAGTAAAACTGTCAGACAATCCACATGATACTCCATTAAACAATGAAACATGTGACTGACTGAAAAGCAGAGACACATCAGCAATATTCCCCGAGGAAGTTTATGGTATTTAACTCCTAAACATTAATTTTATTGTATTATGTGAGGAACCGGTCAACTGAGAGCTTCATTTTTATCAGACATCAGAATTATTGTTCAGAACATAGATGAATGGTAAATTCAGTGTATTTCCATGTTACTAGGTTTAACTTGTTAACCTCTCCTATTTTGCCAATTTTAAGAGGTAATTAGATATTTCATCAATAACTTTCTGTATATTATTTTATTTAGAACACTTCCAGCAGCAACAAGCTGATATGTAAGACATATAAAATGTACCTAACGTATATTCAGTTCCCCCCCATGCAATTGGATACGGTTGAAATAGTGAATAAAGTGCTTTCAAGAAACCTCAGGTTGATGACATCTGACTGCAAACACAGTATGATTTGTTATAACAAATTATTCACAGGGGAAAGGACAAAAGGGCAAAGAAAAACAATTTTTGTTTCCAAAATTTGTCATATTACCATAAAAATAACACAGGTATCAGCAAATAAAGGGCTATCTAGAGATTCCCTGAGAATTTGCCAATAACCTGGAAAATGTGGGCAAATCCCATTCCTGGAAATACAGACTTGGCAACTATTGTTCCCTGAGAAAAGAAAACAAATCCTAAAAATCTCCAAATAATTCAATCTCTCGCACACCTTAGTTTAGAAAACAAGGTGTGCTGCTCTCCGCCTTCCACAGAAGAAACCAGACATGGGATTCAACCCCTTCAGGCATGCTGAAAAGCCTCAGCCCTGACAGAACACACCACACTGCTCTAGGGACACGCCAACGTTCCCCTTCCCCTTTGACACGATGACCAAACATTTCAAGAAGAGCTGGGGCGCGGTCTCCTAGATTAATTTTATTAGCATCACTAATTAGGGGGGGCCCATGGAAGTTTGGCTGCTCTGTGCAGCCGACTTGGAGCGAGCAGTGAAGGAGTGGCAGCACAGGGCCCTTTGTGCTGACCCTCAGAAGGTCTGGGGGAGCCCCAGAACCCGCTCGATGTTTTGCTTCCCCAAAATCTTTGTCTCACTCCCTTTAGCATCCCCTACACAGGAGATGCGGCCTCGATATTCCAGGAGCAAACCCATGCACGTGTGCATCCGTGGAAGGATCTCGCTACCGACCGGCAGCTCGCTCCCAGGCACAGCGAGGCAGCTCTTCTTCTCTTCTACCAATTTTATGCTTTCAAAGCACTTCTCAAATATTAATTAGCTCTAAATAAATTCTAATTATTTCTAAGAGTGGCCCTAGCAGATCTGTATCATCTGGTGTGAAATCTGACTTCAGTGAAGTCAACAGCGACAGCTCCTCAGACCCCAGCAGAGCTGACATTTCCCTTGCCATTGCTAAAATCCTGCGAGCCGTGTCTACTGTCTGCTAAGTGCCATAAGCAGGGCTGACCCAGCAGCAGCAGGAGTAACAACTGAAAAGGTTATGGAAGGAGAAGAAAGAGAAGGGTTAAATGACCTGAGGCAATCTGTGGAGCCCAAACGTGGGAGAAGCTTTGGGAAATGCAGTCACGGGGCTCTGCTTTCAGCAGCAGCTGAACTGGAAGGTGCTCGCCTGCTGCTAAAACCAGTTTAAATAGTTGGGTTGTGGGGGTCAGCTCCTAAAATTTGTTCATGCTGCCAATCAATAACTTAGTTAACAACTAACCTTGAAACATCAGCCCTTCATAAAAAAATTTGCATTATATTATCTAAAAATTATTTGCATTATAGATCTAAAAGTTACCTATTATGCGTATAATAAAGTACATATCAAGAGGTTTCCATGAAAAATCAAAACATTTAAATCTCAAATAGCACACCGCACGAATAACAAAGTATAGGGAATACATACTTTCAGCCAAGTATGTAATCAGTGTTTACCTTGCTAATTGGGGACAATACAGCCCATCACATACTGCCAACTTATTTTTCTCATAAGAATAAGTACTTTGGTTGTAAATAATAATATTAAATATTTTATACGTGCAATTATATCTAGGTACGGAGGTTAAAAAAAAATAACTGAAACCACAGATTATGAATCTTTTTCTCAAATAGAAATGTAATCCTAATAGAAGTTCCTCCCTTCATCTCTGCCAACTTTACCACCACACAATATGCCATAGAGAAAAAAGGGGAAGTGTCAACTTGTGTAAATTGTCCCTTATGTAATGCAAACCATCTGTTTAAAAAAACAAAACAAAATGAAAACCCAAGCCACTCCCAAGCATGATCTGCTGTGGAGAAAAAGAAAGAAAAGGAGATGCAGTACATCAAATTGGAAGCCAAAGACCATGACCTGCCATGTAGCCACGGAGAAAATATTTACCCCTCTCCTCCCTTTATTTAGCCAATTTTGAAAAATATTTGGAAAAGCATAATTGAATCATTTGCTCTGCACATAACAGAGACTGATACTGCTGTAATTTTTTGAGCATTTCATCTCTCTAGAATGTTTTCAATCAGGCAGGAGCCAAGCGGAGCAAAACTCTTTGTTCTCAATGACATATCACACAACGATGCCACCACTGGGTTAGATGGTCCCTGAGTCCTCAGTCACTGCAACCTGGCAAAGGATGGGGGAAAAAGGATCAGAACACTTCTGCCCTCTTCTTCAGTCTGCCTTAGGTATCTGCCAGGAAAGGAGTCTAAATGGACCACTGCCATTAACTGTTACAATAACTTTTTGTTTGTTATCTTCAGTCTAAATGCTCAGAAAACAAAGTGTCTGTAGAGAAATCAATGCTCTTCCTTTCCATCCTCTGTCTGGTGAGTCGGGAGTCCTTTGGTAAGCACTGCCTGAGGAACCCTCCCACGTACACACTCTGAAACCATTGGGGGACTTCCACTTGAACCCCTCTTGGGAGGATCAGGTGAACCAGAAAGCCCTGAATAAATTAATTAGGTTTTATTAGCTAAGCTGGATAAAACAAAACAGCAGTATAACTCTTCAGCACTTCTCTTTTGCTGACCCTGAGGCTTGATCACACATTCTCTTCCAGCTGTAGCTGAAGAGGCCACCAGCTCCAACCACAGCCCCTGCCAAAGGTCACCACTGTGACCAGGCTGCTTCTTACCTCCCTTCCCAACATGTTTCCTCAACAAAGAACCACCTCAGTTTGTGACAACTTTCGTAGTTTTCTGTTCTTTGTGACTGAAATTGAATTGCAACACGGATTCTTTCATCATCCCTACGTGCAGGTTGTTAGCACTAATAAATAATAGAACCATCACCAGAGAACTGCTATCAATCAGGGAAAACAATCATGAAAAATATAATATAAACAGTCCAAAACAAAGGGCAGGTTTTCCAAGAGGACTGGGAAGATGTGGAAGTGAGATTCCATTTTCATCAGGCACATAAACTAATTTTAAAACATGGAATGGCAGTCGTGTGCAGATGATGCTAGTGGGGTCTTCGGAAGGTCCTAGGAAGGCTTTGCTCCCAAAAGCAGACTCAGTGGAAACCAGAGAACACGTTCAGAAGCTGAGCAAATTAACCTGCTGTACATTCTCTGTTGCAGCACAATGCTGGTACTACAACCCACCTCAGCTCAGGGCAAGCCAGCTCAGGTGACTGCACTAAAGTGTGCCCTGCAAGAATTTGGCAAATCCCCCTAAGACTTAGATCCTGGTGTCTGTGTCACTCTGAAGAGGAAGGTTTGGTCTCCTAAATCACTCAGGCACTTAACGAAATTTTATCCAAAGCCCTCTGGTTTACAATCTGCCAAGTGGGCTGATATAGAGCAGGGCAAGCAAAAAATTGGAGAAATATGTTTTAATGGCCTGTCAAAAGCATTCCTTGATGTGACCATGTCATGGTTTGAAGGCAGCTAGGTTTGAAGCTTTCTAGGTGCAGCTAAATGTGCATGTGAGATTTTGTTTACACTGGATGGGGAGTGAAGGGAAGAAACCCTTTGGACCACTTGTCACTTCTCCTCAGCCTCTCAGTCAGACCCAGCCAAACACGCCAGGCAACCACCAAACACAGAGCTGTCTTTTTCCACTGGCTTCTGCTCAGTCCAACGTCTTGGCATACTGTTAATTCCAAGCCTTTCTGCCAGAAGCAGCAGAAACTTTGCTCTTTTTGCCTTTCAATTTTCAAGGTTACACAAACACGTAATGTCGCATCTATTTCATAGATGTGAGGAACTACAGGACTGTCCTGGACCTGATGTGCATGCAGTGCAAAGAAGGGGAAAAACCACCTCGACTCCTTCTCTCCAGGACTACATGAACGTGGGGCTCGTCAAATCTGCCAGGTGCGTGTGAGGGTGTGCTTTGCTGGCCCTTCCCAGACCTCCAGCTACGGCAGCACTCCCCTCCAGGGGGGTTTGCAGCTCCACATTGTGTCATGTGAACCACGGCTTCTCCCAGCCCAGAGACACCGAGGGGGGATCACCGCCAGCACGGAATGACACCAGGTCCTGGCACTGCAGCTGCTGAGGGATGGGAAGCGCCCGGAACAGCACCTTCCAACAGGGGTCCCAGTCTGTGGAATACCAGGAGAAGGTGCCAGCGGCCAAAGACACTGAGCTGGTGCTCAAGTACTGTGTCTATGATGTTCAGAAGCCGAAAGAAATCTGACATTGTGGGCTAAGCCAGCTTAAGGAAAGAAATGTTTTTATGTTCTAAATTCACAAAGATGCAGCAGTGGCAAGCTCCGAGTAACTCAAACCAACGGATGAATTAGTGAGTTAGTCAACGACAGAGATGGGTACAGTGACAGGGACACAACAAACACCCATTCCAGAGACACAGGAGGGCAGAACCAGCGAGTCCTGGAAAACCCAGTGGAAAACTGATGGCAGAACAGTTATACAAGAGCATGAAAACAAGTCGATGAAATGCATGCCCTAGCTAAGTTTATTCATGGGAGTAAAGTTCTTCATTATTTCCTAACTTGTATTTATTCTCATTGTGTTGACAGGAACATGAAATCCTATGGAAGGCTTAAATAAAAGTTAAAAAAAAATTTTAAAATCTGTGGAGTGTAGAGAACAATACAAATCTTCCAAAGATTAAAAAAGTAGACGCTGTATTTTTTAGTGTTAGGCTCTCACAAATATCCTTGGAGTTTGTGTTAGTCCATCAAATTGAAAGGCATATGCTATCTTTGATCTCTGTGCAGAACCTCCGTTGAGATTAATGTGAGTTCTGTGTGAAGAAAGAGACTAGAATAGGCCCTCAGTTCACAAATAGCAAGCAGTCTGCTTCAGGAAAAAACATGTTTTCTTACAACACTGTTGAAATTTACTGGGAAGTTTCAAATAGCTTCTCTTCGGATGCAAGTTTGTGGTCATGAGCGTGTTCACTTGTCAGAAAGACCTGTCAGAGAGAAGGTGCACAAATCTACCTCTTGTGAGAGATGTTTGGCTGTTGTGCTGGAACACATCCTTCATCTCTGACAAGCTTTTCTCACGCTGTAACAACTAACCCTCTGTTTTACACTCCTCTCTGCAAGTCAGTGCCTTCGTCCATGGATGAGGTGCTGTTTTTAAACAGACTGGAAATGTTTTCACACACTAAATTGTGCCCTATACCCACTTCCAGCTAAAAACATCCACAGGACTTACTGCATCCCGCCTTGTAGCTGAAACCAGGAGGAAGAAGGAATCCTTGCTGAGCAGCTGCTGCTAGGGTTCGCTGGTCTGGAGGGAATACGGGAATCATTAATGGAGGCAGCTGACCCTGGACCTGCTGAACAGGAGAGGCAAAATCAAACACAGAATTTTTTCTGGGGGGACAATTTCTGGTAATATGCTTGCTTTCAATTCTGATCTGAGAGGGCCGGTCTGAATACAACTCTTCATGTTGGGGTGCTCCAGCAGCACCAACAGCTTCATCTGCATCACCAAACACTCCACACGAATGCCATTAATCCCAAATCAACTGAAACATTTCACTAAGGCATATCTATATCCCACTGAATTATTCCCCCCACAGTTCATGGTGACTCACTTATCTCTGACTGTAGGGGGGTATTTTCTTCTCTTTTATTGTCTAGCAGTATCTGTCTCAGACAGTAGCTTTCACCCTGTCTAAGCCCAAACACAAAGACACCTCCTCAGAAGGAAAAATTAAGTGCATAAGTAGCACACAGCACAGCCAGTACTACTTTCCTGCTCATACACATGCACTTACTTGTGCATGTGAAAAGATAAAGTCCCTGGGATGCTCAGGCTGAGACACTTTACTCACAAATAAAACAGCTCTGTCTGGAGCGTTAGGCGTTCAACTTTGCACAGCAACTCTACACAGCCATGCCAGCCAGGAAGTGGAAAATATGATATTGTAAGTGGATACTGCAGGGGACTTCAGACATGCAGAAGTTAGTCATCACAGCTGGAAGTGGGCCATGGCACAGCGTCTACTGCTGCTGCTTTCACCCAGCTCTGTTAATAGCTTTTAATTGCTAGAAATGGAAGCTGTCTCCGTATTTCACATAGATAGATGAGAAACACAAAGTTTGCTGGATTAAAATGCTAAATTTTAATTAAAATTTTTAATTTAACTTTTTAGACTAGCTGCTATTTAGAACCCCCACTGTATGGACCGGACCAGGCAGTAAAGGAGGACTGGCTCAGCCTTTAAGACAGCTCATCTGGATTTTTAATGGCGCTGTAAAGCTCAGGCATCGGACATTTGCCGACACGTTTTCGAAAACCACAGTATATTTTGTGGTATTTTGTAGCCTTAACTAACTCAGAAAATTAGAGTATCAATGCACAACCTTCTGTGCCAGGAGGGGCAAGAAGGGGGTACTGCCTTCATTAGTGCCTGGACAGTAGAACTGGCCAAAGAGAACCTGCGCCAGTCCTCGCTGCCACTCTTCAGACTACGCCATTTGCACTTAATTTTACTTTCATTTCATCTCCTTAAAAGCCAGGCCATGCCTTGGTTCACACAACACTGCTACCAGGAATAATAGTGATATAAAATTTGGGATTACCATCCCTTTTAATTTACGCTGGGAGCTGTCAACACCTCTGCGTGTGCTGACTGCATCTTTATAGTCTGAAACAATTTTCAAGGATGCAGTTCAAGAGCACTGCTGGCAGAAATTCTTGCAGCGGGAGATTAAGATTGGGGCTGAGGACAGAGTAGATGAAGCTCCACTCACTGAACTAGCTTGATGCATTTTTTGTTACTTCAACACTTTTCCTTCTATTCTGATCCTGTCAATTAGAAGGCATGCATATTTTCAACTGAATGATGGGAGAAAAAAAAAATACAGAAAATGCGATTTGCTCTCTATCCGCATGCAGTTATCCTAGAGCTGTCCAATACCTGCCTTTTCTTCACGTGTTTATTTTTTGCTTGTTTTGTTTGAGGTTCTGTGGTTTGCTTTAAGACAAAGACAAAGTAACTGTATTCTTTTAGAACAAAAATGAACAGCCATGCGGAATTTTTGCATAGTACTCTTCTTCGGCAAAAAGCCACAGAACTTTTTTTTTAAATGGTTTCCAAGGATGAAAGTGACTTTGCCAAGCGAAGAAGCTTCAAAACAGGACTCAAAAACACTAATAGAAAGACAGATGGTTCTACTAAGTGCCTTGCTGCCAAAAAAAATGTTAAAAAAAAAGTGAAAAAAATGGAGTGATGTTATTGAAGCTGACTGCAAAGTTCTCTGATGACTGCAAATACTCTTGTCCCACTGCAAGTGTTAACTCTGCCTCCAGGGCTAATATAACTAAAGCACCACACACACACAAATTGTCATTGCCAAGCCCACAATGTAGCTTAAGTCTGCACTTGATTCCAAGTGACTGCCAAACACATGAGCAAAACACCACACTGAAAAATTCCCATTTAGGAAAACATTTACCAGGAAAATGCCTTTTCTTCCGAAATCTGACTGCTGCATTGCATTTTTTTTCAAATTGCTGCCCCTCTTTAACTCTCCAAGGGGCCTTACAG
The DNA here is from genome assembly GCA_013396955.1 of Regulus satrapa. Classification (NCBI taxonomy): domain Eukaryota; kingdom Metazoa; phylum Chordata; class Aves; order Passeriformes; family Regulidae; genus Regulus; species Regulus satrapa. The sequence goes on along the minus strand of VWZN01016954.1, from coordinate 498,439 downwards.
CCCCTAATTTCAAATGACACAACCCCACTGGCATTAAGGAGGTAAAAACCACGGAGTGATGAGGATGGCTTGCATGGATATAGAAATAACACAGTCAAAACAATGTGATTTTCATTCCAGGATGGAATGTATGTAGCAGCACTCAGCTACACTTCATTTTCTCCTAAACACAAATAAATGCAAACATTACTTTATTTTAATCTCATTACCTGACACAATATCATACAAATTATGGACTCTTCATTTTTATGGCTCATTTACCTACTGCATCTTAACTCCTTATGTTTATTATTATTATTAACTGGAATTGCTAGGATACAACTGTTTCAAGTGGCATTGAATACAGGCCCTCCTTCTGAGTTTTACATCTAACATTTACATCTAATGTGTTTTCCTCTTTTTTTCTTTCTTTTCAAGGTATTACTACATCGGTTAAATCTCTCAATTTGTTTTTTAATTTTTTTTTTTTAATTATATAGCTTACATACCTTCCAATATTTTCTGGATTGTAACTTCTTGATACTGCATTTCTAATTTGAATACAATGGACTGCAAATCAGACCAAACCCCCCCTGCCCCATCCCCTGTGCTGCCAGGGGGAAGGAGGGAGGGCTTAGGGGAAGAAAAGGTGTTTTTAAGGGCTTCTTTCACTTCTCATTATCCTCCTCTGACTCTGTTAGTAATAAATTGAGTTTGTACCTCTAAGATGAGCCTGTTCTGTCCCTGGGGTGTTTTCTCCCAGTCCTTACCTCAACTCATGAACCCTTCATTAAATGTTCCTCTCCTCTGGCCATGTGTGGCAGGGGAGGGGGAGTGAGCAGCTCTCGTGGGTGCCCAGTGTTTGGCCAGTGCAAGCCACGACACCAGGAAACCTTCACAGTTTCCACTGAAATCCAAAAAAGAGACCACCCCTGAAGAACTCTACAGTGCATTGTTTTGAATGAGCACATGACAAGCAACTAACAGTGAACCTCCTGTCCAAGTGGGAAACTGAGGCACCCACAGTTGCCTGCAGAGATTTTTGATTTTGAAAAGTGCCTCAATGTCTCTTTATTTGTTTCAGTGCTTTTGAAAAATCTGGCCCTAAATGGCTTCCCATATCAAAGGAACTTTTTTGGCAAACTTGGAACCAGTTCAAGCTGTGGAAGCCTGGGCCAGCATCTTCACAAATCTGGGCATGTCCTTTATGACTTGACCCCAACAAATCCGACCACACAAAGATATTGCATCCAACATAGTCACACTTAATACTTCCAGGATTCTCAGCTTCGTTATAATTGTAGTATTTCCACCTAAATTCTGCTCTCCTATCTACTTTTAGGCACATACTACGGTTACCACAGCTACCTAAGCACCAAGCACTATTTTTTTAACAGTTACCCCTACTGTTTGTTACTAGCTCCTGCTGTGACTTCCACAAATTTAGACTGCAAACACTTGACAACTACAGTTCTATTTTCTGTAAAAAGTCGTGAGCGCTTCGGGTCACTATGTAAATAGCTACACAGGGAAAATAGTTCAGAGAAACATTGGGATTGCAAAGTTAGACATTCGGGGAACGCCACAGTCAGGGAAGCATGCACGACCCTCCTTCGGCCCTCTATGGCCCTGCATGCACACAGGATCTTTAAAGTTCAGAGTTTCCCCTCCCACGTCTTTTGCTTAATCTAGAAGGCTTAGACCATTTCTCTAATAACATAAATCCATACTCTCAGCAAACCCAAGCCCCTAAAATAGCAGCTGCTCTTAGTTTTATCCATTTTCTCTTCATACACTTCCACCAATTCCATTCCTGCAGCTGCTCATTACATATTTATTAGCACCAACTTTGACCTAAGTTTTTCTTCTCTCCATATCTCAATGCATTTCCCAGCATCTATATATATATATAAAACATTTCCCACGGAGGAGCAAATGCTGCTGATGCTCCCACCTCTAGCTCATTCATTTGGTGAGACTGGTGATGGACAATGGGTAAGAACAGCTGCTAAAAGCAACACTCTGCTCTCTACATCCTGAGCAAAACTCCAAACAGAACTTTACTCCTGAACCCGCCAGAAGATGCCCTTCAGGAGCTGCGTGAGCATCTCTGCTGAAAGGGACTCTTTCCTGGCTTCTCCACGTAGAAGTGGCTAATTTTTATTTTCATTTGAGTAATTCTCAGCTGCCTCAAATAAGTTCAGATTTTACATTCCTGGAACAGTGGACGCACATGAATGACTCGATTAACTTCAAACTGTTGTATGAATATCTTCTTGCTTGTGACTTGTTTGTAAGTTAAGCATCTCTTCTACTGTTTAGGAAAGAATGCAATGCACATTTCACATGCAGCAACACAAATCTGTCCTTCAAAAATGACATGTTTAATTGCATTTGTCCCCCTTCCTCCAGAAACACTTGGCTCTCAGTGACACACACTCTGCTGAAGGACTGGATTCTTTAATTAGCACATGTGTTGGCCCTCTTTCTCTCTCCCTCACCCCCCTCCCCATGTCTATCTTAAGGGAAATAAAAATATATGTCCCCATATAACTACAATCTGCTATTTTCCCTTTCAGTGATGTTTAAAATAAGAAAAGAAAATGTTTTTCTCTTTCCCTTCTCTGTACCAGTTCCCTGAATTGCCATAAGCATGTCCTGAGCCTCTAGAGCAGGAAGCCCTGCCTCTCCAGGTCACGGGCAGACCCCTCTTCCTGCTGAGTTCCAGGTGCCTTTTCATGGGGTGCTTCAGGATGCAAAGCAGAAGGTGGAAGGATGAAATAGGGATGGGTGTTTTCTCCCTGATCACCACCTGCAAACTCCTCTGCAGGGGATGATTTGGGCCCTAAATCTTACTCTTCCCTTTGCTGCGCTTACACGATTCCTGCCAGTACTTCCCAAAAAGTGCCCTGGCCAAAGAGCTCAGTGCACCCAGCAGCGCCCACTGCTCTCACAAACGGAGATTCCAGACACTCCCTGCTCCACAAACAGCGACACTGGGGCAGGAAACACGGGCTGGCCTTCTAAGGAGGGGATTTGGGGAGACAAACACACCTAACACACCCTCCCCTCCCCATGACAGCTCTACTAGCACAGGGCACTTTTACTGGGAGTGATGGTGTGGAAAAAATGATTCGTTTGATGGAATATAGAGACAATCCCTAACAGGAGTGCAACGGGGCACATTGAAAACACAAGGAGCAAACTTGCAGGAAAACTGAAATGCACCTCAGGGAAATGCATAAGCATTTTTAATTTGAAAAAAACAAGGCTTTTCAGGTTGGAAACTTTCCACCTTTGCTCAGTCCTGCAAGAGAACCTAGGGTTCACTACCAGCATCCATCTCAAACTCGTCCCATCATAAAAACCGTAAATTAACACGCACTTAGCCTTTTTAACTGAAGTGCAGCAAGGCCTTAAACAGCCAAAAAATACAGACAGTAGCTGTTTCCATGTTGATAACTTCCTTCCAAGGCTCTCCTCCTGCAGCTCATGCCCCAGAACAAAATGCAATGTTGAGAGACAAACGTCCAGCAGCGCTTTACCAAAAGGACCCTTCACATTAAGGAACAGCCCTCGGACACTTGGAAAGGAAAAAGAGCAAGCTTACTTGTTCATTTCTGTAACTAAAATAAAGAACTTCAAAACATTTTCTGAAATATTTGATTTAGTATAGATAAAACAGAGAGAGGAGCAGTAAGATGACTTTTTTTTTTGCACTGGGATGAGGTTTAACAAGTACCCATGGTTGTGCAACTTGGCATCTCAGTGACCTTCAGAGTAATCCTGCCACAAAGGCCCTGGAACAAACAGCCTGACTGGGGAGACGACCTGAAATGAAAAGAACTTGCACTGGAATTCATTCCAACAGGCAGCTGATTGATTAGAAAAGCCTGAGAGTTCACAGAGAAAGGGCTGCTCCAGACCGCCCAGCACCCCGGTGAGTGGGGCTCTCTGGAAAAGCAGGACTTCCAGGGCAAGTAATGACTGCAATTCAGGTAAGAGCTGCACTGAAGAGTGGAGTGCACCTCTCCAAAGAACCCTTTCTAAACCCAGCTCAAGAGCAACACTGAAAAGAATCTGTTCCTTCATTTCTATAAGAGAAAAAGAGCCGTTGTTTACTTGACTGAGCTACTTGTTTCACGAAGAGGTTCAAGTCAGCAAATGGGCTTTTGAGGCATGATGACCACAGCTTTGGCCAAACTGTCTTATTTCACCCTGCTTAATATTCACATAAACTCTGCGCTTCTCATGGCACAGCTTCCAAGCACCTGAGCACCTTGTCTAAATGTTAGCAGCCTTCCCAGAAGAATAAACCAGGGCTGTAAGGGAAATCTGCCACAAACTGCTGGCTGTCACAACTGCTGATCTGAACGCCGCATTGTTCCTTATTTGTATTTTTTGCTGGCTACCAGCAAGTTGCTCCTTGCAACTGTTGTGAGCAAGAGTTAATCCATGGAGTGCCCTCCTCCAAAGAGGAAAATCTCTGTCCTTCCGTGGTGCCCGATGCCTCCCTGCAGCGTGTGACGGAGCACAGAGCTCCCATATGCCTGCCTAATGCTCTTCCCAACGAGGTCTGGAGCAGGGCTGGTGGCTCCAGCAGCAAGCCATCCAGCGAAACATTTGTCAGGGAAGAGAAAACAGGTGTGAGGTGTCCTGATGTGATTTAAATGACAGCATGTAGGATAATTCCTTGAGCAGCACGTGTACTCTTTTCTGCAGTTAGCTGATCTATGATAGATGGGTTCAGTTATTCAAAACAGAATGAACTATGGGTTTATTTGCACATGCCAGAAAGAATCAGGGATCCAAAGCACTATAGCTCCCCTGCCACTGCTCCCAGCAGCCTTTCGGAAATCATCTGTACACTCTTCTGAATTTCAGTTTAGAAGGACTGAAGAGGCTGAGTTTTGCCATGTGCGTGCTAACCCAGCTCTCCTTCTTTTCGGAGTCACTTCTTTGGTGACTCAAAGCTCTCGTTTTACCAGATCCAAAGGTTCTGTGCAGCAGCATCACGGCTTGCTGTCAGAAGAGCTCTGAGGAAAGCAGTTCTGAGAGGAAGCACTGCTGCAGAGGAAGCAGGGCAGAGCAAACAGGGCAGTTTTGGTCCCAGGGGATGTTTCTATTTGAGGGTATCCAGGTGGTCAAGAGAGGAGTGTGGAATCAAGAGGACTCCTCCCGTAGGAGCACAGGGCTCCTACAAGATGGACTCTGCAAATCCTAAAACTGTAAATCAATGGCTAGACTATAAAAACAAGTAGGAACGGTGGAAAGGCTCAGAACTAGCATGGGATTTAAAGAGGGGGAGAAGAGGAAGAGGATTAATTAAAAAATGACTTTTCAAGAACCTCCATGAATGCTGGAAGCCAACAGACTTAGCTGAGGAGAAGGGAATTAATCAGTAAATGAATAGGAAGGAAACTCCAGTGTCACACACCAGCACAGGCAGGGAGCCTGGCTATTTTCTGACAGGTAAGTTCTGTAGAATTTCTAGGAGAGATGCCCCAGCTTGCTCTCTCTTCAGTGCTTCCAGGGTGTCTTTGGGCTCATCCTGACACCCAAGTATTGTTGTGAATGGTTTTGTGCAAAGGATGCAAACATCCTTTAAACATCCATGCCATAAAATGCTCAGCTATAAAACTGCCCAAAATGGTTTTCAGGCTGAGACTGCAGCTTTGGTAATTCATTCCAAGTAATTTTCTAAAATAATACCCAAATTGTTCCTATATGTTTTCTGAATTTATTCTAACCATGGTTCTTACTCCTGTGTAGACTGAAGAAATGCAGCTTTTGGGGAGTGAGCCTCACACTTACACCTATTCACAAAAGACTTCTTTAGTGCATTTTCCTGAAAAGATCAAGAAATGGGTGGCAGGAGCGCGGCTGACGCCATTACACTTTTAAAAGTGGTATTTTTTGTCATTTGAAGTTATTCAGAGATATCTGGCTTAAGGCCAGCTGCGAAACCTCCCCCTTTACCCCGTGTTGATTTTTCCATAATATATTCAACCAGCAGTAACTAATAATTTTGATGTATAAATTGCAGAAGTATTTTTCCTGTTCCAAACGCCCAGATTGTTAAACTGAAAGAGGGAGAACGGCCCAAATTAGGAAACCACTGCACTTAGGATGGTGTAGAGATGATGGCCAGTTCCATGATCTCACTTTTGACACGATGCTAAGGGTTTTCTTTCAAACAAACCCCCGAGGTTTCAAGATGTATTTTTCACTCAGTATCTCTTTGACAAATGGAGTATCATTAATTAAAAAAAAAAAAAAAAAAACAACAAACAAAAAAACCCAGCAATTTCAGTGTGTGGGCGACGGGGAAGAAATAGGGGTTATTTAATATCATGTAGTGGGCAGAAATTCAAAACCCATTCGGCTGCTGAACAGTGCAATGCTGTAAACAAACAAGAAAGTCTTATCAAAGTCATCCACTTAAAATCCTACTATCTAGAAAAAGAGAGGAAAAAATAGACTTAAAGGACTAAGAAAAAAGTGTCTGCACTAAAAGTTGCTACCTCCTCTTGCCTTCTTTGAATTGAAAGGCTGAGGGACATAGTTAACAACTATGGAAAAAATACAATTAAAAACTGTATACAATCTAATGAACGACGCGGGGAAAAATTCCTTCATGGTTTGATCAGTGTAGTCTCTTGCAGAACTGGGTCTGCTCATAAAATCTTAGAACAAAATCCACTGAACTCAACCCTTTGAATGACCCCTCTTTGTTCTGTAATGTTGTTATGATGAGTGATGAAATCAGGTACATGTCCCAGGATAAGTGTGGTCTCTCCAGTGACATCAGAGTAGTTACAACAACTCGGTGCCTTTCTTTTCTGAAGACAATATATTATCATTATCACCACCCCTATTCCTGTTGTATATTGAGTTTTATTGCTTTCCATAAGGACTTAAAAAGCCCTGCATGACGAACAAACAGCCAGGAAAACTCCGACCACATGCTAACAGGAATCCTTGCAGCAAACACGGCTTCAGGACTGGGCAGCCTCCTCTTAGTGCCCAGGGACAAGCACCATCCAGACCTCTTCTCAATCTCAGCTCTCCAGACTTGTTTCTGACTGCCTCTGCTGCCAGTGGAACTGTTCCTCAGAGGAGTTCAGGTTTACCATCAAAAGTTTGATTTCAAAAGCGAAATAGGTTCGAGTTGCAGAACAAATACTATTTCAACAGATACGTCACCACTCTTCTATTCATGCCCTGATGCTTTTTGTACCCTCGTTACCAAAATCCTCATGAAAAAATGTTATTCACAAGTTGTGTTTGGGAACATTTTTTGAATAGGGCTGAAGACAGTCTCTAATTTTATGCCTACAATCTAGTGACAGCAATACAGTTAAAGCACAATTAACTGTAGATGGAGTGATAAAATTTAGACATCTCATCATCTGATTTCTGTGTACAGCCAGGTAAGCAGCTAGCTAAATTCTGCAGCTTTTTACTCCACTAAATTGCAGGTACAAATATTTTGATTGCCCAAAACATTGCATCTTTTTTATCTTTGCTGTCACTTTCAGTTCTTCCTTGTCTTCCTCCACCTCTTTTATTATTAAAAGATATGAGAAAAACCACAAAAAGGAAAGGGGGAAAAAAAAAAAAAGAAAAAAGAAAATAAGACTATATGCAATTGTTTTCTTGGCAGCTGCAGACATAGACCATGCGTGGAGAAGAGAACTGCCCACCTGACAGGGGCACCTGTGGTCATAAACGAGTTTTTAATGTTCCTGGGGGACTACAGCGAGTGCCAAGCCCTGGCTGCCTCCTCCCTCCCCGGATCCCAAGGAGGGGCTGGGAGTGGCAGCCCTACCTGTCTGACAGTGCCAGACAGCTCCTGGAGGGTGTGCAGAAGGGGAAGGCAGAACAGCACCCACAGAGCACCCCTCATGCACAGCGCATGGCAAGCAGCATCCCACCAGAGGGAGAAGCACAGCCCCCTGAAAATGAACAATCTTTGGGTGCTTTCCTCCTACTCTGAAGTAGTTCTTAAATGTACAATCTTTTTTTTTTTCTTTTTTTTTCTGGCTTGACTGCCTTTAAATATATACATACCATACTCCTGGATCAATTTTTAAGCCACTATAGGTATTAGAGGACAATTTACATGTGATTTGCATTTTTTTTCCCTCTGACTGTGGTTTTGGTAAGTCTTCCAAACCTAATGACTGTTCTTTTGGCCAGCAACATAAATGCTGTAATCACACAATTATTGTGCTGGGAACAGTTTAATTCAGCATTTTGTTCTCAACCACAGAACAATTACTCAACAATTTTGGTTAACCATAGCAGCTCACTGCCTGGAGAGGAAGCAGAATATTCACAAAATCCATTGTCTTACATAAAGGCAGTGAGCAGATTCTTATCTATTCTAACTTTCCAGCATCTCTTTGCTCTTTGGGGGGTTTCCACATACTCCCCATTAACAAAAAAAAAAATTATTATCAGCACACTGTGTAAGCATATTAATCTTTACCTGTTGAGTGTTTTTAACTGTGCATTTGCACAGTAAAGGGAAAGGTAGATGGGATGTGTCTGGGAGAGGATGGTGCAAGGGAGCACTGTAAAAACCTCCACAATCATCCACCTCCTCTCAGCACAAACCTTGGGCATCCCGGCTTTGTTTTTAAGTTCTGCTCTTAAGCCACCCATTTCTCTTTATTACTAAAAGGAATTTTCTGATCAGCTGATTTATCCCCGGTGCTGTTTCTGTGAAAAGACCGACAGGCTTTGTGTGGCAGACCTGACTCACAATAAAGTGAACAGAAGTTCTGAGACCTCAGCAAGAACAGATTCAAGTTAGGAAGCCAAATTATCAGGATACTTACAAATTTTCCGCTCCAAATTTCAATTCTGGAAGCATTTTACCCAAGCAAATATAAATATTTTAGTAATTCCATTTCCACTTTTGTTTTTTGTTTTGTCTTGCCAGTCACTGGGAATATTTTCATTCAGAGCTGTGAATCTGAAAAGTACAACTCTGGCAATGCCACTGAACAAGTAAAATTAAACTAATTAAACAAAACTGACTCAATAAACTTAATTTGATAGTTAGATCAGAAAGGAAACTAGCATTAAACATGATGAAAACACCAAGGAGTAACTGATTTTTTAAAAATGCCTTTAGCTTTTAAGAAGTATTCAGCTCAGAAAAGGGATGTTGTAATAATCATGATTTTTTATGGGCAAATTTGACCTATAGGAACTTTGTGTTGAGTCCTTGCTCTGCTGAAATCAAAATGAGTTGATGCCAATAATGGCACTCAGCAGAAACAATGAAAAAAATGCACTTTAATTAAAATTAAAGAAAAAAAAAAAAAGCACAAGGCATCTACGGAGCAGAAGACAGGCTGGAGTGTGCTCACCAGCAGGCCACTGAGCCGTGCCCCCGTTTCTGCTCCATGCAGGACACGAGCAGGACGTGCAGCCCTGAAGGACACCCCTGCAGTTCTTTATTCAGTGCTCCCTGTGCGAGGGGGGCAGCGCCTCTGGCACCCCTGGAGTGCCTCAGACACCCCTGGAGTGCCGCCCCGCTCCCTCCTGGGCCCGGGCAGAGCTCAGGAGCCAGCCCTGGCACGCAGCAGAGAGGAGCACTGGCCAGCCAGGCTGTGCTGGACACCTGGACAAGACGGGAGCTCCAGGAGAGCTCTGGGCTCTCTCCATCTGGGGGGTTCTCAGCACTGCTATCAGACAGGAGGTGCTCTTTTTTGATGCAGGTAAGAATTCCGCAGAAAGATACCCTTCCAAAAAAGTTGCAGCTATGTTAGAGTTCCTAGTGCTGCTGTCCTGTCCTTTGCAGGGAAGACAGAGATGCAACACAACAGCATGTCTGTGTCCGTGCAAGGACACCACCAGCAACAAACCAGCCACAGCCAAATGCTTTTGAATGAAACACTCGTGGAGCTCCTTGGCACCTCAAGGAATGCTTCAGGACCTACACTGCTGGCTTACCCAGTGGCCTTGAAACCTGTAATGTTTATACAAGCACATTAATAACACTTCAATATCTCATAAAAATCAGGAAGTAACGATACGTCTAAGGTGTGGTAAGGCAAATGAAAAACTATCCAAAGTCTTTGGGTTCAGTACCTTTCTCCAAAAAGAAAAGGATTATTTTAGCAGTTCGAGCCTAAAATATTTTGCCTGCGAGTTTGTTCATTAGAATGTGACCCATTCTGAACACCTCGGGGCCCTTTGAGACTAAAAGTCAGAGCTGTGTGCTCTGAGCCTTTTCATCGGGATGACTCATTCATTCATGGGCAGCACGGATTGTATGGCTGGCTTATGGCAGCACTCTAAATTAGTACCCACACAATGGAGAGCTTATACAATTGCACCAGTCCATATCCAGTAAAACTGCCTTGGTGCCTTGCATAATGGGCCCTGCTAAGTCTCTAAGAGCTCTGTAAGAACCTCCAAACAGCTGCACGCAGCACATGACCTGTGCCATCTTTACAATGCCTGCTAACCATGAAAGCAAGCTTTGGGAACTATTTCCTCTTCACCCTCACCATTGGACAGCATCAATCCATTTGCTTTTCTGAGAACAAGGGGATTTTCTTTTCCCCCTCCTCTTTTTTCTTCCTTGTTTCCCCCCCTTTCTTTTCCTTTCCAATCAGCTCTCCGCTGATCATCCTTCACACTTTAGCCTCTGCCCCAGAATACTTTGGACAATAGTCCTGATTCCATCTGTGCTCTCCATTAAAGCCCTGGTAATCCTCTCGAACAGCTGGACGCTGGGCTCCTCGCACAGACACCGCTCCCGTGGCTCCCTTTGGCTGCAGTTCTGCTGAGCCTGTGCTCATTTCAGGCTCCTGCCCGCCAGTGCCTCTCACGGGGACCCCCAGGCTGCAGGGCACGGTGTCCTGACCAGACACACAGGCCCACAGGGGTGGAAACAGGCTGCCACTCACCTCTGTGCCCAGCAGCGCTCACGAGGCGTTTCTCAGACAAGTGACAATATCCGTGACAGGCTTCCAGCTCCCACCGTGCCATTAAGTAATCATGAAGAAGCATCTTCAGTTAATCAAATGGTTTCAATACCTTTATTTTACAGTCAGAAGCGCTGCAATGCCTTAAGCTTAGCTCAGAAGCCTTCTTTCAAGAGCTGCAGTGATTTGGCTGTGTCCTGGAAGAGCATCTGCCCAAGAGAAGGATCTGACAGTGTCTGTCCTGGCTTGAAATGATGGAGTACTAGGGAAGGACCAGCAGAGCACACCCGCAGGCTGGTCTAGCTGCATACCTTGATTTTCCCAGGGATTTAACTCGCCTCAGATTCAACCAGTGGATTAAGCCTCCTTGACATTTCAATATGCTCAACATGCAGTCAGAAAAATGCAGGAAGAGCTAAGCTAATGATCTTTCCGGGAAGTCTGTGCTGATATTCCAACAGCAGCTCACGGTGAGTCCTACAGACTGGAGTGCATGCAATGCACTGCAGCGTGCTGCACGTCTGCCTGTTTCTGCAGCCACACACGGGCACGTAACACACACCTTTCCCCGGGAGATGTGTGTGCACACGTCTCACACAGCACACGAGCAAACCAGGGAAGCCATCTCTAAACCTCCTTGCTGGTATTTATTTCAAAATGTAAATGTGTGTGTACGTGCGCATGCACTGATATTTACACATATATTTATACACACCGTACCCACGAAACAGATGCCCCGTGCACAGGAGTCCACAGGCATACGCAGAGCAGGCAGGCATGTACCAGAGGAGAGAGATGGTGCTACCCAGGGGAAAATTCAGCTCAGAACACAAACAGCACTTAGCACATACATCTGACAGCTCCACTTGCACAGCGCTGGCTCTCCTGTCTGAACGGGCTGGAACTGTGCAACCCCCGGGCTCCTGCAAGAGTATTTTCTCTGCAGCCCACTGGCAGACTGCTCACAGAACACCACCTGTACCCAGTCCCACACCAGAGGGACTTCTGAGCTTCTCTGCTGTGCAACCCTGAGAGGTGAGATGGCAGTGTTTCCAGGAATCCCTGCCAGGGAGATGGAGACGGCTATGGACCAGAGCTCGTAGGGACAGGACAGGACAGGGGTGAAAGGCTACAGACTGACAGAGTTTAGGCAGGATATTGGGAAGAAATTCTTCCCTGTAAGGGTGCTGGGGCCCTGGCACTGCTGCCCAGAGCAGCTGTGGCTGCTCCTGGATCTCTGGAAGTGTCCAAGGCCAGGTTGAATGGGGCTCTGAGCAACCTGAGACAGTGGAAGGTGTCTTGGCAGGCAGCTGGAACCAGATGACTTCTAAGGTCACTTCCAGGTCCAATTCTATGATTATTAAAAGAAATTGACTTTTCAGAGCTTCCCAGTGTGGCCCACAACACGTGCATGTAGCCTTGAGGCAACTCCACAGGTTAGACTCCCACCAAAACATTACTTAGGGAAAAGCTAATCCATGTAAGTTACGGAAATTTATTTGACTATGGTACAAAAAAGTTTAACGGTAGAAGGACCCAAAAATGTATCCTAATAACTCTCCTAAACCACTCCAAAGCCTGCTCAGCAGATGCCTAATTATGAAGCTCCTTCCATCCAATGTGTTACGGTCCAAGGCAGCACTATAAAGGTTTCATTGCCATTATTTGAAGATATCCAGCAGAAGACACGAGTAACCCATCTCCCCAGGGCAGTGAATAAACCCTCCCCGGGGCCTCAGCCCAGTGCACATTCCCTGGTCTGCCACATGCTTTATGGAGAACACAGACAGGCTGCCCACAGCTACAAGCACGACTGGCTTTTTGCTGTAAACCCAAGAATTCCGAGCGCATGGTTCAAAGCACAGATAAATGCCTAGATTAGAAACTTTCTGACTAGTTCCTCCTATCTCTCGGGAGGTCATTTATCCTCCAAAGTCTTTACAGGTGGTCAGCTGTCAAAGAACATACTTTCAGCTGAATTACAGGCAATTTGGCCAAGATCTTTTCGTGATATGGGATTTAGAAAGAGGTGTTAATCATATTTTGAAAATTCTTCTAGGGCTCCTTCATGCCACGTTACTGTGTCCTAGAAACTTCAAATGAGGTTTATACACAAGATCTTGGCAAGATCTAGCAGAAGGAAAGGCATGTTTGGGAAGCAACTCTCAGGTGCATTAAGAACATCAGAATAGTCCGTCAGGCTCCAGCAGATTTAAGGAGTGCCAAATATCTGAGGAGGAAAACTTTTTATTAAAAAAAAGAAAAAACAAAAAAAAAAAGAAAAAAGTGTTCTCTCTCAGTTTTCCTTGAGGAAACACCTTTAAATAAACAAGTTCCTAAGAGTTCTGTCCCAGCACTTTTGCTGGCTGTCTTTTCTTAATTGGTATCATTTACCATTGCTGAAATACCGTGCCTAATCTGCAAAACTAACTTGAAGATCAGTCTACCTGTCCACAGAGGCTCTCCAGGTTCCTGTGCCCATTGTTTTCTGAATTCCCAGTCACAGCCCTGGAATACTCCAACACCTTCCCGGTGCAGGTTCTTCAGCCAAGACCCCTTCATCTCCTTGGATAAAGCAGTCGTATTTTCCTGCTAGGTGCTACAGCTACTTTCATAACGTTCTGAGTCCATCGAGAAAGCAGAAGGGCACCAAGGTAAAAATTCAGCAGCTGCCTGAGCAGTGATACCAGGCTCTTTAAACACACCTCTAAGCCACCAGGTTCCCAGTCTCAATCCAAATCTCCACAGTGAAATCAGATCTGGCATTTAGGCTTGGCCTCCCATGAAAGGTCAGCCCCTGAGAAAGCTGCATCACTGTTCGAAGCGTTTCGTTCAAACCTTCTCTAAACACAATGAGTAGTTCCTTTCATGTCAATACAATCTGTAAAGTTCATCTATTGTGACTCAACTCAAAGTCTGTTTACTGCAGCTTTATTATGGATTGTATTCAAAGTCTTTATTGATAGTACTGGAATTGTACTGAAGCAGAATCCAATCTAACACTAAGGCTGTAGAAGGGGATGCTGCAGGAAACAATGTTTTTATTTCAATTAAATCACATCTTTTGGTTTTGGCTTGCTCCTGCTTTTTCTCTCCTGTTTTATGGCCAAATTCTAACAGTGGAGGGAAGTACATGTGTGTACAGAGGAGGAGAGATTGGATCTTTCCTCTTTATGAAATAATCTTATTTAATTCATCCACGCCTTCTTTGCTACTGCAACCAGCGTGGAGAGAAGCCCTAATGTATGCACCGTGCATACCAGGGAGACAAGATGGCCAAATGGCAGCTTTCTGCACACTTTTGTCCTAATAAATTCACTAGACCACAGCTTAAAGGAACCCTTGTAGCTCTAACGTCAGGGCAGCCCGACAGTTCACAGAATACAGAACTCTTAGCTCACAGGGAGGCAGAGAGAGGCAATGTTTTCCTCTGTGGACTGAATTCTGACACAGGGAAGATTTTGGTGTCCCCTTTCTGCTGATCTAAAATGAATGGGATGACATGTTCACCTTATCTGGGATAAAACCAGTTTCTTTAAGACCTTCACCAAAGTCAGGCCAGCTGGCCAGACAGGGGAAAAGCAGGAGATGATGATGTGACACAGGAGTCCACAGCTGAGGCAGCCCGTTTTTAAACATCCCATATTTTATATACAACATTAACCAGGATCAGCCAGCAATTGTCTTTGATTCCCCTGTAGATGTTCAGTTGGTATTCATAAAACTCTTCATGCAAATCAAGGACAGTATTTTATCTTTAGAAGACACCACATTTCTCTGGGTTTTATGAAAAGATGCTCTATTCTAGGGTGTGAAAAAGGATCATTGAGAATTCTGGAAAGATGTAATAGACCAAATCCCATGAAAATTGTCTGGTTTAGGCTGCAAATCTGAATGATCTGATTTGCTGTACTTACGTTGATCCCAGGGCAAATCAGTGAATCCATCCATACAAAGCTCATTGGTGTTTTATGCCCTTGGATGCCAAAAGCACAGAGAAACAAAACCAAAATCACCAGGCACTCAGGAGGCCTTGGGACTTCCAGGGGAAAAATGTAACAGGCACGGAGACAGAACTGGGCGAGGGGAGGAACAAAATTAATGGCCATTTTGGTAAGCGGCCTCGTAGTTCAAATTAAAAATGAATTTACAACCCACTTAACAGAAAAAAACCTCACTGCAAGCTCTGAGAAATAGTTAAAGAAAACCAGGAGCTCCTTATAAACTTGGAACTGTCCATGAGTAACTAACCACGAGCCTGAATTCCTGAATGACTAAATCTTGTAAAGAGGACAAGATGGGCCCATATTAAAACTTTTAATGACTTTAGTTAAAAAAAAAAAAAAAAGAAAGGGAAAAAAAAAAGGGGAAAAAAAAAGGTGGAACTTTGCAGCCAGCTGGCTCCATACCGAAAGCCAGGCTGCACAGCTTGAACTTAAAGCTATCTTAACATAATGAATAAGTGCCAATAATTAGCATATGTAGTGTGAACAGGTTTGCTGGCACAAGCAAGTGAAAAACTCCAAGGTAAAGTTATTATTAGGGAGTAATTAGCTCTGTGAAGTAAATGAGTGAAACAATAGCTGCCAGCACTGACAATATGGCTAACATCTGACTATGTGGAAGATAACATTGTAAAGTATTGCTCCCTGAGCTAGAATCTGTTAATAACCATATGTTAGTGTAATTAATGCAGAGTCTTTCTGACCTGTTGTCACATAAGAACAATACTTTCTGGGAAATATTCAAACAGGCAGCTCTAAACTTGTGGATGGCAAAAAATAATTTGGGAACTTGCTTACAAACACCTTTTCTTCTGCATTTCTTTAAAAAGAACTAAAAAACAGTAAATGGGGGAGGATAGTAGAAAAAAAGCCCCCACACTTATGAACCAACTTCTTTTAAGGCTGAGGTCAAACCCTGGATCGAGGCTTTCCAAGCCATCTAAATCAAACCCTAAATAATACTACTGGGTTTAGGGGTGCTTGAAATCCACGCCCAGACTGAATTCTGCGTTTTGATTAACTGTATGGAGCGCTTGAAACACTTTATGCAAAAAATCCTTGAACTCAGGAGTGCTCAAATCTGAGACTGGGTTCTGAATATTTTGGCTTGAGCCCATTTCTAAATTGAATAGATCCCCCTCCAGGTGTCTGACATTCATCAGACACTCTGCCAAGGTCTTAATATGCTGCTAGATAGGGAGGGTCTCTGCTTGTCCCCTACACAGGACATTCACACCTCCAAATGAGTGAGTTCTGGGACTACAAAGGGCAAGGCTACAGCTCATTTCTCTTGAGAAGGTACTAGAAATCCTGCCCAGAACTTCTGCATTTTGGTAATAGATGGCACCGGTGCAATATTTTCCTCCCTTCATATCAACATCTCAAAATGTTTAAAGAGGTCTAGTAAATACAGTTTGCTCAACAAGCCTTACAAAATTACTGCATTTTCAAGTCATTGTGCTGCTGCAGTGATCCTACAGAGAGCACATACCCCAGGAAAAGCCACTGTCTCTGAAGCTCCCAGGTAAAGAGACCTTTGTAATGTAATTTGAATATATCTCTGTTCCATTCCAGTGTCTTGTGCGCACCTTGGTTCTTAGAGCATTCACAGCCATTGGCTCGCTGCAACAGTTTCCTGGAGAGGGCAAAGCGTGCTCATACCTCCCAAAAGGAGAGGTATGACCTCTCCTTTACCTCTCCTTACCTTCATTTCTAAAATTAAGTTAAACAGCTTCAAGGACCCGGCCATATTTAGCTGCAATCAAAAAAACAAAAAACAAAAAAACAAACAAACAACAAAAAAAACAACAACAAAAAAACCCCAACAAAATTTAATACAAGCTGATTAGTAGGTTCCCTTCTCCCTTTTTATTGGGTAGCTAAAAAAAAAACCCAAAATAAACCAAACAAAAAAAAGCCCCAAAAACAAAAGAGCATTTTTTAATGCTTCACAGCCTATTATGGCCAGGCAAAGGAGTCCTGCATGTTTGAGATCTCACACATTCATCTTCCTGCTAAACATCTGTTTAAGGCTCGTGTGATCTACCTGTCAGCACCAGTGATCCATAAAGTGTTTGAACCTCCTGTCACAAACCTCAGAGCTGGTTTGATCAGAGGCTTTGTGCACACTAATCACGCCCTTTATCTTTTCTAATGCTAGGAGAAAAAAACCACAGCAAGGCTGTCTTCCAAACCCGAATGTAATTAATCTTTCCAAGGGGAACCTGCATGGTTTGAAAAAGCAAGATCTGATGGGCTGCTGCTCTTTTTCTGCAAGGGCCTTATTCTTCCTACCAGGCATCTTTACACTCGAGTGGTACCCTTTACAAACCACCTTAGCTCCACCCCAGTGACAGTGAAACAGCCTGCGAGATCATCTTCTGAATGAGACTGCTGGTGACTTTGCTGAGAAAAAGAGGCCAGTGAAAGGAGCTTGATAGAAGCATGTTTGAACGCTTCTCTCTTTTTAACTGCATGGGAAAAAAGGGAATCCGAGTCAGAACTGGTCCCCTTTTCATGTTTCTCCTAGGCTGCTCTCTTCACTAATAATCCCACTGCTACCCTTCTTTGGCTCAGCTGCACACAAATGTTCTGAAAGCAGCAGGAGTTCCAAAAAGGGAACAGATAACATCAGGTGGGTCTGGGGTTTATTGCGGCTCGCCTTTTGCCACTGTGTGCTTTGTGTGGCAGGAGGGGAGCGAATGCTGCGCGTGGCAGAGATGGCAGGCCAAGGTGCACCTCTGTGAGGCCCATACTGAAGGGGAACGGGACAGGCGGGTTTAAATGTGCTTACATCTTCTCCGATAAGGAAAGCTTCCTTTGCTCCTCAGCATTCCGGAGCCCAGGCATCAGCAGCAACACAAATTCTAGCGAGCAGATGGTGGGCAGCAGCGAGAAACTGATGCTGCAAGACCAAATCTGAGCCGAGATTTCCTAGCAATCCTCAACCTAAATAATGCCAGAAGCCTCGACCGTACGTGGACGGACTGATCCGTGAGCGTGCAGAAGGAGCTCATTTGGAAAATTCCCTGATCAGAAGAAAAAACTTGAGGAATTTGTGCAATAAAGTAGCAAGTAATTGGTGGGATGTGACTCTCATCGCCACCCGGCTCTCCTGTATTCCACACAGGAACACTCAGAATCCAGGCTGATGGGGAGAGGAAAGTCAGGGAAGTTAAATGAATCCTTCTATTAGTGTCACCATCTATTACTGAGACTGTGAGGAAGTTCAAAGGACGCCAGAGGTCCAACATCTGACTGTGCATGATCAAAGAGAGTCCTGCATGTTTTATATCTTTTTTTTCAGACAAGATACCACATGTGGAAAACATGACATAGTAAAAAGGAGTAGATGTCTACTGGTATTATTTAGTGCTCTGTGCTTGGATCTAGTTTAGATTTCATGAGCTTTCAAATTGTCTATAGGCAACAGCAGCAGTAAAATTTGATAAATAATTTGGGCAATATGGACCCTTCTGGAAAGGTTATTCAACACACTTGAGGTGCTCTTGAATAAAGTGCAAGACAGCACAGGAAAAGTGAACAAACAAAACAAGGCATGAACTCTGGAGAGAAGAAATGTAAGTGAAAGACCTTGGAGAAACAACACCAAACTGCAATTCCATATTATGGAAAACAAGGAGTAATGCCTAGGCTGAAGGAAAGAGTTGGGTCCAATAATATCAACGGAAGTGAAGAGATGATGGTGCTTGGGGAACGTCCTGCCAACAGAACAGGGAGATAATGGAAGTGTCAGAATGACACAGAATGACAACAGAATGACAACAGAAAACTCAGTAATCAAGCTGTAAGATTGACAAAAAAGTGGCTGAAATGTTTAGGCAGCAGAAGAAGCTGGATTTTTGAAAAGAAGATCTGAGAAAGCAGTCAAAATGGTTTCTTGGAATATGGACCTGCTTGACAGGGAGGAAGATGATGTTGCTATAAGTTAAAGAACAGAGATGTGAGAGAAGCTTTGGTTAGAGATCTAATGAGTTCATTTGAGGTTAGTGACTCTGTCCAAGATTTATGTGCTCTCTAGCTAGAGATTAAGGCACTTGAATCACAACTAATTTATCACTTTTCTTATTTGCTGGCCATGAAAAAGCACCTGGTATTCCAGACCAGTGCCTAATATTGAAGCTTGACAGCTACCTGTCTACAGAGTCCATCTGAACTTGATAAAAGACACAGGTCAACTTGCAGATAAACTCTGTACCACAGGAACTTTGATTACAGAGTGAGGACAGGACTCTCTGGTATCTTATCCAGTACACAATCCAATTGGTTTAAATCTGTATCTCACTGAATAATTAAGAGTTCAGAATGTCTGAGGCTCTACAGAGGCTATAATGTGCTGCAAGCTACAGTGTGGATAGGATTATAATGTTATGAAAGAACATTCTGGGCATTTCAAGGAAGAAAGGGAAAATATATTCTTTATAAAAAAAAAAAATAAATTATACAACATCATGAAAAAGCCATGATGTAAGTGATTATGTCAACCTCACTCAACACACTCCAAGCTGTTAGACCCAAAACCACTTCTGTCCTAGTGCCTTGCTGAACTGTCCATGCTGACTTACACAGCACACACGAGACTGTCAGTGTAGAGATATTAGCCCAGCTGAAAAAAAAATGCAGGTTTTTTTTTGTGACATGTACTTTTTTCCAGAGGCAGCGATGAACAAAGCACTCACGAGTGAATTTCGAAAGGCTGGAAATTTCTGTAAACATCTAAGCCTCCTCCAAAATCAAACAGGCAGTCTAAGAAGATTCCAATTTCTTTCATATGTCTAGCTGCTTCTGACACTAACTGAACAAGAATTTAATTCTCATTCTGTTTTTCCTCTGAAGTCCAAGAGCACCCCTCTCCTAGAGTATGTGAAGCTGCTAAATAAAATCACCAGATGTTGTAAAGAAACTGCAGTGAATTCCAGAAATGCACAAAAGTATGTTTGTGTGTGAGCATGCAAAGGAGCTTAAAGAAAGTTACAATCTTTAACAAACACCCAGAGACTCCTGCCTCGACCACTTCTCACAGAGAAATTTGCTCTCCTGAAACAACACTTTCGAAAGAGGAGAGGTTTCATTGCTTCTTTTACAGTGGGTGCTGTAACAATCCCTCGCTTCCTAAGACTTCATGCTTAAAATACTTATGGGTAAAAATCTTAATCTTTCACTAAAAAAAAAAAATTAGGAGTTCATCAATGCAACAAGTTTCGACACCTTAGATTATCACCCCATTTTAAAACAAATGCTGAATCCCCCAATTTCCTGCACAACCTCAAAGAACTGGACTTTTACCCGAGAAAATCCAACACTTCTACAAGTAGCAAGACAGGCATAGGTGTCTTGTGAAGAGAGCTGCCTACCCTACGAACACCTATTTCTCATAGAAAAGGAAGATTAGAGTGACTATGGAAAACGGGAATAAATGAGGAAAAGAAGCAGAGCCCACCACATTCTTTCATCCAGAGGGATGAGTTACAGTGAGCTGCTTTAGCCAGATCTCTGGCTGCCTCTTCTGATCGATATTTTTAGAGTTGGTAGAGGTGAAATTGTGCTTTTTTTTTCCACTGGCAAAATGTGAAACTTTGCCAGTGGAGTATCAGCATTATTTCTGCATCCCTGCTTTCTGAACCATCAGCCAGCACCACCTTTGCTAAAGGTAGTTTGTCTGTCAAATACCGTGCCCCTTCCTAAGCAAGCAGCATATGCAGCAAGTAGAGAGACTGCAAAGCAGGAAGGAGCAGAGCAGAAAATGTACTGTCAACCTCAATAACCATTTCACATGGCTAGAACAACCATTTTATTTTATTTGCCATTTCAACAGCTTAACTTCAAATAGGTGTTTAATTAACTCGGAGTGGCAGTCTAAACGTTTAGCCTGAAGCTGCCTGGCAAAGGGAGAAGTATCTACTGTACTTGCAGATTTAGAGCATCAGGCTCAAGAAGAAACTGCTAATTGCATAATGCAGAGAATTCCTATGACACACACCCCAAAGTGTAAAGATGGAACTCCCACCACAGCAAAGTTTCTTCTATGCAAAAGCTTCATGCAAGTCTAAAAAGACTTTTCTTTCTAAACAAAAAAGGAGGGCACTTATGGCTAAAAACTGTTTTTACAAAATAAATTTTTACTGGATGTGAAGTAACAGATTTATTAAAAAAATAAAAACAACCAGGAAAGCATTTTTTATAAAAATACAAGCACAATATGTTCAGAGGAGGATGAACAGCATTAAGGATTTTTCAAACTTAATCCAAAACACTCTAATATTGGTTTAAGAAAGCAAAGGGCTCACAGTCGCCTAACAGAAGCTGGGCATCTTCCTATGGAGCTGGAGAAACAAGGAAGGCAGCGTGCAATCCTGCTCCACGGCACACACAACAGCCTCCCTCCTGTTTCTTGGGGTCTTAGCAAGGGACCAAGCCAAATTAGAAGGAAATGGATGCCACAGCAGCTGACGGATAACTCAGAATATCTGACTTCTTGCCCACCACCCTGCCAAACAGGTACATTCCCAGCATGCAGGGATATAGGGTGTCCCTTAAAATGAGATGGCCCTCAAATATTTTCTGTTCAAGTACTCCCAGTGCCTTGGGGATGCAGTAATCCTCCTCCCTCTTTAGTTTATTACACCGAAAGATGTCACACTGTGAGTGTTTCAATCAGCAAATAAACAAAGTGCCCGGCACCTGCCTTGGCTTTTATTACCATAACAATCCCGTTTTGTTTTTTAATTCTAAAACATCAGCAACTCACCCGTAGGTGAGCATGTGTTTATGCCGCCCCTACTGTCGCCTTTGCGGTTTTGTTATTAGCAAGCCATTAAATAAAAAACAGGGGAAGGAAGGGGAAGATGGGAAAGGCAAGCTCGAGCAGGCTGGCCCTAGGAAACAGAGCCTGGCACAAAGCAGGGCAAAAACCAGAAGCGGAGAGAAGAAAGCAAGGCAGTGAGCAAACCACTGGGAGCTGGAGCAGAGCGACCCAAAGGAGCCGAGGGCAGCAGGCCACTGGCACTGGGCGCAGGCAGGAGGGGGCAAGGTGGGCACGGGGCTGGTGCCAGGGACTGGGGAGGGCCGTGGGCAGTTTCCATGGGTTCCAGGGGTGCTTCAAAAAGGAAGGTATGTGCTGCTGACAGAGCCCTGGCTTCGTTACAACGAATGGAGCTGGAAAAACTGAAACGCAGGAAATGCTGAAAAGGCAAGGAAAATTGTTTTCTTACCTTGAAGAGGACAGAAATAGACCCACATAAACTTTTTGCCACTTATTCACGTATATTTTACGGATGGAGCAGATCAGTTTTTCTGAGTTGCATTAAACTCCATTGATGTGATTCAGTGGAATGGCACCAACATAAATCCGACTCTGGGAGTAAGAGAGTCTTTTCTGCCTGCCTCATTCTCCCCCCCTCCAAACACTGCATTCTATTTCTTCCAGTGAAATGGGAAATTCTATAGAAAAAGAGCAAAAGTGGAGACCGAAGATAAAAACCTAGACGGCCTGAATCTTTGATAACTCTGCACTTCAGTTCACATTCTGTATTGTGGCCCAATGGGAGACGCCTGACAATCTGGGTTCTGTTCCTGGTTCTGGCAACGAGCTACAGCCTAACAATGTGCAAGCTGCTTCCCCTCTGTCCTCAATTCCCCTGGTCTGAAAAACAGGATGCTTTAAAAAGAAAGAAAGGAAAAAAAAAAAGAGAGAGAGAGAAAGAAAAATATTCCAAGATCCAGTGATGACGGTGAAAGGAAAAAAAAAAATCATACATAAGATCTGGATCATACACAGATATCCGTGCAAATAGACTATGAAATGCAAGTAAAACTTGGTGATTTGTTGTTATTTTGTAGAGCTATAAGTAACTACAAGGGATGAAAAGGCAGAGAAGAATCACACCTGGCAGTTATGAAATAAGGGACGATGCTTCCAGAGCAAAGTTTCCATGCACAGGGAGCAACATTTGAATTTCGAGTCATTAGAGTATTCTGACATCTCTCTCTACGGTTTAACAGGCAGCAACAACTTTTAACAGGCAGTAACAACAATTTATCATCGTTCCTCTAGGAGGTGTAAAACAAAAATAGCCAAGCATTGTGGGAAATCTACATTGCCAAAGCCTCTGAAATAATCTGAGTGAAGACAAATCGCAAGTTCAAGAAAGTATCCTTCATGTAAGTATTTCAGTTTCCTTCTGAAGCAGTAAGAACCTTAGAGATAAGGACCAAACTTCCTACCCTAATCTTTATTTCTAAAAAAAGGGATTGGGCAAATAGGCTCAACATCTTAAGGCCCACTTTTCCCGGGGACTGGATAGAATTAGATCTGAGTAGGTTTATCTCAATCGAACTAGGATAGTTTCTATTAAAAAAAAAAAAAAAATCCATATTTTAACCAGCAAAGTTTAATCCCTTCTTTTCCTGTGAAAACTCAAGATAAGTTTGATTTTGCGCCTCTTGCTGTCTCCATACTCCAGGTATTATGTCATTGCACATTAGACTGTGTCAACACACCGTGACTTCGTTCCCGCTAATGCAAAACCTCAGAAAACATGGAGCCAGGAGATAATTTCAGAGCGCCTTTTTTTCTCTGTTTAATGTAACTCGGTATTTATCCTTCCGTTTTCCTGACATTTCCATTGAGTGATAGTCCCAAAACGAAGAAAATCAGTCTTTGGCATGCAAAGCCGTCTTAAAGCAGGCTGGTGAGCAGCAATCTTCCTGGGCAGGTGAGCTTCACACGTGCCTCAGGAAGCATCTCTGTCGTGTGAAATCCAGGAACAGCAGTGACAGGCTTCCAAGGAAGACTCCTCAAGTCCCCCTTTGGTGGAAAGCAGGCTTAACCTCCCACAAAAGGGCACCTCCTGAAGGAACAGGGAGATGACATCTCAAAAAACCCCAAAAATGGGTGAGAGGTTCTCAGAACCCACACTCTGAGTGAAGTTTGCATACCTGAACTTAAGAAATGACTGCTTTCAAAACGGTCTGGTTTCTAAAAACAATCTATCTTATTTTTGTATTTAAGTATTAAAACGGCGGCTCAGGTTCCTTAAACATTAAGAAAATTAATACAGAGAAGAAGCCACGTGGAATTTGATAGAACTGTAACATCACGTTAGGCTTGTCCTCATCTTGACCACTTATTTCAGCAGAAAGCGTCTCTTAATGCTTAATGTTTGGATTTTACAATGTTTTGTACAAGAGGAGGGAATTTCAGGCTCCTGCAATCAACACGCTATGGTAAATCAAGTAAAACGGGCTTTGAGTTTGAGAAACGCCACCAAAACCAGAAAACATATTTCATGAGAAAGATGTCTTTCAGGAAACAGTGTTATATAGAGTTATTAAAGCCCCATCTTCCACTGTTAACTACTGCATGCTACAGCAAATGTCAGCCTGGGGAGGGCTTAATGTTTCTAAATTAAACCTCCTTCAAACACGCTTTCTGACAGCTATCTTCCCGTTTTCCACAGATGCTGCCACCACCACTGCCACACAGCGAAGCACTAAAATAGATCCACTGCCAGTGTCACACCCAGCCTGTGCTGACTGCCCTGCCTCTGTAACTGCACTGGGGAAACCACACTTGGTGCAGGGGCGTCCTATGGTGCTGGAGATGACATTCTGGAAGCCAGGACCACTGATCCAAAGCAGCAGAAAGTCACCAGCAGAAGGCTCTGTCCCAGACTGAGAGTCCATCTACGTTCATTCCCTGGACCTGCACTGTCTTCTGAGCACTGAAATGGTGCAAGTTCTTGGACTTGTGCAGATTCACAGGGCAGCCTGGACAGATGTAACATTCTCTAGAGGCTTTGCTTACCCTGTACATCATTATGCCTATATTCTTAATTGTTTGGCACAGCTCCCAGGACATCCATTACATCTCCTGTGACTAACACAGCTTTGTATCTGTTCACCCCTGGGGCTTCCAACCAATGAATGTCTGGGCAGAGAGAGAAGGGCACGAAAACAATGCATTACAGGTCAGCAATATTCTGTCAGGACACCTGAACAATATGAGCTGATGAACCAGTCAAAAACTCTTGCCCCTCTTTGGTTTTCCCTTCTCTGGCTTTCTGAACATCTCGAGAGTCAGCCACTAAGAGAGTGCTGGACTGCAGAAGCCTTACTCTAAACAAAAAGTTGAAAGAGTATTAAATGTACATCAGAGAAGGTGGCACCAGGTCCGGATTTACGTCTACATTCTGACCATTCTAAGCTCCTGCCACCACTGCCAGACCTCCCCAGAGTATTCCCACAACTAAGCCACAAAAAGAGATGCACAGCAGCCGCTCCTACTCCGCAGCAGGTGAGGCTGTGTGAAAGAAAAAAGCCAGGCAGGCAGAAAAGCATCTGTGGTCCCCATAACCCCTGAGAGCGAGAGCTGCTGCAGGAGCCGCAGAGCGAGCGCCTCGGCCGCAGCCACGGCTCCCGCTGCGAGCTCCGAGGGCGCGCCTCGGGGGCTGCCTGGGGAGGCAGTGGGAAAGAACCACGCTCTTTCTGCAGCAGCACTTTGCTCTTTTTGAGCCATCCCCATGGCTGCAGCCGGGCTCCGAGGGGAGGCAGAAAGGAGTCAGTTGTGTGGAGGCAAGCGGGAGAAAAGGCAAACACGCCCAGGCCAAGAGAGAGGCAGAGCAGTGACGAGGGCAGAGGGACGGAGGGCGTTTGTGCAAATGCAGGTTTCACGTGCAATTCATTGGAAGGCAGTGGCATTTTTATCACAAAGAAGAGTTTAACCAAAGTCTCCAGAGATCTGCCGTAAAGGAAGCCCCTGCCTTGCTGCCTGGGCTGCCTGAAAGAAACACCTGTTACACACAACAACAAAAAGACAAAACAAACAATAGGTATAGAAAGGAGGCCACGGTTCGAACAATGGGATTGCAGAAGCAGTTTTCTCTGAATGAAGGACTAGAATCCTATCAAATGAGCAGCTGGGGAAAGCATAATCATTTATATTTGCAGGGAAGTTGCATAGATTATGTGATGGCAACAAATACAATGTGTGAGTCCGAGCCCTGCTTCCTAGGCACCAGAAAGGACAGGAACCTCCTAAGATATCTCTGAGTGGAAGAATAAACTCGCCTGAGCCCAGCTCCAGGAAAAAAGATAGCCAGATTTCAAAGGAACACAATGGGCAATTTTCCTCCCACGGGATCTTTGTGAGAGTTTCTGCTAAGAGGATACTGAGCTCAAACAACCTCCTCAAAAGGTGCAGAAAGCAAACTTGTGATTTACACAAACCCACCCAAGTACACGAAGAATTTCCAAAGTGGATGCTTGGTTTTAAATAAGAAGTGCCAATATTTTTAACAAAGGATACAGAATTCTGTGTCGGTATATTGATTACAATTCAAGTTTCTTTTTTCTGATTGTACCAAAAAGACGGGAATTCTAAACTGTGCACTAAGATATAATGCAAGGGAAGTAAACTTAAAGAACACCCCTGAAACTCCTAACACAGAAAGCTACAGTTCTTGAAAAATATAATTTCAAGCCTGCCTTTCGTTTCAAATAAAGAATAAATGCAAGAAATGGAGCACAATTCTAATTTCAGTCACTAGAATATATCAGCTCT
Source organism: Regulus satrapa (assembly GCA_013396955.1). Taxonomy (NCBI): domain Eukaryota; kingdom Metazoa; phylum Chordata; class Aves; order Passeriformes; family Regulidae; genus Regulus; species Regulus satrapa. The sequence continues at coordinate 471,926 of VWZN01016954.1, read as the reverse complement.
CCAAAACTTTGCTTACCAATACAATGACAAAGAAATTCCTGGATCTATCATGTACCTGGTGAGCTATCCTACCCAGGGAAACCTCCTGCTGCCAGAAACAGGTTCTATGGAAAAACAGAAGCAACATTTATAGGGATGTCTACAGCCATGGAGACATTCAGAGAATCACAGAAGGGGAAAAAGAAGAAGTCTGGAAGTTTTATTTCCTGATTTTTTTTTCCCCAATTTGAAGTAGTTTGAGTCCATTTCTGCTCATACTGCACCTTGTTTTGTATGCATCAGTCTGTCTGCATCACTGGGAAATCTGTGATCATCAATGCCTTGCCCTAAATTAAAGGTTCTCTCTGTTTGCCATGATCTCAGATGAAGAGGAACTGCCAGCATGGCTGAAGAATTCATAAAGCCCTGAAACATTCACAACTATTATCAATAGAAATATATTTTTATATAGACAATACAGGTATTTTCTTATATTGATTATATATATAAACATATAGAAATTCACAGCTGTGATCAATAAATTGCAATACTACTAAATTACCCTCCCTCCCTCTTTACTGACATAAAAAAAAAAAAAAAATCTATGTTCAGAAAAGCAAAGCAGTGGTGTTTGTAGTTGATATCTAAAAGGGGGCATTTCACAAGCACACCCCCAGAGGTGCTGACTCGAGTGCCCAGGGTGAGGATGTAATCAATGAGCTGTGTCCTAGATGTTTCCACAGTCCTGGGCTACAAATGTGAACTCCACGGTTAGAGAAACTGGAAATTATGCTTAATTCAGGAGTGTGTGATTCTTAGAGGTCTTAAAACTTATATCCATGTGGTACATGGAAATGCCCCTCTTATTCAGAGCAGCTTAAGTGATTCTACACACAGCCTGCAAGGTAAGAAAACAAATTCTCATCACACAGAGCTTTAACGGGACAAGTGCTGCAACAGGTTCCAGCAAATACTGCACCGTCAGCCTCAGGGGTTTTTTTGCTAAAGCACAAAGGATGTGGTAAATTAGGAGAAAAAAATTCCTTAGTGGAACCAACCCCACTGGAGGAGAATGGGAGGAACAAATGGAGGGTGCTGAAAACAAGGAGTCAAACTCCATTTTCAACACGACCTGTCCAAATTCAAAAAAGGCACTCAGTCATTCATCTACCTTTCTGAAGAGGACAGCAACAGGAAAAGAAGTCTTCTCCATTTTGATGGAGACCAAAATTGAACAAAAACCGAGCTCAAAATTGGAGGAAGAAAGGAAACATGAGATAGAAAAAGAGGGGAGCTCCTAGTGCAGGCTCTTGTCCCCACAGGCAGGGAAGTGCTCTGTCTGGCGAGCCCATTTTTAACTTAATTTCTCCTCAACTCAAGTGCTGGCAGCACTTCTGCCATGCTGATATTTCAGGGCTCAAACCGACCCAGCAATAGACTGCCTGGCAAACCAGCATTCTGTGCTTTCACAGGCATCAGAAAACCACACAGAAAACCAGCTCCAACAATGCTGCAGTGGATGAAAAGTCAAGGAATCGAATGTCAGAATTAAGGCTGTCAACATAATTTTAATTTCCCCACTTGTGAGTGCGGTGTACGATTATATTATCATGCAATTCTGGAATACAATTTTTTTTATTCATCATGTATGACAGAGATACATGAGAATAAAATAAAGGTATCCATTTCACTTAATTCTGGCATTTTTACCTTTCAAATGCCTTATTTTGTTACCTAAATGATACATTTCTTTGCACACGGTATTTCACAAATAATGTATTCCACAGCATGTAAGAGTATAGAAATATTTCAATCATTTGTGTCCAAATCCATTTTAAACTGCTATTTTGTTGAAATTATCCAAGTTCCAACTTTAGAATAATCTTCTGAACAGTATCACTACAATCTTTTAAATAAATCAAATCTGATAAGAGAATGTTATAACACACACATTGTAAAATTAGTTCACTCACTGTACCAAATATTTATGAACTCCAAGTACTGTGAATTAAATTTTTCTCATTTCATTATTATTACTTTCCATGTAAGTTTTCATTTTATCTTGGAACTTAAATTCTTTTATTTAACTTCTGAATACAAGAAACTCTGACATAAATCTCTAAAGCTCTTCAAAGCATATTTGAAATCAAATTGAATAAAAATCCTAAAGGGTTCCTTAAAATTATAAACCGTTACAAATTTTATTCAACTTTCATGTGAAAAATGAACTCAAATGGAGACTCTACACAAGATGCAAAATAAAGACAGCTAACAAGAGACCCATCCTCCAGGTAATCTTTGCTTAGCCGAGACTTTCACGAGACAACTGCACCTTTCCCTCTGTTTGGCCAAAATTTGAAGCCAGGGGTCACTCACATCATCCCTCCAATCACAACCCCTCAAGGAACTACGAAATGCTTCATTTCCTCTTCTTCCAAACACCCAGCACCACCAACTGCCTCCCCCTTCCACCTGGACTCTGCAGTTCAGCAGCGTGGCAGGAGGTGGGCAACCAAACCAAGCCCACCCTGAGCTGAGCTCATCCTGGCTCCTGAGCCCACGGGCGAGGCAGGCACCGCCAGCTCCTGGGCACCAGGGAGCAGGGAGGGAGGACGATGGCTCTGATTCGGAGTGGAACCACGCTCCCCCCTCGGAACCCTTCCAAGCCATGACCCCAGAGAGCCTGAAGAGCTCTGCTCTGAATGGGCACAGTCAAAACAGAGCTGCCCCCCCTCAGCGTGGCAAGGGGTGAATCAGACCAGGGAGTCACCGGCAGGAGGAACTAAATGATCCTCAAATCTCCCTCTCTTGACACAGGTATGGGAAGCTTGGAATGCCAAACGCAATTCCTATCTCCAACATAGCCATTTTGGCTAGGAAAGCAACCATTTTAGATACAATCAGCTGGGCAGACAGGGATGCCCAGTGCTTAGAATCACAATGGTCCTTCTACATCAACACTCCCAGGGCTGTTAGGGTAAGAGTTGTACACCTGGCAGCAGTTTTTTTTTGGTTTTTTGTTTGAGTAGTGCTGCTGGATGCAGATCAACACTATGCTCTATCCAAATTCCAGTTTGGAATATGACACACTGCTTGCTTGTGTCTCCCTGTGCTCCCACTGGAGATTCCCATCCCATCTCACCTGTGCTTGTTATGTCACAGGTAAACTCCTGCTAAGGCAGGGTGAAACACCATCACCTCAACCCTACACTGTCATCACATCAGGACAAGAAAATATCCCTCATACCCTTGCAGGTCAGAATCTCCTAATATACATATCACTAAAAAGGAACATTAACAAACACCAAAACAAATTACCTCCTCTATTTGTGCTGTGCATCACTACAAAACACAGTAACTCCCAAAGGAACAGTAAGAACCATTTTCTGAGTACAAGCCATGTGATATTCCATAATATCCAGGCATATTCCATAATACTGAAGAGGAAATAAATGAGGTCTTAATTTAGCTTAAAGTTTCATTCTTTTTGGGATCCTTCAGGATGTCCTGCACCACATAAACTAAATATTACTTGGCCAACGGGGCCAAAAAAACCCAACTTAGAGAAACCACCAGAAAAATACGGAGTTGTGAATTTTCAGAATTTATTTTGTTCTTGGGGGGGTGAGACCCTACAATAAATGCTCTCCAATTACGCAGCCACCTGAGTAATTTTGCAACTGGTGACCCTTATAATGATGTTCTTGTTTTCAGAGCCAATGTGATGCCACGCAGCGATTTGTCTGTTAAATTGAATTTTTGCCTCTAGATAGATAGATAGATAGATATAACGTTTATTTTGAAATGTCTCCTAGTGCTTCTGAGCCTGACTGATGTGAGATGTTATTTTGAACATGCCAAAGCATCTGAACGGCTCCAGTCCTTTCTTTTCAGCGTGCATTCCTTGATAAGTGGCAAAGCTTCCCACTTATCAGTCACTCAAAGTGACTGTGGCTGTCAGTTGTGTACAAAGCGCAATCAGTTTGGAAGAAGAGACACCAGCATTTTTCTTCTCAGTTTGAAGCAAACACGTTTTGACTGCTAGTCATTCAATTTTAAAGCATCTTCAATTAGGGGCGGATGAAGATATAAAGAAAACACATCCTAAACACCTCTGCCAGCCAGCAGTAAAAAATTTATTGTTATCTTCTGCTTTACCTTACCGCAGCGGCAGCAGCAGCCTTTTCTGGCTGCACAACTGAAGTGCTCGGGATGAGACGGGAGCAGGGCCACAGCGAGCTCCCGCTCCGCAGCCCCTTGCAGGTGCCAACACCTGCACACAGCCAGCTCAGAGCTCAGGGCACCCCGCGCCAGCCGCCCCCAACTCAAACCATCGCCACACGGCACCGCGGCCGGGGCAGGGGAACGCAGGCCACGAGGGGAAAGGGGCTGGCGGAGGGAGAGGCTGCTACAGGAAAGGGAGGGCAGCTGCCTGAGAAAGGGGGCTCAGCACCAGGGAGCTGAAACTGGGGGGAAATGGTCAGAGCTGATGGGCGAGGGACGCAGGAATTGGAGAGGGGATCTGAAAACGAAGAAAAGACGGGGCCCTGAAATGCCTGCAGAGGAGAGGGAGACCAAGGTGAGGCCTTGGAGCACAACTCTGCCAGCTGCCATGACTGCATTTGACTGCTGGCCTTTTCCTTACAGTCTTAGATGCTGCACTATTTTGGGTGTTTCAGTGTTCTGGTTTTTAATAAAAAAATGTTTCTGGCCTTCCCTTGTGATTGTGTGAGAGAACTGGAAAACAGGAACACTGAAAGCTCAGTAACAGAAAGTAAATTAAGAAAAGATGCTAAAACAGCAAGGAAAAAAGTCATGAAGTTCAAAACAGTGTTATAATTTGAGAACATTTGGACCAGTAACACTGGAGAAAGCAAGCGCTATTGCAATCAAGTAGCTCAGCACAGGCAAAAAAAAGCTGGTTTACCTCAATCAAACATGCCCTTGCATTTTCAATAAATTCAAGTTCCCAGAGTCACAGAACATTGTGAGTTTGAAGGGACCCACCCACAAAGGTCCAATTCTTCAGGGAATGGACTATATATACATATGTGGGGATCAGACCCCTCACCTTGGCAAAGTAGCACCATGCTCTGACCAGCTGAGCTCATGCAAGTTTTAAGCAGGTACTCCTGGTTTGCACTGGCACAACTACGCCAGTCAACAAATCTGGAGGGTGTAAGGGTATAGCAAAGGCCTTGAGATCAAACTACCTGTGGAAACTTGCTAAGGGTTATCTTCAGAGTTAAAAACCATGGTGCAAAATGATACCCTGCACTGAAAGAAGTACAGATAAAGACCTCGACAATCTTTTGCATAACTTAACTTTCCTGGTAAGGGAAGGAAATGAAGGTCCACGGGTTACTCAAAGGTCCAGTCTAACACAAATGTTATTAACTGAAGTTGAGAGGACAGAAAGCAATTAGCTCGTTCTGACTGATTTTTCTCTTTTTTCTCCCCCTTCCTTTCCTATTTCCTCCCCCAGTCTTGGGTTTTTGTTTTTGTTTTTTTGTTGTTGTTGTTGCCTTCGGTTCTGTTTGTTTGTTTTTGGTGCTGCATACCCACGTGTGTGGTGTTGAATAACTTCTTTCCCAGGGGATCTTCCCTGCTCCAGGGACAGGCGAGTTATTCTGATAACTGATAGGACATTAGCTTTGTGAGGAACAATTGTTTTGCCTCTTTGCTGGCAACGTCAGCGGTTTGGGAAGGGGTTGCAAAGTCATGGGAAAGGCTGTGGTGTGACTCCTTTTTGGGTCTCAGTGAATCCAGCATGCCCGTGTTTATAAGCTGCAGGAAAACAGCTGCTCCTGACACATGACGAATTTGGACAAAATGTCCCCACGTCCACGAGACTGTTCAGCTTGACTGTGCACTCACAGCTTGTCATTTCCACACTGGCAAAAAAAAACCCCAACAAAACAAAACAAAAGAAAAAAACAAACCGTTTCAGTGGACAGAGCCTGTTCTAAAAATATTTTGGAGAGTGAGGAGGAAGATACTTTCTCACAGTTTCCTACTGAAGAGAGGTCTCATTAAACTCCTACTAAGATGAACAAGAGCCTTTTCTCCATGTTCAGTGGGAGTTGGATCAGGCCCTCCCTTCAACAGCTTTATTGTCTTACCAAGGAAACCTTTTGTCCTCACCTCTCTCTAATATGCGAAGAGGACTCTAATTATGGAAAAACCAATACTGCTCTGCCTTGCAAGGGCTTGCAAAGCGATTGTAGCACCACAAAGCACTGCTCTGCTGTCAGTGACTTCTCAGAACGGCAGAATTCCCAGGGAAAATGGGGATCCAGAAGCAATGGGCATTACTAAATCTGGAACCAAGCCCTGGTGCAGCAGCTGCTCATTTTTGTGTCTCCAGTGAAGGACCCACCATCTCCAGCCCTTTAAAGCCTCTAGAGAGCTCTGGTCACAGACACCTGAGAGGTTGGGAACCCACAGAGAAATGCCCCAAGACCTTGTGGCTGCACTGAGGAGACACTGACAGGGCAAAGATTAGGAGCAAGGATCTCTACCCTCCTTACTACAAGCCCAAAGTTCTCCAAGTATTTAGCACTTATAGTGGCCTCTCAGAGTTTTTTGGGGTTGTTTTTTGAAGCAGCAGACAGAAAATGAAAGGCTTAACCATGTTGAAAGCATAATTTAACACTGCAAACTTGTTGGGGCACGGAAAAAAATCTTCACTTTTTTTTCTGTACAGTCAATTAATCTGCATCTTCTCTCAATGAGAGACAGAAACTGGTACCTTCTGGAACAAAACAGAAAGAACACAAACCAACCTAGGTATCACAAAGCCAGCTCTGGACAACAGATGATTGCTCACCTGAGGAGTTCTAAACAAGCAAAAAATCCAAAGACCAAAAATTATTGCCATAACTGCGTGGGTAAATTATGGCATGTGCACTCTGGATGAAGATCTCCACCACTGTTTTGGAAGACTGGAATCAGTCCAGAGCCTCTCGCTCTTTGGAAAGTTTTGACAATAACAACTGTGTCATTTCAAAACTTTGCATGTTAAGCTTAAGAAATATTTTGCTGAACTTCTGTGTAACTCAGAAACCAAATCCTTCTTTCCTCCCCAAAAATACAGCTACATTTTGAAAAACAGATCAGGCTGAAGAATGGACTAACCATCCTGCAGGAAATTCTAAGTTCAAGATTTCATTACATTCCAAACTAGAACATCTTAAATCTCAGGAGGGACTTGGGACTGAATCTCTGGGAACTTGGGGTGGGATTTCTGTGTTCTGGGCACAGAGAGACTGTACAGAAGTAACCCTCTTGCAGAATCATGCACCCACTTTAGGCCAGAACCCCCTGCGTGCACCTTCAGGCCTGAATAAAATCATTCCCTCTGTAACACAACTTCAGTGCTGCAGAGATTAATTCCAATATTTCAGGCATTGGGTCCCAGGTGGAGTAGGCCAGAGACACTCGTTCCAGCTTTGCATCACAACTTAGATGGGATCCCCTCATTCTGAGAGGTCCAAACTTTCTCACCAAAAAAGGGCTCCATTCAAAGATCTGCTCTAGCTCTGCAGGAAAACAAAAAGCCTCTCCTAAAACACAGTCATCAGATGGTGGCTGCCTGGCAGGAACTGGCCTCAAGTTTCAGGAAGCACTTGGTTCTTGGGCTAAGTATGTCACTCAGAAAAAAATACAGATTACTAACCAAGTACTGACAGTATTCAACCAAAAATGTCAAACCAAACTGTGGCTGAAATGTTAGAAACACTGTAAAGCAGTGTTTTTGCTTCCTGCTGCTTTGAGATCTTAGTTTTACATTATTGGCAACCTGAAGTGTTCCAAGATCTTGAGCTGGGCTCTCCAAAAAAAATTTTGACTAAAAATCAGAACAGATTAGAAAACAGCATTTGGCCTCTGTTTTGTTTGCCTTCTAATTTTGGAACTTGTAGTGCTCATGGTTTCAGATTTTGCCTGGAAATATGAGAGTTGGAAGTTTACATTTTTGGAGAAATGAAAGCTGGCATTTTTGTCATCACATGACTCCAAGAGCTGGGGCTTGAGGGAAAAACATAAAACACTGTCAGGTTTTCTACAAAATTGTGAGATTAGCAGTATCAGTTTTATCACAATTTAGGCTGCAAGGTTGACCTATTTTATCAACAGTGCCCTACTGAATATGAATTGCTTTATGAATTTTAACAACCATATTTCATTTTAAATATAGTTCAATTAAAGTGACACTCGTCACTGAGCTTCAAAGCAAACCCTTCCATCATCATCCCGGGCTAGACTTGTTCTCAGAGCTCGTGAACTGCACGACCCCTCCCCAAGCCCTGCGCTGCAGAGACACCCTTTGAAGAAGGGCACCTCTGGGGCATGCTGGGGGACCAGCTCAGCACCAGCAGCACCTTCCAGGCTTCTTCCCCCCTCTGCACACCTGACACGATAGCTGCAGAGCCCCAGACCTGCCCAGGTTCTAGAGTAAGGGCACCAGGAGGAAAAGATGATGGCCTCACAAAAATGAGCAGGCAAACCAGGAGAGCTGTCCTGGGAGCCTGAGGGGTGAAACCAAACTGAACCCAAGAGCTTGCTGAGCTGTACTTGCTCTCAGCCTGCTCTACAGCTGCAAATCACAACCTTTCCAAAGGGCAACCTGAAATCTGGGGGCTGCTGATGCATGGGAGCTGTCAGCACACATTCCAGCTGCATTTATGGGAAAACAGCACGACTGAGGGGTGCAGGGGAGAAACCCACAAATACTCAGCAGGCAGAGACTGCTGTTCAAGGAAAACCTTGCACATAAAGATTAGGCAGAACGGAAAGCAGTGGGCATGGGAGGATGCATTCCCAGGTGGCCTCAAAACAAATGGGGGAGGGTTAGGTAATTATTCAGAGAAACTCCAACCTCTTCACAAATTAGGTCTAGAACATCCTGAAAAGTGGGAAAAAAAAAAATCATAAACATTTGCCAAAACACAAAATCCTATCTACATCCCATTTTAGCATTTTGAGGTCATGCAGATTCTCCAATTCAATCTAATCTGCAACTTTTCTCCAGTTTACTTAGCTTTCTATAAAACCTCCTTGCTTTGTGTTTTAGTGGCACCACCTTCCAATTAATTCAGAAGAGATGGGCTTGGAAAAGACGTGTCAATGAGAGACTCACAGGCCAGGTACATTTTTCTAAGCTCAAGGAACTAAAGCATCTTCTCCAGCATCACAGAAGTGCCAGTTTAACCGAGCTGTGGTTACAGTGAGCATTTGTAGTCCTCTGAAGAGGAGAGGGACCTCACAGTCCCTCCCTGGTTACAGACTGAGTATCAGTGACTGTGTGATGGGGTAAGGAGAGAGGGAACTGCTTCCAAGTTAGCACACTGAGAGAAAGGACTCATAAATCATGGGGTCAGCCAGGTTAGGCTTTTTTTTAACCTTAGGGTATTATACTTTCAGTACAATATTTCAATAGCTTTTTTTTCTGTGTAATAATTTATCTGAAATTATGGCAACTCTTACAAGCTTAGAAAAAAATTGGCTCAAGTAGAACGATTCCTTTGCCATAAATAAGTTGTGTTCATAACTACAGCATAATCATTCAACTGCACGTAAGTCAAATAGTTATCCACTCTTCACAGGAATATTTCCCTGCCAATAAATCTGAGGCTATTTCAAATCTTGGGGCCAGTGTGACAGAAGCCTGTTAGATTAATTAGGGCAAGGTCAGAGAAGCTGAGCTCACAGCTACATTCTTGTCACAGCTTTCTTCCCCCTACCATAACCCATAACCCGACTGTAAACCCACTGACCATTTTAAACACAGGCACGTTAGGGCGACTTCATTCTCTTAATTTACATTCAAAGGACGATTTCTTTAAGAATTGTTTCTTCTCTGACAGCCACTCATGGAGGAGAAATGTTTTGCTTTGTCTTTGCTGTCAATAAGGATTTTTTTAAGTGTTCTTCCCTTCAGAGTCATGGGCTCAGGAGACTTCGGGATGGTACAGGCTGCACGTGTCCACACTGCCCGTGCAGGACGGCCAAAATTTCACTGCAAACACATCAGCTCTGTGGGAACCAGAGAACAGCACTGTCTCTCTGCCTGTTCAATTCCTGACCTCTCCTGCCTGACCATCCAAAAGGGGGGTGCCACAAACCTGATGGGGTTTGTGTGAAGTGGACCCTGGAGGTGAAACTCTGACCTCGGCAGGGTCAATATTTCATCTGAAATCCCTTGAGACAGCCCTCCAAATCATTTCTAAGGACTGCAGCTTCTATCAGATGGTAGTTGGCTGACTTTCATTTACTACTGACTTAGGTCAAACTTGGACCAGGGATCAAGAGATGAAAGGCTCTATATCTCATTATCAATAACCAGGGTTTTCTTCACTGCCCTAAAAACAACATACTTCATTCTTATCTACAAGGCGTTAAAACTTAAAAGGGTTGGGGTCAAATTATGTTACTTCAATTTATTTTTATTCACTGCTTATAAAACAACTTCCTCTCTCGCGGCCATAGCTAAATGCTAAAAATATAAATATTTTCCTTGCTATTGTACAGGTTTTGTTATTGCTTTTCTTTTAAAGTCTTATTAAAAATGCAGCAATAAAGAAAAATCCCTCCCACACACAAATTAAAGAAGAAGAAAAGAGTGCAGAGGTTGAGGCCAAACCAAGCCTTACCAATCTCAAAATTATTTTCAGCAATGCACATCTTGTATAGAAGTTGCCTTATGGCAGCGGGGTGGACCTTCCCAGGAGTTTTTCATGAATACTCAAGTTCTGATACAGACAGAACATCCTCTGGAATGACAGAGCCAAGTTTTCTTCTAGAATGAAGCCATACAGCTCCTCTGATCTGGCTGGAATGAAGTTTTCTTAAATGGGTCACAATTTTGATTGAGAATTTTAGGCAACTCGCTCTGAAATGCTGACGAAAAGCTCGGGAAGGAGAATCCTGTTGCTACTCAACAAACAGAACACAGTCTACAGCAACTAGCACTGCTCTCTACAGAACTGCATAATTAAAGGAGCAGAGATTTTTACCCTGATCCCAGACATCTGTAAGAAGTCAAACCTCTCCTTTGTAATTCCGTGGAAACCTTCACAGGGAAACTGATTTGCATTGTTCCCAAAACAGGGACATGCACATGGAAGAAAAGTAATGAAATACAGGCGATGGCATGAAAAGGAACTTCTGAATACATTAAGGAAGAAAGAGGCTAGATAAAGTTTCTCTGTTATGCTGTTTTAACAACTTTTTCTGCTACTGGGAATAACCCTGTAGATACCTGGAACTGCACAGCTGCCCTCCTGAATCTAACCAACCTTCTGAGCAGCCTCTCACTCACACAATACTTCACCACAAATAGAAATGTCCAGACTTCCAACACCTCAGGGAAGAAAGTGCACTTGATTATCAACCTCTGACGGGAACTGCTTCAGCAAAACCTCAGAAACAGAGGTGGGACATGGCTTCCAAAGAAACTCCTTCTGGCAATGCTTTTGTCACTCCTGAGGAAAGAGGATTTGGTCCTGCAAATGCCTGCTGGCATGACCAGCTCCTCTACCATCTCCTTCCTGGTCCCACAAGAACCACGTCAATCACATCCAGAAACAGACCTTTTTTGCCAAATGACAGGTAAAATCCTCCCGTGTTTCCATGAACAAGAGGCCAGGCAAGTGCAGAGATTCTTACAGAAACCACGGCAATAAGGGCTGAGGGAAAAGGGGGGGAAAGGGGAAGGCAGGGAGGTAACAGGGGCACAGGAGGAGACACATCTCTGACCTGGATCTGTTGCTGAAGAAGGTTAATTTTGTGCTGCTGCTGCAGAAGCTGCTGCTGCTGTCTTGCAATCTGTGAAGAAATTGCACAGAAGGAACATGAGATGTGGATCATCATTCCCAGAGTGCACCCACTGGAAAGCTGCGACCCTGCTTAGCTCTTTAAACCTCTCCACTCAGCTAAGAAACCTTTGAGGGCAGGTGGCAGCAGCCTGGAGACTGCGCTCATTCAAGAACAATTCATTGCCAATACCAGTGAGAAAGGGAATCTTACAGAAAATGCTGTGCTGGATATGAAGACAACGACCTAGGCAAAAATCTTACTGCAATTGCACTGCCAAATTCCCCGGGAGAGAGAACAATACTAGCAGAGAAAATGAAAAATAGTGGAAGAAGGTAGAAGAGGCAAAAAAGTAGGATGGCCAGAAATACTCCTCTGTTTGGCACCACATGCTCAAAAATTTTTAAAAAAAGGGCAATTTGACACCATGGAGGTTCTTAGTGTACTTCTTTTTTTTTTTTTTTTTAAACGTAGAAACAGGCACAAAGAGACTGGAACTGAGCTTGGAAAAATCACTGGCCCTTCAGTTTGTGTAGAGCTGCAAGAAGGAGGGGGCGGGCGAGGCTGCACGGCTCAACCCTGCAGTGGGGCAGGGAAGTGCATGGAGATGCTCGCAGCTCCTCCCAAAGCCGAGTGCAATTGTGCACAGGGACTCCCAGCCCGAGGGAGAGAAACCATTCCCAAACGTAAAAAGCCAATCTGACAAACGTGCATTCGAGTTATCACAAAGCTCTGCTCTTGAGAACAGCTGGTGCAGCAGTACAAACACCAGAAAGGGCTCTGCTCTTCTCCTGTGTTATGTGCACACGTCTCAGGGTCAGCTGGTAGAAGTTTTGTGCTTTCTTCCCCTTAGGAATTTTCTTTTCCTTCTATTATTTGACTATTTGCATAAGAAACACTCACTCATAGTTAGCTCCAGACCTAACAGATTAAATAAATGTTTTCTTTCTGGAGCCGTTCTTTAAGAAAGAAAAAATATTTTTATCACTACTTTTTTTTTTTTTCAGAGCTTGGAAATTTTAATTTCTGCACTGTACAGAAGTATGTGTAATTTCTTCAATTAAAAGAAATCCTAGTTATCCTAATTTCTTACTGCCTTTTCCCATTGTGGATTCTGTGGATTCTTTCTCACATTGCAATTCTGTCATAAAATTTTAAACTAGATATCTAAATATCCTCTGCTCATGTTCAGGAACAAAGGTAGACATTAACTTCTGCTAAAATCTGCAGGGTGAAATCTGTGAGAAAAATTACATTTTTGCCTATAATGTTGTGTGTCCCTGTATGCACACTAGAGCTGATCACACATGAAAACCATGTTTGCATTTCCAGTGAAGGGTATATTTGCAAGAACTGAAAATCAAGCCTCTCAAGTGCAGGAGAAAAAAAGTCACACTTGTTCACTGATTTTCTATTATTCTCTGCTTTTTTTCACAGTTGGCAAAACCCAACCTTTTCGTTTCTCCCATTAAAATCCAAGTGCTGCATTTTGTTCCTTTTATACTTATTCAGTATTACTGAATTACAGAGGTTCCAGTGGGTTATTCAGGAGGGCTGAATTTGCCTGTTTTTTTACAGATAGTTTCAAAAGCCAAACAGTATTGGAAGATAATAAAACAGCAAAGATAATACAGAACCAGAGAATATTCTGAGTTGCACAGGGCTCACAAGGACTGTCAAGTCCAACTCTTACATGAATGGCCCACGCAGGGGCTGAACCCACAACCTTGGCAAGACTGGCACCAGGCTCTGAAGAGCTCCAGGATGGATATATTGCAAATTAAATCATTCTTCTGATACGTTTGTGCTCAAACTTTTTCACTGTGGAGAACACACAGAGAAGATTTTGGGTGTAGCTCGACGTGCAGAGTATGGAGCCTAAGAGAGAAACTACTGGAAAATCCTTCTAGCAAATGATTTAAGCTGAAAGCCACAGCAAATAATCACTCACCTGTTCTTGCTGCTGCTTAGCCAGCTCCATTTGCTGGCGTTGCTTCTCGATCTGAGATGCAGCCAGCTTCTTCTGCTCATCGTGAGCTGCCAGCAGCTGTTCCCTCAAACTGGTCAGCTGATTGATCATACCCATGAGCTGCCTTTCCTTCTCAGCGAGGCTTTCTGGAGTCCCTGGGCATCATATGGTGGGGAAAAAAAAGCAGAAAAAGGGTAAGGAGAAGAGAGGAAATGTAGAGAGATGCAGCTCTTCATTTTGCAGCTTTATTGTAAGCAAAATTTTGGGAGAACCAAAGAGCAGCAGCAGCATATTGCAATATGCTGCACTCAGACCTGCTCCTCTACAGGAAAATGAGCCTTGCAGGATAAATCTGTACACAGGCTTTGATCTGGTGTCCCCCTTCAATGTTTTTCTGCCCTTTCATCTGTTTTTCACTGCCTTTCTGTCAGATTAATAAAGTGAAATAATAATGCCTATTTTGAGAAAGTTTCAACTTTTAAACACTGGGGATCAAAAAATCAACCCTTCCACGTTTTTAAGACAAGTGTACTTATGTCAGAAACCCAGGAAAAAGATACAGTTTGTGTAAGTGTCAAAGCATTGATGTAGGATAAGCATTAACATCCCTCTAGAACCTGATTCCCTGATTAGGATTAAATTATATAGTATTTAAATTGCCAATAGCAGTATTTAAATAGCCAATAACTTGGTGCTCCCGAGTTAAAGGAAAAATTCTTTTATAAACACATCCAAACACCCGAGTTAAACACAACTCCCCACCACTCTCATTTGTCCTGTTGTTAGATGGTTTTTTATAGCAGAGCTCAGCAGACACAGACAGAGGGACTCACCACCTCACTTCCATAACCATGCTGAAGAAATTATTTTTCTACCCAGAAGAACAGTGGTTAGAAGGGAAGGGAAGAAAAAATTCCAAGAAAAATCAAAAGCTATGAATCATACACAAAAAAAAGGCACTTTTAATACATGTAGGATCATTTGACTGTGAATTTAAAAGACCTGAAAATATGTGTAGCAGCTAATCCACAGATATCCCCAACACCACCACACCCTCTCACCGAGGCAGAGCCTATGAAAACCTTTCTGAAAAGCCTTTAGGAAAGGATTAAGGCTATCAGTGTCAATACCTCCTCTGAAAATAGCCTGCTTTTGGGACTACCCTGCCACACAAACCTCTTTCAAACACAGGAAGCATTCTTCTGCCAATG
>VWZN01016954.1:383459-452144 GCA_013396955.1 Regulus satrapa | reverse complement strand
AAAAAAAAAAAAAGGCAGAGAAACCGCTTCTGAGATCAAAACAGTAAATACGTTATTATAATTTATTAGACAGAATGAGAATGTAAATGAGAAATTGGGAAAGCCAATATTTTCTTTAACAGGCACTGTAAGCTTTTGCTGCAAATGTTCAGGCAGGGAGAGCGTTTGCTCCCAGCCAGGCTGGGGATGTGCAGGGCTGGGCTCTCCTCTGTCCCCTGGCACTGAACAAACCCAGCAGCAGCGACCCCAGGCAGGGCTGCTCTGTGCACACTCACCCAGCCAGCCACGCCTGCCCCCCAGTCCGCTCAGCACCCCAGGAACTGTGCAGATAAGGAGCTTTTGAACTGTCAGCATCTGTCTTTCAAAGGAAAATCAAAGAAAACAATGCGCAAGTACAAAGCCTGCGAGACATAATAATATTGTATTATGTTCGTATCATTAACTGCGGCTGCAAAAGGAAAATAAAAAATAAAAAACGCTTCCTGTATCTACAAAGTTTTCTACGGGAAAAAAAAAAAATTGAAATAAGAATATTTTGAAGTACTCTGTATTCTAATAATGTTGAGATGTATAATAATAATAATTAGAGCATGCAGTATAAAGCATCTTTTAATTTCAAAGCACTACCTAACTGATCTTCTTAAAGACTGTTTGCAGGTAGAAAGGTAATGGCATGCATTATGTTTTATTATGTTTTTCGAGAGCAAACTAGGCACAAAGTTTTTAGCAGCTTGCCGAAAGTCGTCCCGAACTTTATGTGGTGTAGGAGGTTTTATTGCCGGCCCCGATGAAGTCACCAGCAGAACCATTTCAGCAAGGCCAAGAATTCCCCCACTGACTTTTAACAGCAATGCACGTTAAATAATAATTAAGTCTGTGCTTGACCCACTTGGAGACCAGGTAGGGTTTCAGCCGAGGGGACCGTGCTGGATGGAGCAGTTCCTGATGTGGTGCAGCTCAGCCAGCAGCAGAGCCCTGCCCCAGCACAGCCCGGCTGACTTTGATGCAGCAGCAGCAGCGTGACAGGCACTGAGCTGCAGCCCGTACGTGAGCCAAAGCCTGAGTCACCTCCCAGCATTTCCTGCAATGGCCTCTTTCTTCGGGAGACTTTTTAAGCTAGACAAGGTTGCAGTTTTGATACAAAAGCGAAGGGAGGTTTTTCAAAATGAACAGTCTATTAACTAAGCCGTCCTCAGAAGGAGTAAAATCCTACTAGTCCTAGCAGTACCAAATCCAAAGAATAAATAAAATTATCAGCCGTTCATAAAATCAGTATCTTTCCTAGAGGGTTTTCTTACAGTATCTCTCCTCCAGAATATCATTCTCATCCCAGTGTCAGTAATTTTTCCCCACTCCTCGCCCCAGTTTTAACCCTGACGTATTAGAAATCTAAACCCAGCAGAAAATTGCCCAGTAAGGAAAGCAGGAAAGTAAAACAGACAGGCCATCTAGTCCTCTTCTACTTGAAAGCAAACTAATCCGTGTCATGCTCTGCCTAAATAAAAATTTAAAAATCTATTTACAACATAAATGTAAAGAGGAGCATTCCCATCAGGAATCAGGCATCACCTGAAGTCACACACGTGAGGCAGTGGGGAGCTGATGTTTCCTTCAGGAAAAGCAGTTTGATAGGCAGAATCTAACACCTCCTGTGCTCTCTTTCTGAACAGCAATGTGAAGAGTTTCTGGCCCAGCAAGGGGATTGTTCTTTACACGAGGCACTTGCTGGGGCTGCTGGCGGTGGGTCGGGGTTTGTGTGCCACCTCCCCTGATGCTCCCCATACCAATCCTTCAGGATGGCCACAGCTTCTCAGGCCACTAGATCCTGCAGCTGTCAGGACAAAAACATCTGAGAACTGGCATTTTTCATGGAGTATTTAGGCCAACCTTGCCACACAACGACTGCCATCTTACAACTACCCACCCTGCTAAATGAAATTATTTCACCTTACTGATAGGGCGAGTCAGCATAATCAAAGAAAACTTTCTGACTGCTTTTTGCTTGGCAAGCCACAGCCGCCAGAAAAAGAAACAAGGAAAGAAAAAGTGCACAATTCAAACTCATTTGCCTGTACCTACAGATTTATCTAATGAGTCTTCTCTGTTTAGCAAGTAAAAATCCGTTTTAGAGCAGCCAGATATAAGGAAGGTATTTATTTCAGCAGAGGAACATTCTTAATCTTTTATGTTTGAGTGCAAGGTGAAGAACGAATAAAACCAAATTATGACCAATTACCCTCTTTTGCCATTACTAGCCTCAAGAACTCATATTCTGTGGGGAAAAAAAAGCTCAGCCGTCTGCTCTGTAACAAACCAGCACTTTGCAGTTTCACAGTGCTGGAAAGAGGCTGTCACTGAGTACTCTTTATTTGCTGCCAGAAAAAAAAAAAAAAAAAAGTTTTTGGTACAGTAGACTACAAACAAAGCTTAGTATTCAACCAGGTTAGCAACTTATTGTCAAGGTTACAAAAGGAATAGACAACATTTGTATTGAGACTATTTCTCGGAGGTTATCCACTGTTTTACTGTCTAGACAACAAGTTACAACTAGGCTAGGAAAACAGCATTTGCTGCTGGAATTTTGTGCAGCAGCAGGAAAAAAAGTAAAAAGTGTGTGTGTGTGTGTTTGCTTTGTTTTGCCATCTTTTGGGTAATTTTAGTACCATAAAGCACAGTTTCAAAACCCTTCTGTAAACCAACTCTCTGAACAATTTCTATATACAGTGGTTTGGCCCCCATACATTCAAACAAAGTCACTGGCATTAGCTACCTGAATTAGTTCAATTTGATTCTATTATCTCTATCCATAATTATATCTTAAAAAAAATAAATTAAAAGAAAAATCAGAACCCGACTTTTTGTGATCAAATTAAGTACCTTTATGTGCAAAATCCAGAACAACCCGAATTAGCTGCTTTGCCATAAAATAACATTTTTAGCTGCTTTACAAAAGGTTCCTCGACCCTCCCTTCCACATATACAACCCTCAACTAACCTCCCATTCTAGGTCAAACAGGAGCAGCTCCATCCAGTCCCAATCTCTAGCTCAGGCTTTCTGAATTTATCACAGTTAAAAGCTGACAGTCCAATGTATCTTACCTCCTTCACTTATGACTCTCACCCTGCTTCTCTTGCCACTCCACTTACAATGCTACCCACAAAAAAAAAAAAAAAAAAAAAAGAAAAAAAAAACNAAAAAAAAAAAAAGGTAATGCAAAACATCCACAGCTGACACAAGTTTGCAAACATTTTTGAACCATTAATTTGCAAATGCAAAATTCACACAGCTCCTAAGAAAGCGTGCAGCTTTCACACATCTCCTGGGGATCTGTGCTGTATTAGTCAAAGGTTTAAACCCAGCGTATTCCCCAGGAATAATCTTTCTCCCTTTCCCCCTCCTTCTCCCTGTCCACATCTAAAGGCAGAATCCCCAGCTTCCTTGCCTTCAGTTTACAGATTATGCGATCCAAAGTGTCACTCACTGGATTACTGCTCACAACCTGAGCGCTACCCGAAGCTTACTTGTCTTCAACTTGTCCAGCATTACTTAAATGGAATTATCCGTCACAATCCATATACCGAATCTGCACAGCTCACTTATCTCAAGATTCTGTGTGTCACCTACCAGATTATCCGTTTTAATCCATACATTGAATCTACATAACATATGTCTTTAATTCACGGGCTCTGATGAGCTATAGTATCGCTGAATGGATTATTTCTCTTTATCCATTATTGGCAGTCCTAAAACCGTTCACTGCCTACTCTCTCGTGCCCCATCTTCTGAGCACAGAGCAAAACCAGAGTCCTCAGCAAACGCAGCTCTATCTCCCATCAAACCCAGCCCGGCACAGCACCTGCACCGACGCGCAGTCTGCAGTTTCTCAGCACAACCTATGCCTGTGCTCTCGCCAGCTGAAGATCTGGACTGCTAGGCTAATCTTGCTTTCAACTGCATCCATACATCTGTGGCTACTCCAATACAGTCTCCAGAGTCACCTGGATTTAAGGGGCTACAACGAAGAGCTGATTTTAACCCAGCGACAATCCCTTTCACAGCGAGGGCAGGAAACACTTCACCTGAGTTGCTTACAAACCAACCTGCACAATAGAAGAGCTTTTTCAAACAACAACCAAAATAGACCAGATTCAGACTTGCCCAGTCTTCCTGGAGAGATCTGGGCACAGTCACTGTTAACAATGCCTTCAACAGAAAACCAACCAGCTCAGAAAGGCTGGAAACAAAAGTCTGTTTACCCTTTTGTTCCACACACCTATTCAAAATTAGCTAAGTGGGGAACATATAAAATATGCATTATTGTGTCTTGACAAGTTTCAGTGGAGAGATGGACAAGATTAGCAGCAAGGCTTTGTGCACGCCAGGGAGGTTCTACGAAGAGTTCTCATCACGGTCAAAGCTGCCTCACCACCCCAGGGAGAGCAAGGCTGCACAAGCCACGACCACCCAAGGGGCCCGCACTGCTCCCCAGGCCCAGCACCAGGGGAAGAGAAGCCTCACCCTAATTTTATGCACATAGGAATGGGCACTGATGAAACACATAAATATTTTTTCCTTTTCCTAGTAATGCTGGAGGACAGCACCTACTTTCCTGCTGCAGTGCACAGCTAACAAGGCAGTTACACTGACAGCACAAAAGGGGGATGATTTTCCTTCCTGTAGACGATCAGTTTGAGACCTGAAGATCTCTCTGCTCTACTGAATCCAATAAAATGCATTCTTCATGAATAATCCAGGGGCCTTTTGAGCCCTGGTTTTGAATATGATGGATATAAGTAAACTTGAACTGGCTTTAACTGAGTCAATATACAGTTTTACAGCTCCACTTTAAAGTACTTCAGTTTAACAGCATCTTTTGTAGGTTTTGCTATATAGCGAGTTGTTCCGAGCAGAGTAAAAATTCCATGGCTATCAAAACAGAATTTCTTACGAAATCTTTAGTGCCAAACTTCTAATTTAGCCCCAGACACTCTCTCTCTGAACAAACACAGGTCTTTGAGTTACAGTTTCTACAGACAGGAAGGGTTCTAGATCTTGCCCCATTCTAAGAGTATTTCCTTGCAGTACCTTTTGCTCAGCTGTGGGATAGGACAACACATTTCCTTTTCAAACAACTGGATATATATAGAACCTTCTAACTGTGATCCTGAAGTTTGCAGCCAGCTCTCTGCAGATACTCAGCGATGGCTCTTTCCTTTTAGGGGCGTGCAGATGAAGAAAGGGGGGTTTAAAGGTAACAAAGCAACCGAGAGAAACAACTGAATACAAAAAAACGGGAGTCTGGTCACTTCCAACCAGCCACCAATTCCCCCATCTTTAATAAAATATCACTGCTTTCTGACTTAAAAGAAAATCACACTAATAGAAAAGAAAGCCTTCTTCTCCATCTCCCTTTCTTTTAATCTCTCCCAGAGAATAAAACTCAACGGCAGTAACACAGACTGGGGCATTAACAATATGTAGCCTAGTGCTGAGACTTTCGCACACGATGTACTAAAACTCCCCCAGACCTAATGAAAACCACAATGAGATTTTGAACAGTTACATGGAAAAAACTATTCTGTGCCTAAGACAGTTGGGCAGCAGAGCTCCTAGCGCTGTCCACATTCCAGGCTGTATTAATAATAAGACAGCACTTCAGTGGGGGCTATAATATCACTAATAGAGAAATGAGGGGCGGAAAAAAGCGCAGCTGCCAGGCCCAGTACAGGGAAAGAAGTTAATTAAAAAGTCACAACTGGAAAACTTCGTACCTACGGAATGACAAAATCGTTTTGTAGCATAATATACGTGTGTTTGTACACGTGTATGTGGGTACAGAGCAGCTCAACTTGCACACCTTTCCTGCTGCCTCTCTAAATATAGCTGCAATACAGCTGAGCCATTGTTTGTTGGCTGCTCACGGCTGATGGTGCCATGAAAACCACATTCCTGGGCACTAAATAATCAGCCTGCCTGACCCCCCAAGAATCTGTAAGTCAAATTCATTTACCCCCAGAGGGCAATGCTCTATTGTATCCTCCCTCCTTTCTAGCCACCTAGGAACAATGGACAATAATTGCAACTGTCACGGCAGTCAGTAGGAAAAATAAACCAGTGCCTGTTTTCACAGCTTACTGCCAAACTTGATCCAAACACCTAATAACCATGCCCCCAACCACAGAACCACAGTTGCACTGAAAAGCCTCAGATGTGAGGCTTTTGAACAGAGCTACAGAACAATAACTCGACTTGTGTTCAAAATATAAAGCTAAAAACCAAAAATTAAAGCAAAGAAAAGTCTTCTTTGAGGCTGTGCTGTTGCTCCCCATCCTCTCCCCCAGGCACGACTGAAAGGGCTGTTGAATTTCTCTCGTGGTAGCATATAGCTGGCTGCTGCTGCTTTCAAGTGGAGCTTGTGAAAGGCAAAAAGAGGAAGGGAGAAAAAAGATTGCCCTCCAAAAGAACAAGATCACAGGCACTGGGAACAGACCACCTTCTCAGTGCACAGCACTCTTCAGAGCAGCTCTACAGAGTCCAAAGGCACTGGAGAATCACTGCCAGTCCTTCTAAAGGTTCCAGCGAGTCAAGAGTTAAAGAAGCTCCACAAGGCACACAGGATCTGCCAAAACATGTGCCCAAAAGCGGGGATGAAAGATGTCTCCTCCTCACACTCTGCCCCTGAAACACCTTCAAGATGCACCATCAGTCCGTGGCATGGGACGATGCCATTCTGGAACGGTGCCCTTTGAAAACCCAGAACTCCCAGGTGAGCCCAGGGGCTGCCCTTTCTCTTCAGGACCTGTGCTTTGCACACGTGGAGCAGGGAGGAAGAACCCAGGGCTTGGCCCTCTGTAGTGATCATCATCATCATCATCATCACAACAGCATCATCTCAGCCTACTGGGGGCTGGAGCACTATATTCTGCTACAAAGTTATTCTATATATATATATAATAAATACCTAATTCTGAATTACAGCCTCCTAGGGAGAAGCCTGGGGAAGGAAGTGGCATATTTTCCTACTTGGGCAGGTCAGTGGAACAGCACAAACCAACGCTGGTGGCTCCTGGGTGACAGGCTGGAAGGGCCACGTCATTAAAATAACACTTCCTCTGCATATGCACAAACCATCCACCTGTGAGAGCAGGGGGCATTACTGTCAGCTTTACTGAGTACTGCCAAGCTCTCCTGCACACGGGCCTCAGACTGTCACAAGGCCTGAGCGAGGATCTCCAGATTGGGGACAGCATTAGCAAGTAAACACACCCAAAATAATGGAGAGAAACTCCATCCAGTTTATAAACACAAGACAAGGGTCTCATTTCAATTTCATTCTACTTTCACATTTCCAAAACAACATTGGCTTGGATTTTGCTACTCCAGATGTACACTGATAGAAATGGGAGCAGAATCGGAGTCGCTGTTTCTTTTCAGAGTGATAATGGCTGCTCTGAAAACTTACGATTTTTGATGTGAGCATTTTGGGTGAGTTTCTCATCCTAAGCACTGGAGAGGAATTATAAAAATATTCAATTACATGAAAACAAACAACCACAGGTTCCCTAAAATGACCTCAGATATATAAAACGGGGAAATATCTTGGCAAAGCAGAAACTACTGCTGCTGGAGAGTGGTCAAATTTTGTCATTTTCCTTCTGGAGTACGGCTTTGAAAGAACATGCTTTAGTGCACAGATGTTGTACGCTGCCTTTTAAAATCTGCACTGGCTAATTTCAGTACCTAGAGGTGTCATTACACAAACTTTGCTCTTTTTATTTTTCCCTTCATGAAAAAAAAAAAAAGTAAAAAGAAGGGAGTTAAAAAAAAAATCTACATCATCAAAATCTGTCCAAAAATAAACAAGGAATTCAGATCACCCTCAAATTTCAGAACTGAGGTCTGCTATACTCTGATACCACACACGTCTGATACTGACTTTTTTTTTTTCCCCAATCCAGCAATAGGATGTGTTTATAACAGAGAAGGATATATGCAACAAAAGCTTAATGTAAACTCGTTCACTTAGGGCAATTCACCATTTCATTGATTTATATTACCACAGATGGGAGTGCACACATTTCATTTAAACCCCAAATTAGCGTGTTTGAAGGGGAGGGGAAGAGGAGCAGACAAAGTTCCATAAAGCCAGCGGTATCTGTATATTCATTCTTAATTTCCTTTAGCAGAGAAACAGCGTTACCTTTTATTTCTCCAAAGTTCCCTGATCCCATGGCAAGAAGCTTGTCTTTCCAGTCCTTTGATAGTAGCTTTTCAATACTGGGAGTTTCTGAGTGAAGGGGGGGAAAAAAAACGTAAGCAAATCAACATGACTGTCTCCACAATAGAACTCATTAAAAGTCTATCTGCTAAAAATAAGGCCAACCCTATTCTGGGCCCCAGTTCGTAATGACTTCATCAACAAACTGATAAGAGGGGAGGGAAGAGAAAAAAAAAAAAAAAAAGGGAACAAAAAAAAAGAAAAAAATCTGAATGTGTTTTGTCACCTGCTGTTCCAAAACCATTAGCTTTTTCCTCTAGTGGAACAAAGCTCCGGTAATTCTGTATTACAATGGGCACATATAAACCTGCAGTTCATTGTTTTTCAATTTGGTGAACAAGTTGCTGCCTATAATGGATGCCTGTCAGTTTCTGGGTGTTAGTCTGCAGTCAAAAAATAATTATGTTGATAAAATGAGGAGTAAAGAGAGAGAGAGAGAGAAAGAGAGAGAGAAGCAAAGAATTAGCTCCTAAATCTGCTACATGTAATTATATCCCTCTGAGTCTTTACAATTACATCCACTTTATAATGTGTGTTTAAACATCGTGTGGTGGTAAGCACACTGTGGAAAGATTTTCCAGTAACACACGCATTATAAATAATAATAAAAAGTTGGGTATGGAAAAAAGCTTTAAAAGACTGCAAAATCCAGAGGCAGAAAAGGCATTGCTTAGAATGGAAACCCATTATTTGCTCATTTCAGATTCTATCACTTCCTTTAAAAATAAAATAAAATAAAATAAAATATATTTGTTCAGTATTTTCAGGGAAAACGCAGTGAGGGTGTGGATGGGTCTGATATTTATGTCTGCAACTCTTGTGTTCTGACCTCTTTTTGTGTAGAATTTTAATGCATAAGTAAATATAAATGCTAATAAAATTCAGAGAACATTAAACTCAATTCCAAACAATGTAATTGTATATTCTTGTCAGCATTTAGATGGGTACACAATTACAATAGCTTTCAATCCCACGATTAGCACTGCATTCAGTTAGAAAATGGAGTGTACTAAAAGATAAGTGTCCCAGTATGTGCCATCTAAATAACAATACCCACACTTATTATCTGGATCTAAGACATATACTGCTATTCTCCACATTTGTGTTTATGTGTATTTGTATTTGTTCAGGCATTTGTTTACCCCCTACCAGGAGCATAAAGGAGCACACGTTAACTTATCAAAGGGACCGTCTGGCCTAGAGACCATACCATTATTAGCGACTGGTTAACTTTCCCCACACTAAAAACCATTACGAGCAACCTTCATTATCTCGTTCGCCTAATTCCAGCTCCTCTCCAAAGCCCCAGCTCGGAGCTCGGAGCTGCTGCGCTCCCCCGGGGCGGCTCTGCCGGCTGCGCCCTGCGCGCACGGCCCCGGCAAACGACCCGGGGAGAGCCCGAAATCCGGCTGGAGAGCCCGAACTGGGGCTACAGACCCTGAACCGGGGCTGAGAGAGGCTGGACCGGGGCTGAGTGATCCCCGCTCCCCGGGCCGGGGCTGAGCGATCCCCGCTCCCCGGGCCGGGGCTCTGTCCCCGCCAAGCCCCGGCGCTGAGCCAGCCCCGCTCCCGAAGGCAGCAGCAGCGCGCAGGGAGCCCCAGTGCCAGGGCCGCAGGGATGCTCGCCTGCATCTCCCAGCAGGCGCAGACGGACGGCAGGACGGACAGACAGCGAGCCGGGCACAGCCCCACGGCCGCGCCTCGCCGGGAGAGCAGCGGCCACCTTGGCACGGCACGGGAGGGGGTTTTGCTCCCCGACAGTCCTGCCCGCGTTGTGTGCGCCCTGTGCTGATAGCCGGGCTGGCCCGAGCGAGATGTGTCTGCCAGGATCTCCGGAGCTGCTCTCCGGAGCTGGCCAAACCCGCGGGCACAGCCTGCGGGGCCGGGCACGGGACGGGCAGCGCTGCTCAGCCTCGCCCGTCCCTCCAGCACCCACGACGGAAAGCCTTTCCCACAGCCTCAACAGGCCAGACAAACACTGCCCCTTTTCCTGCTGGTTTTTTTTTTTTGTTTTGTTTTTTTTTTTGTGAGTATTATTTCTCTGTGCCTTTCTGAAAACTCCGGGACAGCGTGTAAACAGGCCGGAGCAAATGTGGCATCCGCGGCGGAGAGCTGTCAGTCATTAAAAGCCAACAAACCTTTGCAAAGCAGGAATGCTGCAACAGAGATCCATTGTGCGCTGACAATGGGCTCCAGAGCCTCCAGGCACCAAAAGCAGCCCGCCTTACTTTTAAGCCCATTGTCAAAAAAGTCCGCGACAAAGGTTTCCCCCCGCGGCTAAACAAAATACTCGCCGTGGTACCTCGGAAAGAAACACAAGTCTTCTGTCTAACTTGCCGCCTTAAAGCTACAGTAGCCGCTCGCTGGGGCTGCCAGAGCCCCGCTGTGCAGGCCACCGGCCGCTGCCTGCCGGCATCCCTGTGTGCCTGCATCCCTACCTGTCTGCATCCCTGTGTGCCTGCCTCCCTACCTGTCTGCATCCCTGTGTGCCTGCATCTCTGTGTGCCTGCATCCCTACCTGTCTGCTTCCCCGTGTGTCTGCATCCCTACCTGTCTGCATCCCTACCTGCCTGCATCCCTGTGTGCCTGCATCCCTACCTGTCTGCATCCCCGTGTGCCTGCATCCCTACCTGCCTGCATCCCTACCTGCCAACATCCTGTGTGCCTCCATCCCTACCTGCCTCCATCCCCGTGTGCCTGCATCCCCACCTGCCTGCATTCCCTCCCTGCCTGCCTCCCTGCCCCCCAGCCTGCCCTGCCCTGCCGTGCCTGCGGCCCCCGCAGGCGCTCGGGAGGGGCTCTGGGCCGCTCCCGGAGTCCCTGCAGGGGCTGGAGCCCTGCCAGCTCTCCCACCGGAGGGCTCCCCTTACATCCCGGCCACCCGAGCCCGGCGGGGACGCGGGAGAGCCGCGGACAAACGAGGGGGGAGCAGTGGACGGCCGGGTATCAGTGACTGAATTTCTGCGAGGACGGTGAAGATCTCAGCAGGAAATCGTGATTAGAGATGTGAAAGGCCAAATGGCAAAATCCCAATAGTAACAATGCATCTGTTCATTAATGTGTGAATATGAGTAATATGAAAATTTAACACAATTATAAGCCCCCTCAGCTATCCTGATGGCATAAAATAGATTGCGGTGATCTAATCAGTGCTTCCCCTGTTGAAATACTGTATGTTAACTATTCAAAATAATATTACATAGGGGTTTTTTTTCCCTTCAAACCCCCCCAAGTAATCATATTAAATTGATGTCCTAACTTAGTCTCAAACCTCTCTTGATCTGAACTGCATTTTTACATAAGACACTTCAACACAGTTTTGACACAGAATCGGCAAATAATCCTCCTTCTGCTAATACTTAAAAAGATCTTTAATTCCAAAAGACAATAGCTTCCCCACCCCTATAGCTTTATGGAGCCAAAGAGCTAGATTAGATTACAGCTTGTTTAATTCTATTATATACCATGTTAACATATTGTACTTACATAAAATATGCTATTCATATACTCAGCCTATCACTTTTCAGTAACTGCTTGTGAAATACCTTATGCACCATATCTTGGAAAGAAACATTTATTATGTCATTTATGTACCCCATTAAAAAAAGATTTGAAATTTACACATCTTAAATAAAAATAACTGTTTAAAAGGTTACGACAGTAGAGGTTCCATGAATTATACAGAAACAAAGTCATCCTTTGTTCAGCTTTTTTTAGGCTTCATTGGGAAGATGATGCTCTAAAATTAAGAGAAGAAATAAATGCTGTCTCTTGTTTGCAAGGCAGGCATTCTCTGGATTCACTGCAAAGTCAGTAAAACTTTTAACGCTTGCACACATAATGTGCAGCTTGAAACTGGGAAAGGTGGCCTGCCACACAGGAACCGCTATTCCTGATCCCTCCTCCAACCGTTCCTCTCCTCTCGGACTCCCCAAAACCACGTTTTCCACGTGCAAGACTTGTGCCAGATTTTGGATGTGCACCAGCTATGTACTACAACGATCTGTACTTCCAGGAGGTACGCAGGGTGTTCTGAGCGCGGTGATCATTCAAGATGCCTCCCCTAACTTGAGAAGAACCCAGAGCTGCCCCCCCTGAGCTGAGAGCCCCCCGTTACCCGGGGCAGTGGAGGTCCTGTGGCACACAGCAAACCAATCCCGAGCCACAGCACAGTGCAAACACATCCACAAGTTCACAGGTTGTTTGTGAGCAGTAATCCATTCATGTTTGGGAAACATTTCTGTTCCAGACACACTGTGAGAAGTGTTACACGTTGCTGCAGAAGAGGATTACGGATGGGGCACCAAAGAGAAGGACTGAGACGCAAAGAAGAACAGGAATCATTAACCAAACATCGGCCAAGAGGCGCCTGACTGAATCAACAGAGATACAAATTAATCCACAGAAATGATTTCTGCTGTCTCTACTCAACACATTTATCAGTCATTAGCTCTTTCGAGAGATATTTATGGCACATTTTGTTTTTCTTCTTTCACCCTGCCTCTGTTGCTTACATATGCTTCTCTGCATCGCTGCGTGTGGCAGTGCCCACTGGTGAGTGCCTCCGCCTGTGCCAGCAGCTCCGGGGCCCCACCGCGCCCCCGGCCCCGCCACTCTCCCTCTGTGCCAAGCACCATCCAGACTGACTCCCTCATCCACAACAATGAGTCTCCGAGACGGATGCCAGCAGCCAGGAATTCTCAGGCAGGCCTTCAGCACATGGAATGAAACCACTTTCCTTGGAGCTGAGAGAGCCCCGCGCTCACTGCTCTGACCTGCGTGTATGCGTGCATCTGTGCATCCACTGAACGGCTCTTACACTACTGGAAAGCAAATCAGCTCAGTAAATTAGCATTAAATGGCTTCTAAACCAAAATTTTGGTATGCTAACAAGAACATCACTGTCCCTCCACTCCTGCGTTAGATATTTAAATACAGCTTCATTGACTTATTTGCTTAATAGCCCTAAAGTTTTCACACTGGGAAAGGAGCAGCTTGTTTCCAGGAAATGGACGAGGCTACAAAGCCTTAGTAAGAGGCAGAGTTTTTATCACTCCGAAGTCTGCTAGACTTCTGTTGAGTTTAGTCTACTTCCCGAAGCTCATTTTTTTCGAGCGCTGTAACTCCCCTTTGGGAGTGGACCTAATCCTGCTCTCAATTCAGAGGCAGCACAGATGCACATGTACCTGGAGCAGCCTCGGCAGCCTTCCAAAAACACAGCCCCACAGCACAGCATTCCCTTCAGGCCCAGCCTCTCCAGTAGCTCTTTTCAATCCATGCTCTAGGGTCACAGTCTTAGAAATCCACTTATACAAGCTTAGAATGGCGTTCGGTGCCAAATCTCTATTACCCCTCTCTGCTCCTGCTGATTATTTACTGAAAGCAAACTTCGGTCTCATGCAGCTGCCTGCTTCCAGAGAAAGGCACGCCATTCCAACATGCTCCAACAAGGTGAGGAAGGGGAGCTCTCCGCAGGAGGCGCGTCCAGAAGAGCTGCATTTGAAGAGGAAATGCGGGAAAAAGCTCTGAAGTTACAAAGAGACAGCTGTGATTGACGTTGAGGAAAAGCGTGAGCCTCCCACCTGCCCCTTGTCCAGAGGCCCAAGGATGGGTGCCCAACCCAGGAGATGCCAAAGGGCTCCCTGCTCTGCAACCACAGGGAACAGATCTTGCCCTGGGCTGAGAGAGACCCTTCTCAGGAAAAGTAAAAGAAAGATGTTTGGCCCTGGCGAGGATGATGCCGTGAAGCGCGGCAAGAACAGAGAGAAGCCAAGAGTCGCTCAGTGCCCAGCAGACCACCAGCCACTCCTGCCAACACCGGCTATTCCTAGAGGAAGGAGCGCTTGGTTGGCACAAATGATCATGAATGAACTTCAGCATGGCCTGATATACCTTCCACTTCTGGCAAACACCTTCCTTTGTATTAAGAAAGCTTTGGCAAACACTGAGCTGGCACCCATTATTCCCCTTTTTCTTCTGCTATGGTCATAAATACGTTCCACCTGTCAGCCCCAGTTCCTACAGCCCTCACCTATCAACATTGCTCGTGTACCACAACAAACCCTCTCTGGTCTAAATCAGGAAACAAGATTAAGGGCAGATTTCCACTCTTCTTTTAAAAGAGCAGAGACACAAACACTTAGACAAAAGAAAGTTCTCTTTTGATGCCCTTGTTTTTTATTAAGAAGCTCTTACCTATAAGAAATCAGAAACGATTTTCAATAGCAAGGAAAATAAAGCAACTAATTTGAAGAAATGGTTGGTATCAGCAGGTTACATAGACACGCAGCATCTGCATACACATATGGTTCTCCATCAACAGAATCATGCTTTTAGGGAACTACTTGCAGCTAGGCAAGACACTATGAATCATGAGCAGGCACAACACAGAATGTATTTAAATTTGGAAATCAAAGACCACAAAACATACATTTTTCTCTTGCCTTCCAGGAAGTACTGCAATTTTTCACCAGTCTAAAAGCAGTTTAAACTTCTGGAGCAGACACCACTAGGAAACACCTCTATAAATGTAAATACTGTTCAAATGTAGGACATGGTTGCTCAGGCGTGATAAGCAAAAATGTGGTGCTGAGTGCAGTACTACCTGGGGCTTCTCTGACTGGACAGAAAGCTGCTGGTTTCCCTGGGTTTGGGGTTTTTTTAAATACGCAAAATGCTTTCCAGTCTTTGGGCACAAACTCTGAGGGCTGAACCGAACGTTCAGGTTGCAGGATCAGGGAGCTGCGGTGCCGTGGCCAGCACATCACAGCACCACTCCATCACAACTACTGTGCAGAAAACAGCTGGGCTGCATATGGCCATGGGCAGCTTCCAAGCCTACTCCAAAGCTCCCTTCTCTGGCAGAGACAAGCAGCCCTCCTGCTCGTGGAACCTCAGCCCCATCCTGGCCACACGCTAGCTCACACGGCTTTTCATTTCAGGGGACAATCCAGCTTCTGCCTGCACGGTGACACCGGGTCACCACTGCATTCTCGTGGCACATCGTGCCTCGTTCTGCGTATGCTCAAAACCACAGCACTTGTTTGCATGGTGTTTGCTCTCTTTTGCCATACCCACCGTGCTGCTTCGATGCAGTATATGCTGTGTGAATGGTTAAGACATTTTTACTGTCGTTTCTGGTGAAAGAGCTCTGCTGTTTGTGTTCAGAAAAAGAATTCACAGAGCCAGAAAAGGCTCCATGGCACCATAAATGAATTTCTGATGATTTTAATATCCAAATCAATAACCTAGGAATGCCACCAGAAACACGATTCTACTCTACCTGCAAGTATCCAAAGCAATTATTCTTACAACTGCTCACCAATGGCTACTGCCAGCCTCACAAGAAAGTTACCCCAAAACACAGGGATGTTTATGAGGAAGAAAAGGTTAGAACAGCCTCCAGACACACTGAACTACCAAATGTTGATCTAATTATCCCTTTGGATGTAAGCAAGGAGCCTGCAAACTACAGCACAAGGCAGGAACACATGGCTAGGCAGGACAGGGGAAGAGCAGAGGGACTTCAGCTGGATTTGAGGCCAACACAGCATCTCAATCATTGGCACCCTCAGGAATAGCCAGGCTGTTGTCTGAAATTTTTACTGTCCCCATCACCAGAATGCACTGGCAGCTGCTCCAGTACCTGTGTGCCTTTCAGGCTGCCCTGTTCCACTGAGCAGGAGGAGTGTCACCCCTCCACAGGAGACACCACACCGTCCTTCAGCCTCCCAGCAGAACAGCCCGGGTCCATTTGGGGGTTACACAGGACACAGCCAAGGTTTCCTCAGCTTCCATCCTCTACTGGATACAGCATGGAGCTTGCTTCCAGAGCGTGAAAAATCCAGGCACTCCTCAGCGTCTCTCTGTCAAACACTCTTCTGGACTGACAACGAGATGCCCACAAAGCCCATCTGAGAAAACCACCTCTTCCATGAGCACATTCCTGAGCCAGGAACAAGCCTGCATTCCTGCTCTCACCTCTGAAGAGAGAATCCCAGCTCTCTCTCTGTTACTCTAACTTGTGGAGTACATCCTCCACTGCTTTCCTCCCTTAGTGACAGCAGACCCCATCAGGGCACCAAGGGTGTGCCAGGAACCTCCCAGAGCCCAGGGCTGGAAGCTCTGCATGGAAACTGCTACCGTGGAAATCCCCTCTGTGTGCGGGGGCAGCTGGTGGGTGCTGGCCTCCCACCTCCATCAGCCTGGCTTGCACGGAGCTGGGGCTGCAGCACTCGCAGGACAACCCCAAATTGTTCTGGAAAACCCAGAAGGAGTCACTGCTCAGTCACCCTCCACGCAAATGTCTGTCCTTGAAACCCAGAGAGGGTTCAAGGGTTTCTCTCTGGCTGCCCCAGAGAAGGGCTCTGGGGAGGACAACGTGCCTTTTGTCACCGAAGTTCCTTGGGATTCGGTGCTTCGGATGCCCAAAGGCATCCAGGAGCATAATCCCGTTCTGGAGAGGAATTAGGGTCCGGCTGCCTTTGGAGATCCAGGCCAGGGAGTTGGCCCGAAGAATCCGTCCTGCCAAATCATTTCAGTGGCTCAAGTGTGGCTGGACCGTCCTTCTCAGCACACACAATATCCAGGAGGATTCCAGCTCCCCGCTAGCACTGCCTGCTTCACCCCTAATTAAATTAACATGTAAGAGTGAAGCAAGTTTTTGAGCCTTATCAAACTTTAAATAAAACAAAAGTTAATTTTTAAAATGTGCCCAGTACTTCCCTGATGCACAAAAAATAAATACATGAAACAGAGTAACTCACTTTCAAACACCTGAGCAGCAACCCCTTCCTTTTTAATTGAAGTTCCACCAGTAGGAATCCTTATGAAAAGAAGGGCAACGGTGAAATAAAAAAAAACCTCTCCTACACAGGGAAAAAAAGGAATTCTGTCTTATTCTGTGTTCTTCAGCTTTCTAATGCCCCTTTAATTCCTGGAATCTCTACATGAAAGAAGGAATTGATTTTCTCAGGAGTGGTCCACCCAGCAAAAAACCGCGTGTCAGATGACAGAAGGAGGTAGTATTCTGAGCTGCACTGAAAAACTGAAACCACAGAGATATTTTAACATTTCCAGAGACTATTACAAGAGTAACATCAGAAAACCAGAGACATCTAGAGTTAAATAACATTAAATATCACTTCAGTTTTCTTTTTCTGTCTCAGTTGGACAGAGATACTGCACCAGAACACATATTCCCCTGAAATACATTTTTGTATTAGTGCTACCAACAGAGCCAGTTCCTAATTAAAGGGCCATGATATCTTGTTAATATTAACAGAGGGCCATGCCTTTGTTCTGCTAATTTTTTTACATCTTCAGCACATCCTTGTTAAGTAAGAGGGATTTTAAAAAGGCATTCAATGAGATGACTACATACTAACTTTTTATAAGTATTGACACATCATTAAGGTTGTTCCAGGGAGATTCCATGGTTTATCCTTTGACCAAAAAGATCTTTATGCTGATCTGTCACCTTTAAACGAAATGCTTTCTCGAACAAACCCTAAAACAAAAGCCCCCCAAAAGGTTGTAATCTAAATAACCACAAAACATAAATGGAGAGCTACAGCGTTTGGCCAGAATTTCAGGGAAATCCTTGCAAACCTGGAGCACTCCACCTCTGAAATCCTAAATTCAACAGCAGCAACATAACCCTTCCCATACAGTTACTATAGCATTCCAAGCTGCGAATCTCAGAGCAACTTGCTTAAAAATGGGGACAAAAAACAGTCCTGAAGTGCCGGTGATTTTCCTCAAAATGAAAAACGCGAGGATTACGTGCGGTGAAGCTGAGGAGACAATTTTCAAACAGCCCATCTTTCAGCCCTGGCCACCACCACCCCTTCCCAGCACCACAATCCAGGCAGCTCTGGCTGGAGGAGGGCCCTGGGCTCCTCCGGCCTGCGCCTCCCTTACCTGTCTGGACAAAGAGCCTCACCTGGCAACACCACAGAGAAATATAATCAGTGAAATGAAATGAAGTGAAATAAAGCATCAATAAAATAAAATAAAATAAATCATAAAATAAAATAAAATAAAATAAATCATCAAGTAAAACAGCAATAAAATAAAATAATAAAAGAAATCATCAAATAAAACCTCAATAAAATAAAATAAAAAGAAATCATCAAATAAAACATCAAAAATAAAATAGAATACAGTAAAATAAAACATAAAATAAAATATGAAATGAGATGAGATAAAAGGAAAAAAGGGAAACAAGCACTCTTGTCATGAAGTTGCAGCTTCCACTCTTGAGGCCTGCTTGGGGTTGGGGGTTATTCCGGGTTAACCATCAGTGCTTTGGGAACACCCCCCAGCTCCCCTGGCTCCCCCCGTGCCCATCCTGGAGAGCAGCAGCGTGGGGAGCTGGCAGGGCAGAGCCAGGAAATATCCTGCTGCAGCTGTGCTTGGTACTGGCAGAACCATCAGCTTCCACCCTCCTCCCCCACCCTGTTTTTCCTTTTTTTTTTTTTTTTTTTTGACAGCTGTCTTCCTATCTTCCCAACAGGTGCTATTAGGCCCCGAACAATGGCAAAGGCTTTTAAGCCACTGCTGTTGACAAGTGAAAGGGAACAACAAATGGCTCAGTAGTGCTCTTCTCCCAGGGTCACTCAACCAATGGTAATAGTTATTATTTTTATTTATTAGCTCTGTGGCACTGTCCTCCATTGTACCTCCTCCAACCTCCCCTTTCCGTGACAGCAAGGAGCTTTTTAACTTTTAATAAAAATGGGCGAGCGCTTAGCTCCTGAGCTGGCTCTTTCCGCAAAGTGCACGGCTAATGAATGTTGTCCATTTGTATCTGGATAATTTATGATGTCAGCGCGGCGGAGAGGGGGGGCTGCAGCCAGATATGGCCATTACTGGCTCTGCCAGCAGTGGCAGCCGGGGCACGGGCAGCTGGAACCGCACACAAGGAAGAGTTCTCCCATCCTGCATGGGGGGCTTCTTTTCGGGATAATCACAGGATTAGCAGATAAATGGGACCGTCCCTCTTTGGAGCTTCATGTTGTTTTCCTTTTCCCTCCTTAGCGTTCTGCTGACCGCACCATAATCCTCTTCAGAGAACAATGGCAGGTGGAAGAAAAGTTAATTTTCCCTTAAATGAAAATGACTGCACCCATTTAAACAATGCGCTCAGAAGTGCTACTGCCAGGAGAAAAAAAATGGTACCCAGGCGTTTCCTGATCCTAATGCTTTTCTGATCCACATATCTCTACTAGATGAGGCTACTCAGTGAATAAATGGTATGGAACAGACAAACCTATCAAATGCAAGCCCCGTGCTGCCGCTGTCCTGGCAAACCAGGTAAATGCGAAGGAAGATCAGACAAATCCATGCCCAGATGAAATCAGTACAGCAGCAAGTGACCAGGAAGCACAAATACTCTTAAGAGTTGAAAATGTTTGAAACAAACGCAGTTGAAATGTTTGAAACTTACAAACCATCAAAACACTGACATATTGTGGAACTGGCTGGTTTAGAGTTAGGTGTTATCGATCAAACTGAGGTAATATGAGTGTGTACAGCATTTGATCATCTGGACCTGCTTATTTAAATTAGAGCCTGACCTGACTGCGCAGTGAAAGGGCTACAGATCGTGGGTGCCATTCCTAGAGAAAAGGTGCACTCTTAAAATTTGATAACGATAACTTCGAAAGAACCAGAAAACACTCATCTGGGATGTTCATAAAACCATTCAAGGAACTCCAGAAATTGAAAATAAAGCTGAAAAGGAATATCCCCCTGGAACAACAAAAAACCCCACGGAGTGGGCCCAGATTTCTATTCTTTTTCCAGATATGACAGACTGTTTTACCACTGGAAGTGAGAATTAAAGCACATACGCCTGATGCTAAACAATTACACATCCTGAATTCCTCTTGCACAACATATGTGAGCGCCAAATCTCAACCATCCACTGCCAGAAGCCAGAAAGACAGGAACAATAATATTATTAATAATAACATAAAAGAAGGGCACACCATAAATCAAAGCTTGTGAGGTGCAGGTAGCTTCAGTGTAAATCAGACTACTAGTTGTGATGTAAATGATATTTGCATTAAATCACGATGTCAAATTAAGTAGAAATTATTAAGGCTAATTTCAGCCTTGGACTTGCCCAAAATAAATCTTCCAAGGCTTGCACACAGGTTTCTCCACTGAAGTACAGCATTCCACCTGCCTTGACCACTCCTTCTGTTTGCTCTCACTTGTCTCCATTCACGGATCTTTTGGACTCTCTTATTTCCAGCATCAATGGGGTGGGAAACACACCGGGTTTCCTTTTGATCAAGCATTTTTCTATCTGAGGTGGGGAGTGACATCGAGATACACGGGTGGTTCAGCCACATAACAGCTGTGACAGGTAATCCCCAAATACCCGAGGAGAAATCAGAGCAAGTCTATTATGCACAGCTCTTTAACATAATAGTTCTAGACAAGGGGAAAGGAAAGTCAGAGAGTAAAAGCAGAAAAGTCAAAGAAGGAAAAAGAGAAGAGAGACAAAGAAAACAACGCTGAGAACAAGGAAAGAACAGGTCTAAGGAAGGGGCCTCGTGTCAAGTCCAAAACGTCTTCGTGTTACACAATGCACTGAAGGAGCAGGAGAGTCAGGGCAACTCTGCAGCCACTCCCTGGCTGCTGAGAACCGATGGAGCCATTCCCCAGCAGCCACCAAACAGGGAATGCAGCGGCCTGGGCAAGGAGCTGTAACAGGAACTTATCAGAAAAGACTACAGGATTTAGACTGAGGCATAAACTATGCCTTCAAATCACTGCCAGCACGCCAAAGAGAAAACATCTTTTTAATCTCGCTCGTACCCTGCAGCAGAACTTTTCCAGACTGCTTCAGAAAACTTTAGACTTCCTTCATTCACCTCAGGATGACAAAACTTCCTCTGCAAATAGCTGTCCAGACCCACAGGAAGGCTCATCTGCATTTAGGATGGCTTCCTGAATCCCCAAGGAGCAGGAAGGCGAATGCAGGGCAGGAACAGAATCCCTTCCCAAGAACTCAGGACACTCCCTGGGCAGCTCTCTACACAGCGGTGACAATCACGAGGCACTGCATTCCCCCCATAAAAAGAACACAGACACACAGGAAATGTCAGCATTTCCTCTGATGAAGTTACCTTGAAACAAGAACATTCTCTCACTTCTGCACTTCCAACCTCACCAATGGCCACCGAGAATTTGCCTCTTCATCCAACAAACTTGTCCATGGCACTCTGGGACCTAATTTGTTTTGTTAAAAACGAGACAGGACTATATGTACTCATCGTTACAGATTTCTCAAGTACCCATCTGAGAAGGCTGCTCTAGTGCCCAGTCCCTAGACTTCAAATTTGGAATCAACTCCTTCCTGCAATTCCAAAGCATTCACCTGGGTAGTCCTAATAACATCAGCGAAGGGGAAGCTTAACCCAAACTGAAGCAGGATGAACAAGTTCAGATGAAGAAAGAACCACTCAGAAGAGATGTTCCCTGCAACATCTGCAGCTCAGGATCCTACTCATTCTTCACCCAGGTGTGGTGGTAAGAGACTTTTGGGTTCTGCTGGGGACGGGCAGAAGCTGCACTTTGCTCTGTCAGGCAGACATCTGGTACCAGTGATCTTTGTGTTTGTATTCCCATCTTGATTACCTCTACCTTTCATGCCCCAAGAGGGAAAAGGCATCTTCTGAAACAGCTCTGACTGTTCTAACAGGGTGTCTCTCTAACAATCTGCCTGACATTCAAAATGCTCAGTGGCACATCTGCCTCCTGAAAGAACACCCACTCCCAAACTTCCACGCATGGCTGAGGTCTCAAGCCCTGACCACTGACTGAAGGACTGGGACGTGGAATGGCCTGAGGGCCAGCCAGCCAAACCTGCACGAGGAGCTGGACCCACACTCAGGAATGCAATCCTGCAAGACCTGACAGTGGAAGTGGGAGTGGCACCTCCTTCAAATACAGATCAAATCCGTAAATGAAGCACATTGCACAAAAAAACCCCACAAATCTGTGGAAGGTCCCAAAGAGCAGATCTGTGCAGCTGTCCTGCTGCTCTAAGTCTGTGTGTGGTAACCCTGAACACTGACTCAAACCACCTCAAAGTCCCTAAGAAACTCAGCTAAATCCTAATGTTTGCATGGAAATCACTTCAGTCAGGTGGGTGCAGCTGTGGAAAATATGAATCCAAGTCCAGTATGACTGCACCTCAATCTTAACATTGTAACAGCTAATGCCGAAGAACTCTGAATAATAATACCATGATCAAACTGTTATACGGGACCATAACTTCTGCGATTTGTGACCAACGCTCTAACACTCACATCTCAGTATGGTACCTACCTTTTTTCAGGCACAATGCTCAACAATACATCGTTTACACAGATACTTATTTCACATCTAGCAAGAGATGTTTGGAAAAAGACCTGCATGCAATGCAGCTTTGCTTTTTCAATTCTGAGGTAAAACTAGGACTGAGACTGAAATATTTTCTCCTAAACCCACCTCTCTCTGAGTAAGAAAGAGAAGTCTTTGAATAGATGTATATAAATGTCCCTCTGGTGTGCAGCTATGAAGGAGAGTCATACCAGACCCATGTCAGGATGGCAGAAAAGGACCCGGAGTCGGTATCAGAAGGGGTGGAGTGAAACAGAGGGATGTGGGGCTCCTGTGGAGTGAGGCAAATGACAAGGGTGAGTTCCCAGATCGCTTGAGAACAGGGTGTCTGGGAAGGTGGGGTGTGGAGTAATTGCAGAATGGCGTAAGAGGGAATTTAATAGATCAGAAAAGGCTGAATAGGGTAACAGGCCCATTGTTCGGAAAGTTCTCTTTTGTGACCAGGCTCTAAGAGAACGCCAGAGAAACAAATGACTTAATCCTGGGGGGATGCTATGGCATAAATGAAAGTAGTCTATGCCCTGAAAGCCGATGGAATAAATTTCTGTATCACATAACCACACGGGCGACCGCGGCTTTCAGCAAAGCCCCGAGACTTTGCAATTGGCAAACCCCTCCCAGCCGTGCCCTCCCCGCTCCCCCTTCCTCTCCCCACCAGCGTTTCTGCCTGCGCCTGCCGGGCAGGCAGGGGAATAATCCACACGCACGACCAACAGGCTCCAGCGCCCGCGCAAGGTGCACTCGCAGGGAAGGCGAGAGGGGAAGAATTCCTCAGAGCTGCCTGACCCCCTCTGCCACGCTCCGCCGCCGAGCTGCGAGCTGCCCTGCCACCCAGCAGCTCCAGTGGCCACAGCCTCCTGCCCCCCAGCTGCAGGAAGGGACGCCTGAGCATCGTGTGCCCCTGGGGAGCCTTCCCTGGGAGCCTCCCCG
This sequence comes from Regulus satrapa, assembly GCA_013396955.1. Lineage (NCBI taxonomy): Eukaryota > Metazoa > Chordata > Aves > Passeriformes > Regulidae > Regulus > Regulus satrapa. The sequence continues at coordinate 428,535 of VWZN01016954.1, read as the reverse complement.
CTCCTCGAGCCCTGTGAAAGCAGATGATGGGGCTGGAGGGTCCTGGGACACCGCAGGCAGCATTTCTGCGGTTACTCTGACACCAGCTGAACCAAGAGCACAGAGGAGGAAAGGTCACTCTCTATGGCATGATATAGAGTATATCGTACTTGTCCAGAATGCGCTACACCTTTCCTTGCAAGGATGGCAGAGCAGGCACTGTTCAAAGTGACACCACCAGCTTTGGCTTCACAGATAACAGAAGAGCCAGGATATTACATGCTTCAAGGATTCAGTTGTTGTTTTGGTTTTTTTCATAGAAAGAAAGGTATTTTACATTTATATATATATAATGGGTATATATACACATTTCTCAGTTACCCATAATTTCTTAATGGAAATAACAGATTCTTAATTAAGGAAAAAAAAAAAAACAACCTCAAGATCATTCTCATTCAGGCACAAAAGTGAAATGTAGAAAGGTAATGCAGCAATCCCCAAACCGAACTTTTTCCAGAACTTTATGAAACTGAGCCTCTAATCCTCAAATTCCTACTACACCTAGATGGAACCCATTAGTTGGTTCTACATTTGGCTATAGAAATTCTACAATTTTCTATGAGTCTTTTGAATGAAATTCCATTCTAAAACAATTAGCAGAGAAAAATTAATTTGCCTTGCAAGAATTCAGGGTTGGAGATGTGCAGCTCAGCTGTGACTCGTGGTTTACTTGGTAGGCAGTGTGCTGTACTTTTTATTCTTCTTTCCTCTCCTTTTGCCAGAGGAAGGAAAAAAAAGATCACCATAGGTGCACATTTTGAGAGAGCTCTGCACAAAAGATAAGCTTCTGCAAAGCCCTGATCTGACTTTAATTGAAACACTTGTTCCCATATATATTACAGATAGGTTTTTTTTTTGTAAGAGTTTAAAACATATAAAAGCAGTTATTACTACTTTGAACATTTCTAAGTCAGAGAAAAAAAAAAATCAAGGAATGAAAAGTTTCCTCCATCCTATTTAAATTACATTTGGGTAGTTCTCTGTGGGGCTACTACAAATTCCTTTAACCCCACCAGTCTCTTAGCTACATTAAATTAATGATGCATCTCAAGCACTCACTCTTCTGCAGGAGAGTGTGGAATCTCCAGTCAGACACCTACAATTCACTAAATTGGAAACACTGACCTAAGGGAGACATCAGTGCGTTATCCTTGCAGAAAATATTACACCGTAATGCAAAACACAGATAATATTTGGAGGAGCTAAGAAGATGAGGTGTATGCTGAGTGGATTTTTCAATGGCAGCAGGGAGAGGCTTCAAACCAGCCCAGCGCAGCTCTCCTGACGACGAAACCATTCTCGGTTCAGCCGCCTTAGTGCCACATCCTTCTGGCCATGAGCACCCCACGCACCCCAAAGGCTCCGGCAGTCCCCACCAGGACCTGCTCCTGCCACTCTGCACAGTGCTTCAACTAAGGCCGAGCTACATCCACTACGGGTGCCACCAAAAAAAATAGAAATGTATTTCCACAATGCCCGTTTTTGTCCGCTGTTGTAACTCTTCGCTCCCAAAGCTGTGTTTATAATGAAACGTGTGGTGTATTTTCCATTAAAAGCCTTGGCAGGAGTTTCTGGAGTTTTTTCTCATGTATCACAAGTTCAATACTCTTTCTGCATTTGCTTCACAATAACCAGTCCATTTCCAAGTGATTAATTTTCTATTCTAAAACAATGCATTCCTTTCCCCTCTCATTTTGCTGGTGTGGGGTTTTGGGCTGGTTTGTTTTTTGGTGGTTTTTTTTTTTTTTTTGTTTTTTTTTTTTTGTCTTTTCTTACCAAGAGAAAAAAATTCTTTTTCAATGACATCATGGTATAAAATTTTCAAAGCAGGTTTTAGCGGGAGATATGCAGATTGCTTTGAAAAGTTACCCTCATAAATAACAACAAAGTACTGAATTATCAAGGCTGTAACTCAGTCAAGAGGTGCTGTAACTATTTAAATTATATGACCTCAGCAGAACCTCTTGATTGAATTGCAGCCTTTCATTAAACCGGGCACTCTGTATTATTTTCTCTGAACTAGAGTAAATCAGGACGGTAAAGAGATTAGCCCCCAAGCCCATCTCTTTGTGATCTAGAGGCATATAATTTTTAACCATTACCTCAATTTTGTAACTTAAAAAGCCTGTGCAAAATCTATTGTGCCAATAATTCCCTTCCCTGCACGGGGAACAGTGACATTACAAAAACACTAGTGTGCGACCCAGGTACATTCAGAAACCATAAGGCTCGTAAAGGAGCAAGACCCCACTGCTGAAAGCTAGAGAAAAAGCAGGGGGGAAAAAGGAGGGAGAAGGGAAACCGTGGATTCATAGCACTGCCGATTCATTCACAAAAAGCTGGAAACCAGAAGGGACCATTAGCTCATCTAGGCTCATCTTCTATATATATTACTGAATATTCATTATTTCATCAACCAAAATCAAACCTTCCTCTGATTTATTTCTAACTACCATTTTACTCGAAGAGAAACAGCTGGCCTCTGAGTCAGGACATTCCATAAATATCTCCTTGCTTTTACTGGAAAGTTGTGTGTGCAGGGATGAGGGTGGAGGGAACCAGGGTACTTATAACACTCTCTCTGTTCGTCTCCAGCTGGCTGATATAATGCTGCCTCCATATTTGGAGAGAGACAACCTCCACAGCCGCGCTTCCCAAACAGACCCGTGACAACACCAGCGACGGTCTGGAACTCCTGACGGAGCGGATCCCGCCCGTGGCCGCGGCAGGGATCCCTTCTCCCAGGGGCGCTTCCCAGGCTGCCCAGCACGGGCTGGGAGCACCCTGAGGAGGGAACCAGCTCGCCCACTTTGGTATCGAGGCGGCGCTTCCCTCGGCTGGCCGCGACGGGCTTGGGTTTCCCTCACGGCTCGGACTTTGCCTCCTTCTCAAAGCCCCTACACTTAACTGGGTAAGAGAAAAGCTACAGTAAGTCCCTTCTCCTATTTTGTGATATTTGTGTAGCTGTTAGACATTCTGCAAAGGAGGGGAGCAGCAGCCAGGCTCTCCCAACAAAAGGGCTACTGTCACCGCGCCAGTCCCAGACATGGTGGAAGGCAGCCCACAGGAAAAGGCCTGGCTCCAGCGCGAGGCTCCGGCCGAGCACAGGCACTGCATTCACTCAAATTGGCAACAGGGCCCCGTGTTCCTGGCTTTGAGCTGTGAACAAGGCTTGGGATTGAATAACCAATTATACAACCGCTGACTGAGTTTATCCAAGGTTTGCAAACTGCTATAATAGCCCAGTATTCACTGACTGTTTTATCCTTTTCCAGATATAGTGTCATATCTCCCCTTGTGCTCCATTTACATGTCACTTTATTACATACATCCATTAAAAAGGTTAATACAATGTCACAGTCAATGCCTAAATGTTGCCATTCAGTATCCTCGCCTTGCTCCCTGCTACATTTCACATTCACACATTTCTTTCTCTCCCCCTCTCCTGTGGGCTTTGCTCACTCACACTCGCACACTCTTTCCTGCTTCAAGTTAAATCAATTTGCTGTCAGGAATACAGAGCAGAGCATGAACAAAACGGTAGCCAAGAGTCAATAGAGTAAAAACTGCCTGCTCCCTAAAGTTGCCAGTCATGGTGAGCGCTCTGTACCGCCAGTGACGGGAATAACCTTTAAAACTCCAAAAGTTCAGAGATTCACTTAAATTTGTAGACATTGTTGAGACTCCCTGAATCACCTGGGTCACTTAAATTATCAGGAAAGTTCACTTGCTAAAAAAGTCTTCTAAGTGGCTTTTCTTACTTTCAGATAAACTTTGAACATACCAGTAACTCTTCCTCTCTGATTTTTAACACTTCCCAACTTGACCCCACCTACAACCCAGACGCGTAGGAGGCTGGAAAAGACTGGAAAAAAACAGAGCCAAAATCCTCTACATCTTCCTGCGAATTACTGATAGAGATCTTGCTTAAAGCTGTTCGTTATTTTTGTCCTTTGTAAAAGATTACTGTCTCTGATCAAACTGATCATCTCTGCATAGACTTTTGTTTCTGAAAACAGTAAGGAAAGAAAATTACTCAAAATCTTCCCCAGGTTCACTTTTGGAGATAAAGGGATTCACGTCACTTACTAAATTTTTGTTTTCTACTGCCCTATAAACAGAAAATAGGGCAAGAAATCAAAGACAAAAATTGTACGTTTTGGTTTTATGCAGTACAAATGACTGCTGTCTGCAGACGTGGTGCCACTGGCAGAAAGGTACTGCTCGAGTAAGGAACAACTTCTGAGATCATCTGTGCAGCAGGAGATATCCAGTGGTAACACACAGAAGCTACATTTATTAAACAAAGCCAAGTTTCATTCCTGAGAATAAAAAGTTATTTTCATTTAACTTTTTGGCTTTTTACAGTTGGGAGTAGGGCAGTTAAGAAAGAAATAATTTGATCCTGACAAATACAGAACTTGAGAATATTCTTCATTCTCCCTCAATTTCCTGGGGCTTGAGACTTCATCTTTTTGGTGTCTGACAGTGAAAGCCATGGATGCAGACAAAATGGTTTTTAGAAGACTACTTTTGTAGAATCCACTTGTTTATTTACTGACCATCAGTCAAGAAAGTGCACAGATATTTGAAAATCATCTAAGCTGAGGGCTTTATCAACTCATCATCAGTGTGTGAAGCTGGACTGCAATCATGAGATTAATAAATAAGAACCTTTTTCCCAAGATGCTCCCTGCAAAGGAACACAAGATGCACTGCTCATGTGAACTGTACACCAGTCCCACTCAGTCAGGACAAAGCCAGTCACCGGGGTGAGACTTTCAGAAAATATTTTGGATGGCTTTAAAAACCCCCCTTCACACAGGTTTTGGATAACATTCCCTCCTGAGGAGCATCAGGCTCCTCACACCAACCCTTGATACTCACACAGACGACTTCATGCAACGGCACCAAACTGTGCTGCAGGGAGCCTAAATGATCTTATTTGCTGCCCCTTTAGCCTGGGAAAAGCAAGGGACACGGGAGGCATTGAGACGCAGCCTTGGAGGGGCACAGCAGCCCTGACACACTAAATGGAGACAAACCCAAACTTCACATCATTTCTTTGACTCTCAATAAAACAACCAAACTCTTCAAGGAGTCCCATTACTCAATTTAGGATTCAAGACAACAAAATTATATTGTTTTTAATAAAAAAATCTGTTGCAAACGAATCACTTTCCTATCTAGGGGCTGGTATATAAAGTCCTTTCTTTTTGTTCTTTTTTTTAATGTAATGCCTTTTGAAAGGTTCACAATGCAACTGCCCACTTTTGCATCATAAAAGATCTGTAGGCACCACATTGTTCAGCTATCAGTAATAGACTCTTGATTGAGTTGGACTCTGAATGACACACGGCAGCAGCAAGTGATAAAAAGATTGGAGAAAAACCCTCCCCTCAATTTACTCCTCAACCAATTATTCGCAGGCTTTGTGCACCATGAAATTTTATTAGAAACAAATTATATTAGCACTGTTTATGAATGCTACGGCAAGTTTTCCTCCAGAAATGGGAATTGCCTCTGAGCAGAAGAGAGGAATGTGATCATTTTTTTGGCAAGTGGAGAGGCTTCTGTTTCCTTCTCCTGTCTAATTGTACTAAACAAAAAAATTAACTCTTAATTTTGCCACAGTTTCTTCTAACTTTTTAAAACCTGATGACCTGACTTGGTACTGATCTAACCAAGCCTGAAGCAAGGAGCTTCAGAATTGTTTAAGGAAGAACAACTCCTCTGAGCTCCTTTGGAAAAGGACATTCTCCAAACTCTGACTTCTTTTTCCTACTCATTCAAGCACAAAAAGGAGAAAATGAGGCTGGAATCTCTGTGGCCAAATCCAAAACAAAAAAAAAACCCAGGACATGAAATACCTTGGCAAGTCTACAGGCTTTCAGGCAGAGAAGGATGCAAAACTGCATCGTATTTTGGACAAGCACAACAAAGAAAGGCCTAACTTGAAAATACAGTTACAAATGTGTTCTTTTTTTTACTGTGAGGAAATTCTAAAAGGGAAAATTTCCTCCTACCACCCCTTCTGATTCACAGACTAGCACCTTGCAGGTGTCTGCAGCTCTGGCCAGCACAGGAGACATTCCCAGGCAGGTGCACTGTTCTGGAGGAGGATACCCTGTCCCTGGGATAGGGATACCCTACCCCTCAGCGTCACTTCAGCAGCACTGGGATCTCATCCACGAGAAGAGGACAGTCTAGAGCCCTGAAATGTACCTAGAGCAGTCTGTATGTGGAGGAGACTGATATTCCCTGCAAGATGCTGCACCTCTCAAGCAGAAACGTGGCATTACTGATTTGTGGAGCGGTGCTTTCTTTCCACTCTTTGGTGGCCTTTTGCAAACACTTCCATTATGCTTCACCTAGAAACAGAACACAGTACAATACTTACTGATTGCTAACTAACATTCCTCAGACCTCAAGCTCTCTTGAACAATGAATAAGCACAATTGAAAATACATGAATTTGAACACTAATCCACAAATGTGACAAGCCCTGTCTGTCCCACAGCTCACAGAGCCTGAGAGACTGGCAAACATTCCAGTGACCAAACTGTTTTGCTATGATATTTAAAAAAACATAAAAACAATAGTTTTACTTCCCTTCCGAGTTCAAGGACAGAATCTGACTGGTTAGTTCCCAAACTTCTCATCACTTTTCCTTCCAAGACCTCCTTATTGTGAGCACACAAATAATTTTCATCAATATTCTAAGTGAAATAGTAATTAATACCTAGCTATTCAATCCTTGACAGAAAAGAAGAATAAAGCAGAATTTGATTCACTGACTCCTCCTTGAAACAGATTCTTAGGGGAACTGAAGACATTCAGAGAGTGGAACAAATTCTATCTTATGGGACTCATTCTTACAGCCACTCTGGAATTACCCCTATTTATAATTGTATCTTTTGGTATTCACGCTACTTCCCTGCCCTGGGCAAAAGAGAAGGACAAAGAAGGAAATGTGAGGGCAGATTTTTTTTCCCATCAATTCTAGGGGCTAGATGCCATAATAAGGCCCACCTTCATTTCTGACACAGTTCCCTTCTTAGCCCAGTGCTAGCAATAGCCAGCTTTAAGGCAGGCATGGTAATTGCAGCTTGCTAATTGGTTATTTCAGAATCGTATTATTACTGTACTCGAGAATCAGAATGCTGCTGCTTTCATCAATCTTTGTTTAAAAAAAACAAAGATATGAATTTCCACCTCTTCAATTTTGTGACTGTAGCGAAGTGCTGGATTGCCAGTGGTTGGTAGATAGCTTCCATTTCAAACACATATTTATCTGTGTTAGCTGCAAAATGATAGGGCTGTGCAGAAGTAACGATTCACTTGTTTCATGTTCCTAATCTGCTGCTGAATGCCCCTTCTTAACTTGACTAGAAAGGGATGGATTTATTTTAATTTCATTCGTGATGTCACGTGGATTTAAGAGCATTCCTAAATATATATACGATGTCCAAAAAACATTTGCAAACTTCTCTCTGCGAGCACGCCGTAGGTGAAACTTAAGAGAAACGTAACTTAAAATATATCAGGCTATTAACATTTTAACCACCCTGAAGTCATATTCATGTTGCTACATTTTCAAATTATTTTCCACTTTACAAGAAACATAAACATAAGTTCCTTTGATATTTTAAACCCTGACTTAGAGACTGCTTCAGCCTCCCTCTGTCCAAGTGTTAACTGACTAATAGCTCTGCAGCTGTGGAAGAAAACATCTCTCATCTCCCCCATGGTCCGGCACCTTCCATTTATGGCTGCAATGATTTCATGATGTTTTACCACTGCTGGCTCCCATGTTTTCCCTCTAACTCTCTCCCCAGCCCACTGCCGACTGGTAGAAACCCTGGAAAGGATTTGGGAAGCTATCACTCAAAGCACCGCTGAGCAGGAGCCAATCACCAAGGCAAGGGAAGCCTTCTTACCTAAACAAACCATTATCGGCTCATCTCATGTCTTTGTACTCCTTTTTTGCTATTACCTCACGGGATTAACTTTTATCTCTAATCTCTGCTCTGGCCAACTGTCAGGGAGCCTAAAAGCTGCCTGTCTTTTAATCTGTGTGTAATAATACTGCTGTTACTAACAGATAACTGTGAAACAACATGGAGGGAAGGAAAACACACAAACGCACAAGGGCTGATTGTTAAAAACTGCCGCGCTGGTTCCCACCTGAGAGGAGGGCAAGATCACGCCTGATGTCCATATTGCATCTCCTACTTTTTCTCTTTCATGCTTTTCTTTTCAATCCAGTGCCACTGAAGCGCTTTAATTTGGGGGGATCTGTTCTTATTAACCAGTTTCTCTCCTCATTATCATGTCGACCTGAAATGGCCAGGTTTCTAGGAGTATGCAAGAAACCTCATCCACTTGTGACTTTCCATTAAACAAAAAAAATCACGATGGGGAACATATCACAAAACAAAAGGGGGAAAAAAAAAAGGAAAAGAAAATGAATAATCCTACTGTAAAGGGGAATAGCCAAAGCTTCAAAGCAGTCAACATTTTAAAGCTCGCCTTGAAATAAGCAAGTCTCTTACTGGGTGGCACATTTACCAGGCAGTCAGGCTGTACTTTGCTTTAAGTTAAGACTTTTATAAGCTCTCCCCAATACTACATTACACCATGTTTTGTAAAACAAGAGTAAGACTGAAAGAAAAACAAAGCCCACTTAATTATGGCCAGGTGTGTAGGGTAGCAGTTCTCACAGAATATGGGGTCTTGAGGGGTTAGAGTAGGGAGGCAAACCCTCATAAAAACTGCTCTTCTAGGGGTGTTGGTGGCATTTTTTTCAGATTTTATTAAAAGCTTATTAAAGTCAAAGACAAGCCCTTTTATTTAAATCTAGTCCTTTGAGTTTGAAAATCAACAGGGGAGAGGAATAAAGGAGCACTACCAAAAATATCAGCAGGAGAGCTCTGGATAGAGATTTTAAGGAAGCAGCTGTAAGGACAGAAAGGATACAAAGTCCTGTATGGAACAGCAAGAGCAATCAAACCAGGAGGGTTAGTGATAAATGTATTTTTACTGCTGCACTAGGTAACTTCCAGGATTCCTGCTCAGTATCTCACTGTACTTCTCCAAAGCCATGAAAGCAAACTCATGCACTCCAAGAATTCTCCAGATATGAAAATGTAAGGATTAGGCACCATTCCTCAGACAACCAGCAAATTTAGGGAAGCTGGAGCTGGAGAGCAGCCCATGACAATTTTTTTTTCCTGGCAGGTTCAAGACAACTCCTTTCAATCTCGTGATGATTTTGTACACCTTAACAGTTGTAGGATTTCCCAGCTTTAGTTGAAAAGGCATTATTACTCCCAAGAGGGAAAGATAAGGCAGAAAAAGAAATGTCTGGCTGCAAGCCACCCCAGAGGGCCCAGTGGCAGAGCCAGGGTCACACACAGAGTCATCCAGGTTGGAAAGGACTCCAGGAGCAGGAGTCTAAGCTTTGACCACCACCCTGTCCACTGGGCCACGGCACCCAGTCCCTCCTGGAGCATTTCCAGGGAGGATGAGTCTTCCAGCTCCCTGGCAGCCTGCTGCAATGGTTAACAACCCTCCTGTGAGTAAACTCTTCCCAAAAGCAGGCGGCAGCAGCAGCCTAAAGGGAGAATCCTGGATGTGGGAGAGGGCTGGCCCAGGACTCCAGGTGCCTGGTGGGGACAGAGCCAGCTTCAGGTGCTCTCCCCAAGGCCTCGCTCCTCTTCACAGCCCTTCCCTGCAACTCACCGCAGACTGCCAGGACATCTCCGGGCTCGACCCTGCCCACAGGGCAGGGGCAACGAGAACCACTGGGCTCCAAAGCAGGTCCAGCTCTGTGTGCCCCTGCGGCCAATGCCACCTGTAAGAAAACTGAAACGCATTCAGCAGGAGGGGCTGCCTTTGCAGAGTTGGAGCCCCACCCCTCTGCACGGCGTGTTGCAGTAATTTCAGTCACACAGCGCGGGGACAGAAATTACAGGTGGAGGGTCCAAATACAAAAGGCAAAAGGCTGCCATCTTTCAGCCAAAAAAAGCCAAGGAAATCTTTAACTGAAGCCACCTGAAACTCCAGAAAGAGTCAATGGACCAGAGACATCTCAAGCATGAAGTCCTTGGCAAAGGAGAGAAAAAGACCGTGAGGAGGAGGGATGGGAGCCCTCCTTCACTGCTCCGTGAGGAACACGAGGGTGACTGGGAGGGGGTGAGGCACTGGCACAGGCTGCCCAGAGAAGCTGTGGATGCCCAGCCCCTGGAAATGCCCCTACCCATGGCAGGGAATTGGAATGAGATGATCTTTAAGGCGCCTTCCAACCCAAACCATGCTGTGATTCTGTGACTGGCCAAACCTTACTCCTTCCCTCCACTACTCTCTCCTCAGAGCTGATCTGGGGGTTTGTTCCCAACTCCATGCAGCTCCTGACCACAAAGATGTCCTGGCAGCCAGAGCTGGGCATCCTTGCACTGGAACTCAAACTCTCTCTCTGACTCAAGTCATCATTCCTGACAATAGCTTGAACCCCAAGGTAACAAAACAAGAATAACAGAATGAATTATACCCACCAATATGCTGACAAGCTCAGGGTTCATACTGAGGTCTTTATCCTGCACCAACTATCTCCAAATGGCTTTCCAGGAGTTCTGAACACATAACAGTGTGGAAATTCAAGACACCTCTTGCCAAATGAATATATAATCACGACTGTCTGGGATTATTTAGAAAAGAAAATAGAAAAGTACCCCAAAGCATCCACCTTGTGCAGGGATGTACGGATGGTTCAACACTGCTGCTCAAGGATCAAAGGCTGCTAGATTTAAACATGGACTGTTCTGGTAAAAAAGATATTCAAAAAGCAAAGCAACAGCCTTCCCTCGCATCATGAATTTTGATGCTAAACCAGAAGACACAAAGAAAGTCAGGAACCCAAATTGTTCAAAACCTTGTCTCCCCCACCTGTTTCACCTGACCATGTGAAGTCTTTAGAGTTGCCCATCTCTCCTTGGATGCTTATACTCAGCCCCAAAATATAGGATCCTTGCAAACATTACGGTATTTATTGCTCAGCTCAGCTCTGAAAATGAAAACAAAACCCTGTATCTTCTCACTGCCACCTCTGAAACTCTTCTTCATGCCACTGTCAGTGCGGGTCCCTCATTTCATTCCATCAGAGTAAAAATCTACATCTGTTCCACATTTTAGACAACATTCACAGTTTTTCAGACTGCCAGCACCAAAAACTAACAACCAAGTTCTAATCAGTGACAGAGATGCGCCTACACTTGCAGCCCACTCCCACTAAAATAAGGAATCGGGGACACGAACACCAGCTTTGACCCAAGTGCCCAGATTAGCAACCTCCCACTTGCCCCCCCTCAGAAATCAATACATTGCTGCTTTTAAAAATGGTTTCCTGAAAACTTCTCAGAAGCAGCCTGGTGAGGGTGATTATCCGAGGCTCTTAAGTGAGGCTTTAATAAGGTTCTACTGTATACAGTACATCTAAAAAAAAAAAAAAAGCCCACTAAAAATAACAATGAGAGGAGATGATCGTAGAGGATCTCACTCTCGAGGCATCATTTCTAGCTTGTGCCCACAACACTACAGTAAAATATCTTGTCAGGCCAGGAGGGCTCGACAGGCCTAATCAATAGCTGTTATTTTTTTCACAAGTGCCAACAAAGGAAAAACTTAATTTATGCCACGCAAGATGCTGAAAATAATTCATACTAATTGGACTGCCTAAAATTCCCCTTCTGTCCTTCTGTTTTTGATTGCTTTTAACTTCTCAGACTTTGACTGTCCACACTGAAATGCTTAGCCTCTGAGCTAGGGAAAAAACAAAAACACAGGAGTAACAAGGGCAACATTACTTTCTTGCTATCTGACAGTTTAAGCTGCCATTTTTAAGCAAAATTAGCATTGGATTTTAGTGTCTAACTTCCTTCAACCGTTTTGTAAAAGACAGCTACACTGCTCAAGAGTGCCAAATTTTGTCAAGTGAAGATTAAATGAGTACAGACTCTTTCAGTATTGTCTTCAGAGGAAGTCAGAAGACTGCAGAGAGCTTTAATACTTGCCATACATACTCTAATATTCTGCATTGCTATTGATCCCTGGGACTCGTAAAAGCCCTTCGGAAGCATGCAGAGTAAATCTCACACCTCGTAGAGCTTTTTTCTCTTCATAAACACATGCAAACATTGCATCGTGCCACTTCATGGGACCTTCCAGGCCATCAGGTTATCATCCCTCACACGAGGAATATTTGAAAAAAGCCAACACAGCAACTGGAAATTATTCATGAAGAGCGGGAAGATTCTGATAAGCAATAAAGTGTTTCAGAAAAAAGCCATCCGCTGCCATTGGTCTACGAGCTCTTTCATGAGCTGTGTACTTCAACAAAAACATCAGAACAGAAGAGAAATCTCCACCAATAGCCATCACTCATGCCACCACAGGAAAGGGTTCCAGCCTCTGTCCAGACAGAGTTCTGGAGAACGCTGGGTGTGTGCACACCCGTCTAACAGGGCACGGGCAGCAGCGCCGAGCGTTTGGAGTTCCCACTCTTTTTAACTGTGGGAACGCAAAGAAAAGGCTGGATGCTTCCCCAAAACAAACAAAGAGGCGTTCCCAACCCTACAACACAAGGTACAAGCTCCAAAAGACATGTACCAGGCTGTCAGGCCAAAGCTGCTGCTGGGGAAAGAGACAGGTGTGGGGAATTTGTTTGGGAAGGCAGTCAAGCAGTGAAATGCTCTGCACACAGGGACAAGGAGAAGCAGGGCACGGAAGGAAGGTGGTCACTGGGTTTTTATGGAAGGTCCCTGCTTCTTCAGCATTTGTCCATAACTCCACAGCAACCAAGCAGAAACAAGCACAGCAGATGCTACAGAAAGGGAGACATTTTCTTTCTTCTCTGATCCAATCTGACTCAGGTCTCACAGTTTTATACCTGGCTGATGTGAATTCTCAAAAGAAATAGTTATTTTCCCTATCCTTGACAGGTGTGGAGAGAAAGTCAGGCTGCTCCAGAGCAGAATGAAATGGAGAAACACAATCAGTTAATACAGAGAATTACAGAGTTTGGCTCCAGTGCTCTCTTCAGCCTTGAGCTAACCTGACAGGACAGATGTGCACATCAGAATCTGAACTGAATTACACCAAATGTCTGATGACCAACCTGTGACTGCATAGCAGGGCTCAACTCTAGCATGCACGTGGAGACACCTGAGGGACGACAGAAATACATTTTCACATATGAAAATATGAAATGTTACTTTACTCTGACACGTGGCTGTGCTGTTAGAATAGAAGCAGCACAAAAGCAGTGCAGAGTATAATGCAGCTTTTTATCATTCACCCCTAACTTTGTTTGCTTTCAAAAGGGTTCATACTGTTATTCTGTCCAAAATTTGCATACACACTTCCAACAGATTAATAATATTTACCACCAAGAATAAGGAATGTGTAAGTATGGTAGATAAAGCTAATGTGCTATTTCTGTTCCAATTTGAAGGTAATAGTGACTATCATACATCACTGCAGTGATAATCACCCCATGTGAACAAGAAGGGAAAATGGGGGCCTCCTTTAAAAAAAAACAACATGTTTTACATATTTTTTTTTCATACATCGAGACTCTCAAGTGCATCACCATGTCTGTGTATCTATACATGGAAAAAGCTTTCTCTTCTTACAATGACTTCAGAAATCAAGCAGGGCAGTACTGCTTTTTACTCTGAACAAGGAAACGTTTTACAAAAAAAAAAAAAAGAGACTGAAAATATTCTTCTGTGGCTTTGTGGAATTATTCTACTGGACTTCGTAACAGAGCAAAAAACTCCTAGAGCTAGACAGGCAGGTGATCAATAGTGTCAGGACTGAATATTCATCCTGTTTCCGCCCCAACAGTGACTCCTGTGTCAGAGGCAGCAAAGCCTGCTCTCTGCCAGCCCCATTAGCACAGCTAGCTGAGTGACAGAGCCATGCACGGGAGCAGCGTGGAATTACTGACACCCAGTTGGAGGAATCCTTCAACCCAACCCCACTGGGTTGGTTTTGCCACAGTCGCTGTTAGAATCACCAACCGATTTACCTGTGGAGAAAATCAACTTTCAGAAGATCCAAGGAAGAAGATCATATTTACATGGGTGCCAGCGTCAATTTCAAGGTCTACAAGATTGCAGGGAAATAAAATAAAGAGAGGATCACTTTTGCTATCCTTTCGAGTTATGCAGCAAATCAAATCTTCCAGATCCCGACTACATATCTCAGATGTGTATGAGAATGAAAATAAGAAAGATAACCACAGACACTGCAGAACAGATAAGAATCATCAAATGAATTACCATAGTTTTGAATGATGACAAAAATGGCACTTGAGTGAGATATTACCCTCCAGCTTCATCACACTCAATGACACATTAAATGTCAGACTCAAATTTATAGGATATTAAAGCAAACAAAACCACGTTTAAAGCAATGCTAATGTTTCTTTGGTGTTTACACACGAACCACCAGAAGTTTGCAAATTTAAACTTGACACAGAGGCCTTCATCTGTTCTATCAACACAAACGGCAACGTTTGTACTGAGTGTCTTGATCTGCGGTGCAGCTTCTGATATCATGGGTGGATTTCAACTCCAGCTTTTCCCTCCCTTGTCAGGCAAGGACCTGGCTGCTGCTCATGAGACACTGCAAAGTGAAATAGTGAAGCTGCAAGGCTGCCCAAAGGTCCCACGAAGTTTTATGGCCAAGGGTAATATCTGGGAGCTATGCTAGGAGTGATGTTCTAAGGAGGGATTCCTTTCAAAGAACAGCTTGGATCTCCTCCCGCTAACACAAGCCAGTGCATCTATGTCTACACAGGTCCATTAAGCATTTATCTCATCTTCCTTTCCCCTACAGTTCTCTTCTCTGATAGATCTCTCTTGCTCATCTCCAGTTATTGGCTATTTACCAGAGGCAAAAGCCAGCAGGCAGAAGATAACCAACTTGAATATGTCAAATTTATCATTTTCAAAATTAAAATAAATCCAACAAAGTCCTTCTTTTACTGTAGCCACTGAAATACATGCACTGTACATTTCAGTAGGACATTTCAGTTTCTCATTCTTCAGTGTTCTCTACAGCATGTGAAAACAGCTACCACCGCTCTTCTTACTGCTGAGTATTTTGTAGCCCAAATTCATTAAGTCATTTAGGATGGGCTGAATTTAAAACGTGGCCCTAGAGCCACCTTCGTAAAGCATGGTCTGAGTCCAGCTTAAGTGAATTCTACACTACACTAATACTGTAATCATTTTTTTTAAACCAAAAACGCTGATCTCATCTGGTTGTTACAAAGGTGCTGTGGAAAGCACCTTTCCAGTGTTTTAAGAACTTCTCCTAAAACTGTGGTACATTTGTGAAGAAAGATTTTGGTGATTTAAGTAAACTCTTGTTAAAAGCTACTGCACATCACAGGCTTACTGGAATATTGCCTTACTGGCTAAACAATGACAGAACCCCCTTTCTACAATGGGGCTGATTTAAACCAGGGGCTCTTTCAATAGGCATCCAACAATATTAGCTTTGTTTCTTTTTCTAATGCACGCTAAATACAAAGTTGCACTTTGCTTGAAAGAAATACGGAAGAACTATGAGAATGTAACTTTAGAGTATTTAAATAATGTGGGAAAGCAGGCCAATTTTAAGGTAAAGTAAATACTGCTGGTCCCGAGTGGCACAGAAAATTGAAATTGCTTCAATACTCCCCTTAGCCCCACCTGAAAACTGGACCCAGACTTTTGAATCCTTACCGCCTTTCAAAAAGCTTAACAAACATCACCTTACACATTGGCCTCACCTTTGAGGTTCTAGGTGGTTTTTCCCTTGGTTTCTGTTCTCCGAGGGCGGAAAGGAGCTACGTGCACTCTGTGCTTTGTGCTTTCAGGTGGTGCCTGTGCCTGCACGCAGGAGCACCGTGCCAGCACAGCTCTGCACTGCAGGGCCAGGAGAAGCTGGGGCTTGAGAAGCTGTCCTGGTGATTTGGTGTTCAAAGGAGAGAGAGAGCAGCCTTACAGGAAAGCAGTGCTGCCCAGCTTTCCCTGCCAGGACCGGCAAAGGAGCCTCTGAGCCTGGGGCGACCAGTGCTCCCAGTTCAGGGTGGGCCAGCCGGGCACCTGAGACTGCACACCCGCGCTAGGTGGGACTGCACGGGCACACAGAGACCCCGCAGCCCAAAAACGCCCAGGACAAAGTCAAAACAAACACCCATGGATCATCGGATTAAATGCTCCTTCTCCCAGGATCGCTCTGGAGAAAGGTTAGTGCTGGCTTCTGAACTGCTGAGATGGTGTTTAACTAATACACAAACAGAAAGGAAAATAGTCTAAAAGCTGAGAAGTGAGTGCTAGCAAGGAGAGTGTAATTTAATAGCCTGAAGCTGTCTGATATACAGTCTGAGCAGAACCACATTAAAAGAAACCTTGTAAACCTTCAAACTGTTAGCTATCTGTTCTGAATGGCACACTAAATCCTTTTAACTACAACTTATTTTGGCTGAATTCTGTCAAGGCAAAATTAGCCCGAGTTGTTTACAACTGAAATTACACACAGCCCCTTCCATTCAAAGCAAGACTCAAGGTCTTGCCTCCCACATTATTTGCATTTACGTATCTTTCCAGAGTGCAGTTGTCCAGAAATTTCCTCAGAACTCTACTGGGCAAGATTTACGCACAGAATTATTTTAAAGACGGAGTATTATGTCTTAGCAGCACCCCTCAAGTTGTATTATACCACGGCAGGTATAATGCAACCACTGAGTCACGTCCTGGTGAAGGTTCTACCCCTGACACAGAGAAAACCCTTCCAAAGAGGGGGCAAAGCTGAACAGCTCCAATGATGTTGGAGCCCCGCGTGCAGCACAGGAGAATTCCAGCAGGAGAGCAGCTGGGCTTCTGATCCAAACCGCACCGACATCCACTGGCATTGCTAGGCTTACACAAAAGCTACTAAACACGATCACAAAGTCGGGGTTTCCTGGATTCTTGAAAGCGTTACAAGAATTAATCTCTTCTTTTTGCTCGTGTAGAAGCACAGCCTAACACCAGCGTAATGTTGGGCAGCAAGAATCTTTGAACAAGAGCAACCAAGGGGAGGACGCACCACAGCATCTCCAGGTTATTTCCTTCCCTTTTCTCACTGAGTTTGCCAGCAACTCTGCCAAACAGGCTGGATTGTTAAGGTTTTGTTGAGTTATTTACTTATTGCCATGAGGCAGCATGATGCTGTCATTCCATGCAATGCAGTAAGTCCAGGGTTTGTCTGTTTCTTTGTCACCAATGAGTACGTGAAAAATACAAAATAAAAACCAACACCACCCAAAAAAACAAATCACCACAAAAATCTCTCCTCAAGCATACACTACATATTCTCCTAAAAAAAATAGGGGATCCACAGAATGTCAACACAACCAACTTCCTGTGCCCTCCGGTAACTCATGGGCAGGTTTATTTAATCTTTCTTCGTTCTTTTAATTCTATGAATAGTGAACAAATTATTTGAAATCACCTCTTACAGAAGACAACTGACAATAAAGTTCATGTTCACACACTGAAATTGAAGACTGTTGGATCCTGAAGCAGCATTTTTCCATCACACAGTCTCACCATGCCCCTCAATTATTAACTTCTCCCCTCCGTGGAGAGTGCACAAGGCATCCAGCTGAGAATGCTTCAAGATCTCCCATTTTCTCCTGGCCGAGATGATCGGGTCTGCCTGGCAATATCTGCATTTTCAGTGCATGTGCAGGGAAAATTTAAAGTTCAGAATCACAGTTACAGTTCCTAATGGCCGACTGGATGGGAGAAGTGTGTATTTTTTTAATCACACTAGCATTATAGTTACTGATAAAGAAAACACATAGCAAGCTTCATCTCTGCCTCAATGAGTTTGCAACTGAACACATTTTTTAAAAAATAGTTTAAATGCAGGCTTTGACTTTCCTGTCCTCCACAGAAAAGCAGAAATAGGCATCTGCTTACAGCAGCTCCTCAGAGGAACACGGACACACACACGTGTGTAGGCACACAGAAAAATACACAGCCCTACCCTGAACTCTGCTGACTGCGCTTGGGACATCCCACCAGCGCCACGCAAACGTGCTTATCTCCCGGGGCTTTCCAAAAGTGCTGAAAAATGCCATCTCCCTGGCAGAGATGGCATCAGAAAAACCCACACACGCGAGCATGGACGAGGAGTCCACCTGGAGAGGACAGAAACACCAAACTGCACCGGCTGGAACACTCAGCAGCAGCACACAAAGAAAGGTTTGCTCGAAACTGCTTTATTATGGAAAGTGAAAAAACCTACTCTTTTCTTGTGTTGGAAGCAAATCTAACCAAAAAGTTGTTACCAGTGAAAACACACGGTTACTTTGAGGTACACCTATCAAAGATTGTTGGCAATAGTTAGCAGGACAGAGATTTCTTGCTTGTTTACTTGGGAAACTTTTATCAACTTGAGCAACACGTTTACAATTATAGCCTCGAATTCAAAGGAGGATTTTTTCCAGCTTACAGTCACTCCTAGACATGAAGCTAAATTGAAAATACCACTGTTTGACCAAAACCAGAACGACCACACAGTGGGTCATGGCAGTACACTGATAATTTAAAATTTGCTCTCCTGGCTTTTTGAACACGGGAACTTCAGAAGCACAGCTTATTGTACATTGGGGTTAAGAACAGTCAAGAGCTGCATTTAATATCTCATCTAACAGAAATCACTGCTTAATTAAAAGCCTATCAATATTCTACTCTATACTGACACTGCAGTGCACTTTACATAGTCATGTCCTGTTGATATCAAATCTTCACTATCATTTTTGCTATTTCTGTTGCTTTCCTTGCTTGTCTTTGAGATGCTTCCTCCTGCTCGTCAAATCTAGTTAAGAGACTCTAATGAACTCCAAGAATACAAGTGGAAAGACTGGAAAAGTTAGCAGGAAGAAAGGAAAAATAAGACATGGAACTGAAAGAGGAAAACTTAAACAGAAGAGGAATAAATAAATAGAGTCTAATTTTCTTCGTGTTATGTATTTTTTCAGTCCAACTGTGCAGGAAAGAAACAAAGGGATGTAGAAATGTTCCTGTATCCAGGTCCCTTGGCTTCTGGGCCAAGGAGGGGCTTCCCTAGTCCCCAAGGATGGGAAGAGGTTTCCTGAATCCAGCAGCACGTGTGAATATCTGTGCCTGCAGACTCCTCCTCAGCCAGGCCAGAGCATTCCAGAGCCTCCACCCTTTGGATGTGTGCTCTGCCTATCTTCCAAGAGTTTATGGCTTATGGAGATATCTCCTACACCTTTGGATTGTCAAACACAAATCAGCTGGCCAAAACTGTGACACGCAAAGACACGGAAATTTAAATATTGACTCGAGTTGCAAAATTCAGATTTTGAATACTCCTAAATTTAGATGTGTAGGGTCAAGAGTTTAGGTTCAGTCCCTCACCCACGGGAAAGCCAGCTGAAAAATGTGCTTACCTGTTAACTCTCAGAATCATTAGTGTGAATTGACAAGGTTTTACTGCATACAGATAAGATTAATGGAATCTTTCAAGTTGCACAAAACCCTGAAAGGTTTGGAAGTACCGTTTAATTTGAGCAAGCAAAGCAGACACACATTTTGAAAGTGGAAGATGCTGGGATCTGCCTCAATCTCACCCACTTTAATTTTACACAAAGGTAATTTCAGTGATGTCACTGGAATCACCTGACTTTTACAATGCCTAAGGAGATTGAAGCTACGTGCCTGCAAGGAAAGAAACGTACAGAAGAAAAAAGATGACGAGGAAGACATGTCCAAATTAGACTTTGCAGTATTAAGACCTGCAGTCTCACCCTAAAAAGAGCTGCACCTTAAAGAGTATTTGGCAGTGAGGAGGGGGTGACTGTGTTGCAGAAACCAGGAGCCCAACATCAACCTGAGGCTGCTGGTGGGGATGAGAGGTGGAGGTGAAAGCAGTCAGGAAGCAGCAGTGCACCTCAGCGACCAGGAGCATGTCTGCCTCCCAAATTCAGTGCTTTGCAAACAACTGGGGGCTTCTTGCAAAGCAGAAACGAAACCTGAAGTGATAAATCCTTGCAAGCAGGGACATTTGGCAATGCATCCTCCAGAAGGGCTTGATGCAGAGCGAAACAATGAAGTGTTACGTGCTATAAATGACACTGCAGCAGGGCCTGAACTCTCCGGCTCCCCTAAAACAAAACGCTTGTAATTCTGGGGAGAAGTCCATCATACTCTACCTTTGCTTTATGGGGATTTTCAGCAGTTTCAGTTTGTTTTTCCAGAGAGCAGTAGTTTCTACAGGAAGTACTTGCTTTGATCTAACAAGACTCCTGCCCAGTGCCAGCTTCTGTGAAACCAGCATTTTAGATGAATAAATTATTGACGGAATTCTCGCATTAAGGAAATGTTAAACTGCACAGAAAAAGGCCTGGCGTGTACCCCTGTAACTCCAGTATTGAGCCATGAGAGACACAGCAGGACTCAAGAGAAGCAGCCCCAGCTCTTGCCAGCAGCGGCATCAAGAGCAGTGGGTGTGTCTGCGATGTGGTCCCACCACTGCTCACCGTGCACTTCACAGCTGCCCTTCCAGACTCCACCGCCACGAGGGACAGTGCACGGTGCACATTTCACTGCGAAATTCTCCAGCTGTTTGCTGAGAAATGGGAAATTTGGGGAATTTCCCATTTCTATCACGTTCTATCGAATGGCACCACTGTAGGAGAAGGAAGAGAATGATGGTGCGCCCAAAGGTTGGGGCATAGGAATCCAGTTGTTTCGTGAAGGATAAGATTTTTCTAGGAAGCTATGAGTGTGGGGGTCTTCAGAAGCAGCCATAACAGTGCTGGAACTGGAGATGTTGCTCAAATAGCTGCAATTCCAGATCAGAGAACGTGCCAAAAAGATACATGTTAAGGTGGAACCTTCCCTGCTGAATTAGATGGTACTTCAGAGTGTTTGTCTCCTTTTATTTTTCACATTATTGCTAAAGGTTTTGGTTTCTCTTTTTTTTCTTTTAAATAAAATTATTTGTGTATTTTTATTCTAAGTAAGAATAGAAAGTAAAAGGGAAATAATTATTCTGGTAACATTTGGGGACAGTTCCCTATTTTAGCTGAATTTTCTTGAAGAAATTCAAAACTAAAAGATACTGAAAGTAGTAAGAAAGGAGGTTTTAAACAGAAAGTCTTTATTTTACTAAAAAAGATATAGAAACACTGCCCTTATTTATGTAGGAGACTATACAAAACATGGGCTTTTTTTTAAAGACGCCCATTTATGTGGCTACTTGGTCTGCTGAGAAAAAGATTACCCACAGCCACTTCTTAAGCACATCATTTTCTTAGGGCCGGGCAAAACAATGCCCCAATAATCCTTGCCAGTGTTTAAGGACAGCTTGCAGCCTAAGTCCAGGGAGCAGCCTCAGTCCTGCAGCAGTTGAGAACGTGGCCAGACAAGTGCAAAGAGTGGAAGCCTTAAAGGCACAGGAAGCCTTCCCTGCCAGCTCGCAGCTCTGCTCAGCCACAAGCGCTGCCTGGCCCTGGAGCTGTGCGAAGGAACCAGAGATCCTGACCCCGCAGGAATAAGTCACATTACAGAGCAGCTGCTGGAATCAATACCCTGCACACAACGCATGGGTTTTTCTTCCTGTGATTTTTACTGCTACCGTGCGAATGGCATTAATCTAACAACTCGAAGGTATTTAAGGTGTTTTCGGGGTACCTCCCGTTAATTTAGATGTGAAAATTAAATGCACATTAAGACAAAAGGGAAAAGAGAGGCCAGCGCTTCTAAAATGAAAGCGTTATTTTTGGCAATAAAAATTTAGAGCCCCTTCTCTTCCTCCCTCCCAAACTCTCAGGTTGATTCATCTCTCATTCAAATTTAAAATGCACAGAGAGGCTGCAACAAACCCACAGAAGATTGATATGCACTGCACTCCACACATGGTTTAGCTCTTTATTCCAAAGTCTGGCATGATGATGTTGGGTTTTGTGATGATATTATTTCAATATATAATAAACAGGGTTCGCTGTAAAAACAGTGCAATGCAAGTCCCCTTTAAAAAAAATACAAATTGTTACTATAGCGCTTCGAGAGAAAGGGAGCGAGAGATTCACAATGCAGGCTCAGAACTTGGCAACCTGTAAAAGTGCCCAGTCGAAAATTACTAACAGCTGGAGATGACAGTTGTTTTAACAGCTGAGCTGACAGGATTAATTTAAATGCACTGAAATCAAAAGTAGATAACACCTGTTTAGTCTTCCAGGGCCATTCAAAAAGGTAGGCCAAAGGAAAAAAAGCAGAGCCAGGGCTGTCTGTGCGGGCACTGGTGCACCATGCGTGTGTGTGTGCACCGTGCACGTGTGCCCCATGTATGTGTGCAGCGGGTGTGGGTGTGTGTGCACCATGTGAATGTGTGTGTGTGCGTGTGTGCACCGTGTGTGGGTATGTGTGCACCATTTGAATGTGTGTGTGTGCGTGTGTGCACCGTGTGTGGGTGTGTGTGCACCATGTGTGGGTGTGTGTGCACCACTGGAATGTGTGTGCACCGTGTGTGGGTATGTGTGCACCATTTGAATGTGTGTGTGCAATGTGTGTGTGTGTGTGTGCACACCATGTGTGGGTGTGTGTGCATCACTGGAATGTGTGTGTGCCCCACGGATGGGTGGGTGTGAGCACGAGCGTGCCCCAAAAGTGAGAGTGAGAACACGTGTGTGTGCACTCTGTGTGTGCACCATGGATGTGTGCCCCGTGTGTCTGTGTGTGTGATGCCTGCCCCTGCTCTCCTCTCTCCCCTCCTGTCCCCGAGCAGACCCAGGAGGGCTCAGGAGGAATTCCACCCCTCTGAGGGCTGGGGTGCAGGGGACACGGGTGCCGTGTCACACTCGGGAACAGAGCCTGAAACATCTGGCTCCCGTTGTGCCCACGCTCTGCTCAGTCCTCCCCCCCGCGCTCATCCAAGGTGTGCCACCCAAGCCCGGCCTGGGTAAAGATCTCCGGGTTTCAAGCTGAAGCTCCTCACTCCTGCATGGCAGCGATCCCCTGGGTTAATTAATGCATTCTCTTTGAGCTCCGAGTCGCTGGAGCTCCCACACGCTCCCTCCCACCCGCTCCTTCCCCAAACCAAAAACAAAACAAAAAATTCCTCACCTTCCTGCCATGCCACAGCTCATAACTCGCATGTCCGCAAATTAAATAAATACATTCTGCAAGGCGCGAGGAAAAGCACGTGAGACGGGGGGAAATCATTTTACGTGGCAGGCGAGGAGGGGCCGATGTTATCTGTGCTTCCCAGGCTGTCATCCTGCACCGTGCCCTGTGCACCCCTGAGGGCTGCACGTCCCAGCACCGCCCTTGCTCTGGGCCCGAGCTCCAGCGATCCAGCAAGGACAGCTGTCTGCTCCACGGAAGGAGAGTCCAGGACCATCTAGGGAAGGCACACCTCCTCCTGGTGCTGTACCTACCACCCAAGGCCACTGTGCCAACGTGCCAGGGCACAGGAACCCCACGGGCACCGCTCTGCAGCTGCTCCACTGGGGCAGAAGTGAGCTCTGCTACCGAACCCTGCCAGAGGCTCCCAAACTCAACCCGCCATCTCATTTCCGGCTGTGCCAACGGGGCTGAGGCGTAGAAGACAAGCGTTTCCAAGGAGCTTGTGTCCTCAGATCCATGCCTAGCCCCCTCTTGTACAGCAGGGCCACGGTCAGGCTGCGTCTCCCAAGCAGTGATTAAACTTTACCGCCGCGAAGAAGCACACGGCTCTCACCACTATCAACCACTCTCTGCAACCACAGCAACTGGGCACAGACAACGAAGTTCATGCAGCAATCTGTGAAAAGACACCACACCGCAAAATAAAAAAAACCAAACCAACCAAAAACCAGAAGAGATTGTGTTTTCTGAGTCTGCTCTGTGCTTTTTGCCACGGGACTGATCTTTGCTGCCTGTGTTCCTCCAGGGACGAAGGAACGCCAGCCCCACACCTGGCACAATGATGCTATAGCTGTGCACGTCTAAGAACAAAGCCTTCAGCTCCTGCTCCGTGCCCCACAGCCGGGCCAAAGCGAGCTGAGAAGCTGACTGCAAACCCAACCACCACGCTGTCACACCAACATCAAAGCACGGTTGGCACCTTCTGGTTTTGCCGCTGAAGGAAAAAAAAAAAAAAAAAAAGCGTTCAATAGAACGCTTCAGAAAATGTTTGATTCATTGATATCCGAAGTTGGGGAATCACAGATACCTTCAGTTACAGCACGAACCATTGCCAGGAAGCGAGACAGAAAGAAAACCATCCGTGGTCCTGTCCCTTAGCTGCAGGTTTCAGCGTACTCAGCTTGTATTCTCTTTACATTTCCAGCCACCAAAGCTCCCACACACTCCCTCCCACCTTCCTCTTCCCCAAACAGCACAAAGCTTCATATAGGCTAAATCACCGTGCCAAGAAAAACAGAACCATTCTTAACCAAGCTGCATCTATTCACTTATTTCAGAATTTCCAGTTCTCTTTTAGCATTTCTTGTCCAGGGAAAACTACTTCACTGGACAAATGTAAATATTAATGGTAATTCTGAGAGAAGAAATAAGACCCAAAAATCACCTTTTGTGTGTGAGCCCCGTATGCCACAAACTGAACCCACAATAAACACCAATTTACACAGACAAGTTTCAAGTCTGAGTGTAAAACTGCCTTCATTTTGTTTCACAAGGAAGCACCAGCACGCTTTTGAACTCAAGTCACAGGAACCTTTCTCTGGAGGGTATGCTTGGGCCACTAAATTAATTTTAATGAAGCTGGGGAGTACGTGTGCTGGACTGTACCTGAGTTTTACTTCTGCAAACCAGTCTGTGTGTGAGAGGATTTAATGCACGGGGCCACACCGCCCTCGATGCCAGCTTTGTATCCAGGTAGGAGAGCTCTATTAAACGACAGACACCAACAAACCAGCTACTCCTGGGTAAGAAAGGGGAAAAACTTCAGGATAATGAGATATAAAACTTCCTTACTTGCTGAAGCATTGAACTTTTCCAGCAAATGAACCCAGGGATTCCCAATATGTTCCTAAAATATTGGGCTAGTACCAGAGGGCATTTTCCCTGCTATTTTTCACGTCCACGAACCTCTGCACGTCTGGATTCTGACCAAGTCTGGAAGCAGAAGTGCCAAGGAACATGCGAGAGGCTGTTCTCCTGACAATTCCGATTTGGCTGGTTGCTGGGAATGACAGAATTCCCCAGAGAAAACCAGCACTAACGATAGCTCTTCTCCTGATTCGCAGCACAAGAGCCCTCCTGCCTACCACAGAAAAATCAGGAAACGCTTCAAAAACGAGGGGGGGGGGGGTGGAATAATACTGAGGGGACGTATATTTTCAAAAATAAATAAATCCTCTCCTCCCGATAAATACACATCAAAGTAGCAGCAGTGGTAGTCGTACTGGCAGTAATAATGGTGATGTCAGGAAGGTCTGATTACCCTTGCTTATATCCATACTTTATTCTTACAAATTCTATAAAGCCTATCTGCACATCTAAATCATTAATTTCCAGTAATATTTCCAGAGGAAAAAAACCAAACCACCTTGCTTTTTTAAAGGGCTTTTTCAAAGTTTCAGTCTACTGGGCATGCGATGATAATTGCTGCTCTGTTCTGCTTAATGACAGAATCCTTCCCCTGCACAAAATAAGAAGCAGTTTCTTCCCCACTTTTCATTTCTTTACCCAACTCAGAGGCTCAAGGAATAATTACAAACAATGCCTGAAGAATGGTTCAGCTAATGTTAATTTATACAACAAACTAATTACTACCAAATGGTAAAAAATCACATGTGGAAGTTCCTGTCTCCCACGCACACAACGAAACCAGCAGCCATCTGTCTCAGCCTGGGAGCTCTCAGTGACAACGGAGGAAAGCAAGGCAAGGGATGAATCCAGACACACTGAGCTGCTTCCTCTGACACAAACCCACGGCATTCAAGCACCATTGTCTCCACACGGTGATCTTAGAAGTGGCGTTTTCCCCCCTTCCATTTACAGAACAAACCAGCAACTCGCCTCGGTAACTGCCTCGCTGTCTAAATTTTACCTCGACCCCAAGGATTTGTCATGAGGTCTAAAATATCCCCATCTATCAGCTGTAATTCTTCCTCCCAGCATTTTTCTCTATGATATTCTTTGTAAAATTCTTAACTATCAGAAAGCAGGAGGTGAGGCAGTCTTGGAATCTGCTTACACTGGGTTAGACAACACGATGAGAAAATGGTTTTGCTACAACATTTTTTCCTCAACCTGAGAAAGCAATTTGCTCCCGAAAAAAATCAAAGTCAGTACAATTGTTAAACACTTTTATGGGATGCTCATTAAAAACTGACGGGGACAAAAAAGCTGGGGACAAATCCTGAAGCATTTGTGCAGTTTAAAGTCTCACTGAATTCAATCTGAGTGTTACTTTATTGAGGACTTCAATACCAGATCCTTTACATGAACAAGGACCCAGGCATTTTGACTGTTAATTATTCTCTGATTAGCTTGCATCCAGTGAAACAAACTAAACACAATATTATCCCCTAAGCTCTGTTCAAGAAATCTCAACTCCAATAGTCCCTGCTCTCTGTGAGATCAGAACTCCAGCAGTCATCAAAGAAAGTGCTGTACATGAATAGGAGCAAAATATCAGAGTTTAGATTCACAGTGCAGATTTCAGAGGAGAAGTGGTTTTTTTCCCCCCTAACATTAAAAACTTACAAATCTTTCTTTGTTTGAATGTAAGGCAGAATTTTCATACTGCAGAATTACCTCGACGTATCTCATTTGAATCAGGCCCCCTCCCACGTTTCTGTGAATCCCACAGAAGCGCCAAAGTGCCGCCTTCGTTTTATTAGAAAGAGACGAGCCAGTGCAAGGTGGAGACTGAAGATGTTTTAGCAAAGATGAAATGTCTATGAACTTGTGCTTCGGAGTATTTCTCTATTCAAAAAGAAAGAATATGTTTCAGATAGCCTGAAATAATCACGGAGGAGGAACAAGTGCCACAGCAATTTAAAACAAGGTCCCTGTAATCTCATATTCATGAAGTAACACAGTCATTATTTCTACACGGCCAGAACAGTATCGACAGTTTAAACGAAGTAAACAAGAAAGAATCACAAGAGAATCTACATAACCAAACAATAACGCCTAATTATTCCTCATTCGTAGTCCTTAACAGAATTATGATATGTAACAAAAAATTACAGGGAAATGATACTCGCATACAGCCAAGAGCATAAAATTTTACATAATAAAATACATCCAATGGAGTGAAGGAGGAATAAACAATTTTCCTGTCCCTCAGCCCTATTTTACCTCATTTTTTTTTTACATTACAAGGAGCTGATTTCTATAAATGAAAACTTAAGAGTCTTTCACAAAAACTTATTTTTTTTTGTTCACATTTCACAACGTTTTTACTTTTTAAATGTGCATTTTATAAAAGATTAGCTACTATTTGAGGGGGAGTGGGAAGAGGGAGAGTGTGGGAATTACAACCCCAGTTCAGCAAAGTCCAGTCCTCAGTATAACAAGTGACCCAAGACAGCTTTCAGCATGGATTTGGAATGAAAAACAAATCACAGAGGGCTGCACCAGCGAGTGGGATATGACAGCAAAAGGAAGGGCCATTCACCACAGCGTGTGCTGCAGAAAAACCTGCACCTGCTTTTGGGGGATGCTCTGGACCTCTCCCAGGCCCCGGACCGTGACTGACATCAGATCTCTCCCCTCCTCTTTCACCCCAAGTAGCCTCAAGCAGCTCTCACAGCCAAAAGTCTGCCTCTAATTTTAGTTCCCACTCCTGGCACACGTTGTGTCCTAGATCACTGAGAGCCTTGAATTAATACATTAAGACCCAGTATTAAGCTAGAGAAGTGACAGCTTTATGGACTGCTTTCAGCCTGGGAGGAGGAAAGCTACCTGGCCTTGCTCAAACAATCCCAGTGCCCTCTCCAAGCAGGAACAAGAGTCTCCACAAAAGCTGCAAAACAGAGCAGACAAACAAATCTCCAGTAGTATTTTACCCCTACCAAGATTAATCAGATTGCAAAGGTGTATTCTAAGTAAGGGAGAAGGGAAGGTCTGAAGAATGTTAAAGCACAACT
Organism: Regulus satrapa; assembly: GCA_013396955.1. Lineage (NCBI taxonomy): Eukaryota > Metazoa > Chordata > Aves > Passeriformes > Regulidae > Regulus > Regulus satrapa. Next base: position 400,320 of record VWZN01016954.1, on the reverse strand, counting down.
CTTAGCCTCCTTGTACTGGAAAGCTTGGAGAAATCCTCTCCCCTGTTCCATTTTCCCAGAGTGTTGCCTGATTATGCAGATACAGCAGGCACCTCCATTCTTCCCTTCTTGATGCTTTTTCACCTGCCTTCATGTCTACAGGGACCTGTCTGCTAGCACAGCTGAAGCAGGCAGGGTGCACCCCGTGTGCTCCTGAGAACACTCGGGAGCGTGGGGCTCGGTGGCTACAGCCTCATTTCTGGGCAACACCCACAGCGTCCAGCACAAGCAGACCAATTGTTAGCACCACCTTGTGAGAAAGGCAGGGTGAAATGGAACTGGCAGCTGAACTCTCTGCAGCATCTTCATGGCAGTTTGCTCCATGCTACACTTATGGCATAAGGCCAGAACAAAAGCAACAACCAACAAAACGAGTTCCCACAGAACTGGGATGAAAATGTTGCAGTCTGGCAATGTAAGAAAGCTCCTCTCGTTATTTTGTCTTTGTGAGCCCCATTACTTTAAAATATTGGGTCATGCATGCTGTGTGGTGTGTTCTCCCACCCAGTAACCCGTCTAACAATAAAATAATAATAACAATAAACCCCATGACTGTCTCAAAGAGACTGCATCTTTTTTTCAGCGGAAAGAAAAAGGTCCTCAACCACTATGTCATGCGTATCATTCACCTAACAATTTTATGCTTAGTTATAGAATGACTCCTGATGAAAGCTCACTAATTCAGCTGAACTCAGACAGGACTGGCTTGGCCAAGCCAGTAAAAGGAGAATTGCACTTTTCTTGGATATGCATGCCGTACATCCCATACCCAAAAGCTTCACAGGAACTGTGAATCAATTATATGACACAGGAAGAGGAAATGCATTAAAAAAAAAAAAAAAAAAGGACCTAAAATAAAATAATCTTCAGTGAAATGCCTCCACATTTAGTTAAACACCACTGCTGATTAAAGCTGTACAGGAGATCAGTGTGGAATCCAGAATTGTTGCAGCTGACAACCATTAGCAAGAGCCTGCTGTACTGTCTCAAAGAGTGAAATGCATTATTTCATATACAAGGAAATGTGACTATTTGGAAATACATGGCTTTATTTAGGTCTTGTATATAGATATCTCAGCAGAAATACATCATCATGCTTTACGCTTTCCAATAAGCCAGCAAACCTACTGGATCATACGAATACACAGTAATCACTACAGCTGAAACCATTTTTTTCTGGTGAGTTGTCGACTTCTTTGCCTGTTATTTTTTAGGGGTTTTTTTAATTCCTTCCATGGTGCCTGACTCTGTGGGAGATAAGATGCTCAGTTACTGAAATGGGATATGCGTTGTGGGCAAAACAGAAAAGAAAAAGAAGTTTAGCATTAAAACATCAGGGTGCATAAAAAACCCGAGAGGCTTTCTTCTGCCATGTGATCTTTGTCTCTAGACTATTTACCTTAAGATTGTGTGGGCTAATCTGCAGTCCAAGACTACTGCAACATTCCAAACTGTACTGGAAAAACAGGACACTAGGATAACCACTTCCAAGCCAGAGAGAGACACCTTCCTTTCCGATAAAGCGCTTGGACACCGCTTGTAACTTCGGGGCTTTTCTGTCTTTGGCTGCTGCCATTCTCGACTAGTGGCAGTGCAGTACAGTAATCATCTGGGGGGTGTTTTTGAGGTAGAAATCACTTTTTCCTTTGGGCATATGGGCTGGCCTCTGCAACTGCAATTCCTGGACATTTAGAAAACAATTATAATTGGTAGCCAAGAAGTATCATATCCCATACACAACCAACAGTCCCTGACAGACTTCACATCCACAGACCTCATCTCCTGTGTGTCTATTATTTATCTGCAGAGTCAATAATTTAATTAATTACAGCTAAAAGACTCAGATGAACAGCGGAGGTTCCTTGCACGTTGCAGCGTGTGGGATTGCTTTTTCTCCCTGACAGGAAGAATCTGGCCCTGCGTGTCGCACACGGGTGCCTCCCCCTCCTTGTGCTGTCTCAGCCAGTAGCTTCTGCAGCCCAAAAGGCAAGTTCTGCACCCAAAGGGCTCATTCACCCTGCACTGCTGTACTTAGACACAAGTATCTTACCGGCTAGGCAAAAGAAGCTTCTGTCAATTAGTGACCCCACAGACTTTGCTGCTGTTGTTATCTTTCAGTTCCTTTAATACTGCTCCTTCTAGGAACAGGCATAATCCCTGTCTGTAGAGGGATAGAAATCCAAGTCACGTTGGGTTCCTTGCAAATCCTGCATTGGGTCAAACACCGCCTTCCTAAAGCTCTTGCATACTCAGTGGGAGCGATGCTCTTGGATCTCAGAGCAGAATTTGGCCCGCGTCGCCCTGAAGTGTCCATTAACTCTCCCACACTCAGAGGTAAATCAAGACGAGATTCCTCTCAAGCCCAGTGAGCCTAAGACATAAACCACGCTGCTCACAACAGGAGACCAGGAATCCCACTTGAGTCAGAGGGCTCTCTCTTCCTCCCTCCAGCCTGCGGCAGGGGGAACAGGGCAGGATGCTCATGCAGCCCCAGGATGTTTCCAGCCCAGGGCTGGTGGCCCATAACGATCCAGCAGGACCCATGGAAGGCACACGTGTTCCAGCAGCCAGAACTCCTGGGCTGGAGACGTGCAGGCACAGCCCCCTGCTCACCTTGGAAGCAATCCTCGCTCCCCAGCCCTGCCTTGCAGGACCTGGCAGCCACCCCTCCTATTTACACCTTTCAGCCCACGCCACAACCCCGTGTGCCACCTGTCAGGCACTGCTCCATTTGTGTCCAGGAGGGTGAACTGGGAGGAGGAAGGAAGAAAGTGGGAGGACCTGTGCATTGATTGGAAATGTTGGGGGTGGGAAGGAGGGTGGGAAGGAGGGAGAGAGAGAGAGATGGAGATAGATTAGAGGGTAACAAAACTGGAGAGGAAGATAAACAGAGCCAAAGAGAAAAATGTCCTTTGTTCATTTAAATGGCTCTCTGCTCCCAAGCCCTCTGCATGACTAATGCCACGCTGTGGTGTGTAAACCTCTTGGGCACATAACACAAACAAAGCATAACTCGGCCTGAACAAACAAAGGCCTAAGCAACAGTGATTGAATTCATCTTAAAACAACAAATCAATTCTTCCCTATTAATGCCCTAAATACCAGCGTAGGAGCACTGTCCTGTTGTAATAAACAGCCATGTGTTCAATTACCGTCTGTTTTCCCAACTACTGCTCTCTCCAGTAATTACACCGTGCAATGCATTCTACATTGACATTATATTAATGTGCTGGGAGGAGAAATCCTAAATACGAATTAAACCAAGGCTAAACATCTCAGAAAGCCTTACCAAGTCACACAAGTGCTAACAAACAGGGCGTTCTCCGGCAGAAAGCACAGCCTGATTTTTCCCTTCATTCACTTTTCACTTTCATCCTCTGGCTAAATAAATAAATTAGACGGCAGGCTTGAAAGGGCTCTATTGCCCCAAAGCCCATCGCAGCAAAGCTTTCATAAGCTCTCTGAAGTCCACTCCACCTGTACAGGAGAGCTCCCCAGTCAGGAGCGTTTCCTAAGTACCAGCTCACCTCAGCCAAGCAGCAGCCACAAAACCCCTCCGACAACAGACAGGTGACGACAAAACGGGGCAGGAAAAACAAAAGCAGAAAACTTTACTGACCGAGACAAAAGCAGGAGAATAAAAGTTTAAGAAAAGGCTTCTTACCCTTTTGCAGAACCGTCAAACAACTTCTATTGACTACTGAATAGCACACAGCAAACAGACCCAACAAAAGCTATGATGAAAGACATATTTACTCGTGCAGGGCTCCTTCCCCCCACCTCAACCTTTCTTTCCTTTTCACATACACCCACACTGCACCGTTTGCATTGTGTTGTTAAATAACCAATAGCAACCCAGAGGAAACACTGGAAGGGTTTCTATGATGCTGTCAAGCACCAGACAGATGCTTGGCAGTGTCAATATGTTCTTTACATTTGGGTTGTGCCAAGGTCTGAAATTAAAAATAAAATAGGAATAATAATGCTGGGAGAGGAAGAGAAAGATGGCGATGAGTTGGTGCATGGGTGTACAATAAACTTTTAAATCAACCGAGTATCATCCTGCCTGCTGGGTTTTACTTCAGCAAGTTGAGCTGTTATGAAAATAAACTAATAAATAACGCTTTTCTTTTTACTGTGCGCTGGGCTGCAAGAATTTTTGCAGAAAGTGAAGTGAAATTCCAGGGTGCACCAGCTGCAGGTTTCCAGGCCCCCTAGAACAGACTCCGAGGTTTCGGCTCCAAGGACAGGCCAGGTACATCTACACGTTCCAAAATCTGCTCCAAAAGAAAATGCCCCAGATGCTGAAAAGCTTTGCTGACTTGAGGCTTCAGAAGGCACAGAAATTTGCACGTTTGGAGGAAATCGAATTTTGAAAGCTTTTTGTGACTAATATTACAGATTGCCCTCGAAACCACCGGCCTAACATTCAGACATATTTAAGTGTCTGTAAAACAACTGTTCATTTGTCTTTCTCAGGTCATTAGATACAAAAACACCCCCAAAAACCTCACCAGGTTTTGCAACTCGTTTTTGTTTGACTAGTTTGCATTCTTTAATTTCAGCTGCCAAACCAAGTCAGGGGAAAAGCTGTTTCCACCTGACCCAAAGTGTTTTATTTAATCCTAATTGAAATGTTTTCATTTCTCTTTCAGATTAATCATCTTAAACATTTAAAAACAAAAAAAATCATTTCCAAAGAAACATTTTGTCTAAAAATGTTGACTGTTCCAAATTTTCTACTAGTTTTTGGCTAAAATTAACTTGTTGAATTGCTAAATGCTATCAGTCCTTAATTACTGCAGAACAGGTTTTAGGGTGCTTAGGGTAGAGAGCTCCCCCCAAGTCTCCTTTATTTGGCTTTGAGCACTTTTTGAATTCATACGTTACAGAAATCCCACACATACAGCACGCCTGCTCCCGAGGCAAAGCAGAAACCACAACGCAATTAAACGGCAGGAGAAGGGAAGGTGCCGAAAGGAATTTCTACCTTCCCGGCACAGCTCGTGCACGATGCAGGGCACGCGCACAGATGCGCAGAGCTGGCACCCCTCAAACCCCCTTAAAGACATGGACGTCCAACAGACACGTCTCTAATAAAACCAAGCAGCAGCTCCAAACTTAGGAGTGTTTTTACAAGGCTACTTCATTAGCTAAACAAGCAAGTGGGAGTTGCTGCAAATGCTGCTCCTCGCCGTACTAGAGGCTTTCCCTTGCTTCTGGTAAACAGAAGACACAAGACAGCCTTGTGAATAGCTCATGGCACAGACTGAGATCTAAAGCTAATCAGACAGGATGACAGGTCATCTTAATCAGCTCCAGAAGCCAATCCACATGCTCGTCCCAGCTCCTCGCCTCCCCTTCCCGCACCGCTCCCGCGCTCGCTTGGCTGCGTCTCCCCTGGCCCCCCACAAATGCTGCTCTCAGCAGAGCACAGGCAGCCCCTCAGGCCTCAGCATCCCGGGCGCAGGTGGCCAGCAAAACTTTGAAGTGAGCTCTCCACTAACTCCAGAGCCGGCCGTGCCTCCTCGGCAAGCAGCTCTTATTAAAAAAAAGACCAAGCATCCACTAGAACAAAACCAAGCAGGCCTATTTAATTAGGGCAAATACTTGATATCCACTTCTTCACGTTAAACCACGCAGTCACACGAGCCTGGGAGGTCTGATTAATTTTAAAATGCACGGTCGTGACAAGCGCCTCAGGGGTAAGAGAAAGGGGAAAAAAAATCCCACAAATCCTGCTAGCTCGACAAATAGGTTTCAGCTAAATGTTGCCCAGATTAAGATGTTACTATTCAGCAAGGGCTTGAACCTTTAATATGAGGGACAAGAGGCCTGAGAAACAGGTGGCTTGCTCTTCACTCTTGAATAAATGACATCCCCGAGAGCTGCGGCACACGCGCGCACAGAAGGAGCTGGCACACTCCCCCACGTACATCTGGGCATTGCAGTCTGGGGCAGAGGTTGCTCCAGCAGCCAGCCAAGGACTGAGATGAAGGTCAGAAAGCTAATGGCTTTACCAGGGGAGGGAGAAATGAAATAAAATAATAATAATTAAAAAAAAAAAAGAGAGAAATAGCGCACGAGAAACAAAGGCTAGCTGCAAACTGATCTGGGTGGAATACAACAGGGGAAATGCACAGCAAAACGACATGGGGGTCAAAAGGGGCAGCAAATTTTGAAAACCCCAACTGAAATGAATCACAGCTGGTGAGGAGTCTGGCTACCTGGGGGATAAAGGGCAGACAGGAGCCCAAGTAATTATTTTTGCCTTGCTGAATCACTTACATGTTGTGTTGTTTAAGATGTGAAGTGAAAAGAGAAAGCATTTTGCAATGGCTCCTGCTTGTTCAGTATTATGGAGTGAACATAACCTAGGATTAAATTTTAATTGTAGAGATTCATCAGAGAAGACTTTCATTCTGAACCAGGGGTGAGAGGGACTGCATCTTCTTCCAAAAGCACTACTTTCCTCTATCTCACTTGACCATAATGCTTTCTTCTGTACTTAAGATGCTGTATCAGCACCTCAGATGCCTCCATCAAAAGGAAGAGGAAAAATCCAAAAGCTGAAAACCTTTGAGGATGTAAGAAGAGAGAGCTGGAAGGGAATCTAAGCAAATTTTGAAAACAGCCACTGAAAGCAGCCATGACTATCAGGCTAAACTGTTGGGAAGGAAAACACTTAAAAACTGAAGGCAGCAAATGAATAAACTTCACTTTGAGCAAGTCAGAGCTGGCAAGGCTTCAAACTAGGCTACCTCTGTTCTAGAGTTAAAGCACTTGTTAATAAAAATTTAAGCTACAGTATTTAACACGGCCTTCTCCTCACACAGGCCTATTTCACAAATAAACTTACAAATGTTTTAGTTATTTTTTATTTGTATCAGCAGTACACTAAGGCATATTTCCATACGGCAGGGTGTCTGAAAGAAGCGCATGGGAGCCTGATGCTGGCCTGCTCTACAAGAAAAGACATTTTCTGGGGACAGAGAGATGAACATGGAACCACAAGGCACCTGAAGCATCCTTCCCCAGCAGCAGGAGTGTAGGAACAGAACTTGAAAGCACTCAGCTGCAAAGTACCCTTGTTTGTCCTTCAGTGGAAAAGCATTACAAAGCCTCTTCAGCACGTACTCTGTCAAAGGGGCAGCGAAGAACCAAATAAAAGAATTTTAAACCTCAACCAATTACAGTATCCTTAGGCCTTCCCTGAATCTGTGCACTTTATTTCTTCCCATCTCATCAGATGTGATTGAAAAACAAGAGTCTGCATTTCAAAGGCCACCCTTCTTGTGCCCATGAATGGCCTGCTTTAGAATCTCTGGCATAAAAAGAGCGAGACATCTTGATTTTTAATTTTTTTTTTACAAGATTTGCTGCTTAAAAGTTTGATAATGTTAGGAGATACTTCAGCTAGGGAGCCTGAATTCAGTATGGCTCACTTTTCTGGATTACAGAACTGCTTAAACAACGGTCATGTAAATTACCACATTAACAGGTGCTGTGATTTATAACGTAAACTTAAACATCAAATACAAACAGCCTTTGGGGGGATGTTCAGAAGACAAAAATCACGCCCAAGAGGCTCCTCTCATCCCTTTTTTCATGACAAGTAATTGCTTATAGTACTGCTGCCTACTAGAACACATGAAGCTCTAGCACTCTCATTGCCTGTTACAGCTCTGCAAACTTCCTACTAAACAGCCGAGATTAACTGCTGCCCCTCTGAAGCCCTAAGGACTGCGAGATCAACATTTTGGAGCAGGAAAAATATGGAGCAGAATAAATGAAGAATCCCTGTCTGTGTGTGTATTTACGTAGATCTGCATACGTGTCTTTATGGAAAATTCAAAGTATTTGTTTAAACAGCCCAAATGAACCGAGTTCCAGAGGTCCAAGCAAGGATGAGCAGATGAACGACTGCACCCACACAAGATCATGTGCTCAGGCAGATGCTCATAGGACCCTTCTTGACACAGGATTCCTACAAATTCTGCACAACATGGATCGGGCCTGAGAAGAGCCGCTCTACGGAGGCTCTAAACATGAACACATACATAACCTGTTAAAAACATACACTGCCAAAATGGAAATGGAAGACTGATTCTTAATGAAAAGTGAGGGGATGTACAGAGCTGAAGAATACTCCAGCTTATTCTAAAAATAGGAAGGAATTTACTTGTTTGCCTCTTTCTTTTCCAGGGGCCAAGCAATACGTTTTAAGGGAAAGACTACAGAGATTGCAGAGATTTAATTTTCCACAAGCACAGGCCATAAATTAAAATACAGCAATCCAATCACATTAATAGTGTAAGGAAAAGCTAAGTGGTTGCTTTGGTCTTTTCTTTCACAAACTTGTGTCAAGCTCAGTGACTTCAAAGAGATTTCCATTTCATTTCTACAAATGAGGAGAACAGACAGACAGAGAGTCTCTGCCATCCTCTGATGCCTGAAGAAAACAGAAGAAAAACATGCCTGTATCTCATTCTCCTAATGATTTTAGCTGCAAAAGGAATCCCATGGTCGGCAGACGACCCTCGGGGCAAGGGCTTGAGGTCTGTCACAGTGTATAAGGCTTCTCCAAACCCACTCCATTATCTTCATTATTGTACACCAGGAATAAAAGGGGACTGACTCCTCTTCTGAAGCTCAAGTTAGAAAGGACAGAATGTTTCATGTAAAATAACATTGTGTGACTTCAGTAATAGGTTTATGCCTTTGGGGGCCTAATACTAAAGCTGCATATAAGGATTTTCCACAGAATTTGAGAGGAGAAAAATGAGCACTGTATTAGTAATGAGTAAAATTCTGCAAGTTTCAGACTCACTGAAACACTTCTGTCTCTGTGTCAGCATGACTCATTGTCAATCACATACTTTCATCCAGCAGCAGGAAAATGGCAAGATCGGGGTGGGGGAAAGAAAAAGAGCAAGGAGCTTTCGAGCCAAGTATAAACCCCTAGGAAAACACCCCCCCCAGCTCATAGCCAAGGAGGAAAAGGAAGTGACGAGCCTGTGGAAAAGCAGGGGTAGAGCAGGGGCTCCTGCAGGGCACGAGGGTCCACACAGGACAAATGGGCAGGAAAGGCGCCGGCACCACGGCGGGTGAGGCTGCCCTGGCCAGCTCCCCTGGGAGCCCAGGGATGTGCTCCCATTTGTGCCCACGGACACGCCTGCGCTGCTGCGCTCTGTGCTCAGAATGTCAAAACTCTCGTCCCTTACTGACAGGATTTACTCATTTTTACTCTTATCTTCTCACGGGCGCCATCGAAGAAAAGGCTTCCCGTGCGTCGATAAAGTTTCTCAGAAAGGGTCAAAGCTGTCGCCGATATTTTGGAGTAGCTCACTCGCCCTAGAAGCCCGTTTCAGAGAAGAGAAGCCCTTTTCCCTGACTGATATGGGGTTTGGATTGAGACCTAAAGTTGTCTGTGCAGCCCTTCCCTTTTTTCTGACTTTGAAGAAACAGGCCATTTGAGAGAATGCTTGAAAAGCGTGTTTCCCACAGCAATTCAGAAGACTATTTCAAACAATAAAAAGAGAGCAAACACAGCCCATTGTACAAGTTAAATAATATATAAACTTTTGAGTACATAGAGAAATGGGAATCTGGCTCATATCTGGTCTTTGAAAGATTCACAGGAAATTGATTTAATTAAACCTCAACTACTGGTGCAAATGTTTCCCTTTCTTCCCAAAGGGAAATAAAGTATTATATTATTCTTGTTGACATAATGCAGCAAAGCTTAACCAAGATTCTTGATCTTCATCCCACAAAGCTTTACAAACTAGCAAGACTAAAAATCATTACAGAAATATGCATTTATCACAAATTGCTGCATTTTTACCTACACGTACTATCAAAGATTCCCACTTGTAACACCTCATTCACAGGGAAATTCATTAATATGCTAATTACCTGACTAGCAACCAGTGATGACTGACAATTTTACTTTAGTACTACATGAAGAAGACATGACAATAATTTTCTGCTGGAGTTCAAGCAGAGGAGACACTGTGTTGCATCAGTCTATAACTCATTTAGGGAAAAAGACTCATATTTGTAGAGGACCTCTAAGAACAGTCTAGCCATCTGCACCCAGAAATATATATTTTTTAATTAGCCACTCTAAAAACAACCATGTTGGCTGAAGGGAAGGGGGAGGGAGGCTTGTCAAAATGATGTATTTGTCCCTCACCACCTTTCAATGCTCTTATGCAAGTCTAATTTTCTTCCTAGCCAGCTCACCTCTCTGGCCTCCTTTTGTTTCATGTCCCATTTCCCATTCTCTTCTAACTTCTGAACTTTTGTTAGTTTGCTTTTAAGGAGAAAGAGGGAAAAAAAAGCTCAACTCTTTCCTATTCATTTTTTCCTGGATGGGGAGTAAGCAGAGACATGAATATGGCACCCTCATAATGATTTAACTAGGGCTTAATGAAATTTTCATCACAACCTGCTGTTCAATTTAATGGCCTTTGAAAGACAATAGAACAATGCCTAGAGGGAAGAAAAGATTTTTTGTTGCACGCATTTGCAAAGCCCAACATTCAGTTGCTCCCCCTCCTCTCTCTCCCAATCTCTTCACAAAGCTGTAGATCTTTTGTTTGTACTGTATATTTTCATTTTAGTAGAGCTGAGATAATGCACAGGCTCTGTAACCATTCTCATGTCTATCTGTGGCCTTTCCTTAATGGAGTCTGTGCAGCTTGTACAACCCCATACTCAACAGAGTATTTATACACTGCCCAGAACCCCTTGTTCTTTCCTCTCTCAGATAAAAGCCTGGTCTCCTTCCCACCATTCCCCCTGCAACCCCTTCCACCCAAAGGCACAAGGTGTGCTATGGCACTGGCCATTACACAGACATAAATGCAAAAGAAATGCTGTAAGGAATATTTAAAAAATGCTTAGACAAAGAATTTCTTTCCCAGCAGACCTTTACTGCATGCCCCAGTCAAGAAAAGCCTCATTTTACAATCCTGTCATGCTCCTGTACGTGCCAGCGTGTTTGCATCCATATTTTCATTCCAGCATGCAGGATGTCCCAAAATTTTCTTGGAGGTGCTGTCACTTCATGCTGCAGCACTGAGCTGGGCCCGGAGAGCCCTGCTCTGAAACATTTGGAATAGGTTTCCATAACGGGATAGGTGAGTGGAAATGAAAGCAGAGTCTCATTACTGTGCCCTAGGAAACAAGGCAGCTGCAAATATGCTTGAGATACCTACGGGGAGCATCACGAGAACTTCATCTTCCACTCAGGACCTGGACTCTGCCCCAAAGGGGCAAAAATCAAAAATCCTGATGCCTGGTCTTAGTCTCAGCCCACAGGGCACAAGTCCTACCACCACCAGCTGGAGAGAGGGTCTCCAAAAGACACCCGTGCTCCAGCAACGACACCCAAAAGCCAAAGCTGAGACTTGCTGGCCACACTCACTGCAGGGAACACCTGCACTACAGAGAAGCAGACCAGGGCACGGCCCACACAAAGCTATCCTGAATTCCCAGCTGAACTCCCTGCCTTTCAAATCACGACATGCACACTAGGTCGATGCAGAAAAGCACTGACATCGATGATAACACTCGTTTTAGCTCTAGGAACGGGGAGAGGGCAGGAGGGGTGTCAAAGCCCCCAGGTGATCAAAACCAGCTTACTGCAGGCATATTGAGGAGGCTGCAACTGTCACAAAAAAGACCACAAGGCTCTCTTTTGTTGGGGGGAAAGCTAAAAACGTTAGCTGCGATGGGACACCGATAAAATTTACCTCTCATGTAGAAAAGAACTGTAAGATCTTTAATTCTGCTGGCAAGGAAAAGCAAACAGAGCAGAAAACGGCACGATTAAAAAGTACATGTATCCAAAGGATCTTGAGAAAAGAAAAGAACGCAGAAAAATTTGGCCAGCTTCCCCGGCCTTACCTTCTGGCTCGTTTTTGATGAGCTCTTCCATTTTCCTTTGCTTCAGGGTGTCCACGACATCTGCGAGGCTGCCCTTGCGCCTCTCCGGGGTGCCCAGGGCCGTGCTGGACAAGGACTCTCCGCTCTGACGCCCACCTTCTTCTGCCTTCAAGGGTGAGGTAGATGAGTTGTGCGGGGCAAATGAAGACATCACTTTATTGCCATCAACTTCCTGAAAGGGGAGAAAAACAACATGAAACATTCCTTTCTTTTCCCGGAGAAGGCGGAAAAAAAAATATAGGCGGAAAGAAAGAAAGAACAATCCTTTGTTCTTTGAGTTCATTGCTATTTGTTCTTCTGTTGAAACCTTTAAAAAAGGCATGCAATGCTTCAAAAACACCCAGAACAAAGCCTATCCGTAAAGCACAAACCAAGATTACAGGCTGGAGTGAGCAAAGATCAGCTTGCAAGAGAGAAACATAAAATACAGTTTTTCCCTAATTGAGAAGAAGTGTTGTTCTCATAGGTTTCCTAATAACAATGGTATTGATTACCTGTAATTGTTTGTTCTTTTACAGCTCTCTTTCAAAAAAAGAAAAACCTTCAATTTTTACAAGGACCATTAATTTCTTGACTTTATAAAGTACTTAATGCCTTGATTGGCTAGTTGTTTTAAGAAATAAAATAGCAACTAAACATTAAATGTCCTTCATCGCATGACATATTTTTTATTCACAGTTCAAGCAGTTCTCCCATCTATAAAGGATGAAGCAATCGCTTTTTCCTTTCTAATTCCATTCTCTTCTGCCTTAAACCTTCCTTTCTTGTAGAAGCAGTGTTTTTCACCAAGGTGGTCCTAATGACTTTCCCTGGCAGCACAATGGCAAAACTCTGCGACTTCCTGCAACATGCACACAACCCTTCCTCACGTGAGAGTCCACAGAGGTCTACTCATTAATTTTAATGGAAAGAAAACTGGTCCCAGCATCTTCAAACTTGCCTTCATTAACGTGAGAGCCTTCTCCTCCACATCTCCTCCAACATAAAGCCACGTTCTCTGCACAAAGTCCTTTCATGTCTGTTACGCTCCACCCCTCTGTGCACATCTCCCAAACCCATTTTTTCCTCTGCTAATACATGCCCATCTACACCTGAAAAACCTAGGTCAGTGTCTCCAGACAAAGGCTGCAGCAGAGTAATGCCCTGCATGAAAGACAGTGCTGTAAACACGCATCGTTTTTATTCTGAAGTGATTTTCCAGAGGTTTTTTTCACTATCCTATTACCTTACATATTTGTACTCCAGCTGTTTAATGAATATTGCTTCTTTAAAAAGCCACTGGATCACTCCGTGATATGAGTTACAGACTTGGTTGAAAAATTCTTAATAATTTTTAAGTTGTTTTCATTTTTTCATTTCATTTCAGAGAATATGAAGGAGATATACGTATCTATAAATATGCACACACACCGTTATTAGTGATTTCCATTATAACTTTATACATTTTTCGAGTAATTTGGATGTCTCTGCTCTAATAAACCACAGCATTTCAGAAAAAAAATATTTTTATAAAAAGAACATAAGTTGCTACAAACTATTTCAATAGAATTTGAGTAAAGCTACATGGAAAACATGCAGGCTACTTTGTTGTGGCAAAAAGATTACCTATGGTTAAGAAAACTTTTAATGCAAACAGTTTTGAGCAGCTTGAATGTGTTATACTAGTGAATAAATTCCCTAAGAGAATCGGATTTAACTGAGATTACAATCTGGGCCATCATATGCCCCAAAAACCAAACCCAGTGATGTTAATGAGAGACTTTCTACTGACGTCAATGAGCTTTTGACCAAGCCCTAAAAAATTTTCCAACTCCAATCAACAGAAATGCTCCTTCTGCCTTTTTCTCCCCCCCTTGAAACTCCCTCCATTTTTTGTTCTGCACTCGGAAAATTCCCAGTTGCTAACACCGGACTTCAAAACTTAGTTGAAGCCAAATGCAATTTTTTTCACATACAGCCTTGAGTAAACTGATTTTTTAACACCAATCTAAACAAGTGAAATTGTTAACTTCAGCACCATTTCAGATTTTATCTAAAATCCAAGCCATTATCACCAAGTGGCAATTTTTTTCCTACACACAAGGCTAAAAGAGGAAATATCTTGAAAGCTGCTTTCTTATTCACACTTTGAGACAGATAAGCCAAATATCATCCTTAGTTACAGTTCGTAAATCCACCTCTGGCACTAGTCATGGACAGAAGAGTGTGCTCCCTCCTTTTACCAGGAAATAGTTAGGAAAACACGTTCCTTTTAATAGTCCCTTTTAATCCAAAGCAGGTCCCAAACACTTTCCCTCCTGTTTGTGCGTGTCACACACTGGCCACAGACACAAGGACTTGTAAGAGCTGCCTGAACCTCGGGTATCACCGTGGACATCTGGGGTACACGCAAGTGGGAGTTCCTCTGAATGTATTCTGAGTGTAAAACCAGCTTGTTATAAGAGAAGAAACCCAAGAACACATGGATTGAATGAGTCGGTAAAGCAATATAAGATGGTTTTCAAAATCCCAAATTGCTTGGCTTTCCAATGAAACTCACAAGTATTTTTAAAGCTCTGCCCTGCCTTCTGGGGAAAAGGAATTGTGAGGGGGACAATGTCTGTGAATAAAGCATCATGAAGGGACTCCAAATACTCAATTCCCACTTCTTTCAAATGCCCTGGGAAACCAGGGAAAATATCACCTTTTTTTCCCCCTGCATTTCAGTTTCCTACCTGTAAAACAGGCACAAATAAACTCTTGTATGATAAAGGTCTTGGAATGATAAATTCATTAATAACTGAGATACTCTCCTGCTGAAATGTTGGCTAAAAGCATTTATAACACCACAGCTAGAAAGAGTTCATAGCTGGATAAGAAAGGAAGGGGAAGTGTTCTGCACAGATTTTTAATTTTTTTTTTTTTTAAAGGTAAATTACGTACTGAAATATACAATCAGGAAACCACCCCTCCCCAAAAAGTTTCTTTAGCCCACTTGGTTAGGTGTGCATGTATGCATTGTTTGCATATCACATACATGGCTATTTATACACTTGTGGGATTTAAGACTCAATCAAAACACATATACAGTAGGGGAACAGCTGCAATCACATCTCAGTGGGCTAAATTACAGTACACCAGTGAATTATTCATTCAGAAAGATCTGTAGCAATCACACATCCATTGCGTGATTTGCAATCCAAGAGGAATCCTCTCCTTTCTGTGCTGGTGGAGGAGAGCACACCCCAGCTCCTGCTGGCTCTCCAACATGCATCCTCCAGAACCCGCTTCCCCACAAGCCCAGGATCCTTTTATTCTGCCATTCATGGCAACAAGGAGGCAAAACGTGCAACAGTTATCCTGGCTTTCGCTTCAGGCCCCTCTCCCTAACTTCGTTCTTTACCATGCCATTACTCGGAGACGTGACAAAGCTCTCAGTGGGTCTGGGTTTTTACTCCTAGCAGGTAAAACTGAAGGATACTTCCACCACACAAAACCTGCCGGTGTCAACGGCTGCCTAGAGCCAAAGAACCTCAACTAAAGGAAATCCTCTGATATTGCATGCAAAAGTTTAACTATCCCCCCCGAAAGCAGCCAGAGAAATCCTTAATGGCAAGAAAGACATGTCAGCAACAGTTTAAAATCAATCCCCTGAGAAGTTCCCTCCCAACAAGAGAGCTTTGGCAGGTTCTTTTTTTTTGAAAGGACAAATCCACATGACTTCCTGAAGTTTAGCTGAGAGAAAAGCAGCAACAAGGCTGTAAAGGGTATTAAGGAACATCGATATCCCCGACTGACATTGCACCACGAAGCGCACCGAGCCGCACGCACAGGAGCCATCTCGCAGCCACCCCGAGAGCGGGCAAACCCCTTCCCGCAGAACAGCCCCACTCCACCTGCTCCAGTTTGATTACACTCCAGCCTCTGGCACTGCTAATCCTGCCAACAGGGCTGTGCAGGCAGCAGCTGCCTGCTGCCCGGGGCTCTGCTCCTCACCCGCACCGGGGGCTGCTCCAGCTCGGAGCTGGGACCGTACTCACCCGACGCCGCCGCTCCTGGATTTCCCACCGGGCAGAGGCCGACCAGGACCCAACCCGGGCTCCTCCGGCAAACCCCCCGGGCCCTTCTCTCCCCCCCCAGGCAACAGCAACAAAAACGGGGCTGGCCCAGGGTGCGTGTCCTCTGCCTCTGTGCCAAGCCAGGACCCACGGAAGACTCGTTCATTTACAAGAAAGTTGCCTGGACATGGCCAAACGGCTTTCCACCTATGGAGGAAATACCTCTTCCAAGGTTTAATGATAAAACAGGCTTCTGCCCTTTCAGGATGAGGTCAATAATCTTCCTTTGTTAATCTTGGGCAAGCTTTACTTAATCTAGCCCCCTTGTCACCTTTGTGATTGACAGGAAAAGTCATGTCACTGGACAATGGACTTGTCCTCACCGAGCAATATCTTTTTTTAAAGATTACACAATGTTACCCTTGCTCTCATAAAAAAGTGCAAACACCGTGCTGTTAAAAGAAACTCTTCATTCCAGCTGTATCTTTCAAATTGTCTCCCTGTGTTTCCAGGGTCCAAGGGAGGCCTATTTCAGTTCTACAGAGGAACATTTAAAGGCTTAATGAAAAGAAACAGGTTGTGCTCGGTGAGATTTCCAAAATATCTCTTAGTGCTCTAAATAGATCTCATCTTCTCCTTCCTCATCTAGAGATGCACATTATTCCTGTCTGCAATTAAACTCAGACACTCTGCTTCTCTGACATTAAAATTTTGTCCCAAACCAAGCAAGAATCGAAGCAGAAGAAAACTGAGAACTAAGTCTGAAACTGTTAATTACCACCATATGGTATGCATGAAGTCTGCATCTGCAGGAAAAAAAAAAAAAGAAA
>VWZN01016954.1:367747-383425 GCA_013396955.1 Regulus satrapa | reverse complement strand
AGAAGAAAAAAAAAGAAGATACCATGAGAATCGAGCTGCTGGTTTTGCAGCCAAAAACACCTGGAATAAAATCCTTGTGTCTTTAAAACAAGCGCAGATATTGTCTGATTTTAAGAAGCCTGTGATCCTAAAAGCAACCAAAAAGGTTCTTTTTTTCAAAGCTGGAATTTTGCCCATACTTCACTCTTTCAGAATGTGCAAAGAAGACCAAAG
Organism: Regulus satrapa; assembly: GCA_013396955.1. Taxonomy (NCBI): domain Eukaryota; kingdom Metazoa; phylum Chordata; class Aves; order Passeriformes; family Regulidae; genus Regulus; species Regulus satrapa. Next base: position 383,212 of record VWZN01016954.1, on the reverse strand, counting down.
ACAGGTTTTTTTTTTCTCTGCTTTCTACATTAGACATGTAGGCCTATCTATTTTATAGTCTCCATAGTGACCAGGAAGCTGGTGACAGTATGACATAAAAGATAATCAGAAAACAGAATACTTCACTCTTCTGAAGACAAATGATGCTCCTGCAATTTTCTCCAGATTTACTGTTTCCTATTTTTTAAAATTTATTTTCCCCAATAATATTTTAGGAAGGGAGTATGTGTAAGATTCGACAGCACAGCTGCCTCAAGTGAAAATCTGGAAGCTGTGGAAATACTTCCATTGCCCACAGGAGGCCCACCACCAATTATGGGAAAACTCAACTTGAACATTTCCAGTATTTGTTAACATTTAAAAGAAACAAGACAGACACACAATACCATTTTCACAAAGTGAAAATGGCCTTTAATTTTTTTCTTAACCTTCCATTTACAATCTTTGCCTTAATGAATGTGCTTAATTTACTTCAGGAGCCTAAGTGCCATCGCCTTTCAATGGGAATCATATTTTCAAATCACTTCAGTGCTGTGGAAAACTGTCTCCTTCTACATTCTGTGTCACAGGTGTTGCCACAAACCTGCCTGCTTTAGGAAGATGAAACACATATTCCATAAGGCCTCCCAATGGACACAGAACTTCCTTCCATCTACCTGGTGTTTAAATAGGTTTTTTGTCTGGAAGTTCCCTTCACGTAGCAAAGCTGCTCATCAGTGGTGGAGAGGAACGACCCCAAGGAGGTTTAACAGGAAACAGTGGAGGATACGGTAGGCAAACAGGAGCCTGCTTAAAAACAGGTGGAAGAGGATAAATACATCCTTAGGAAGAGGGGACTGACACACAAGCCGAAGAGGGACAGAAGTGGTTAAGGGCATCATCTGAAGATGCACATCCATGGCTCCGCAATTGGATCCATGGAAACCCACCCCTACCCTTACACGGATTATTTCCTTTCCTAGGAAGGAAGAAGATGCAAGAGGGAGCGAAGAAGTGAGCGAATGGGTCGGAAGAGTCAGCTGAAGAGGCCACTGTGGCACAGAACTAAACTCTGACCTGAATTGAACACAGTGAAGAGAGATGTGCTTTTTCTTTTTGCTTTTTTACTGTGACCACGCCACTGCCATCAAGAGCAACACATTGGAGGCAAATACTGATTTGGCTTGACTGACACAATGTATTTGAAACTCCACGGTCCAGATCTTGGAGGTACTACTGATTATTAGACCTAAATAATCCTGACGGCATCCTGCTCCACCTCTAAAATGTTAAAATTTCACTTTACAATGGATTTTTACTTATTTTTTAGCAATCATTACTAGCTCTTGTCCTTCAGTTTGCATTGATTTGACATCAAGTCCTGCATCTAACTAATGACCTCTTCTCGATGAAGCAGAAGATACACTGGCAGAGGTTTCAGGGGGAAGACTAACAGGTATTTATTTCCAGGGTTTGATACCCCTGAACCTGGCTGAAAATGGTCCAAAGCTCACAAAGAACCATCTGCCATAGGAACTCTGCTACGTCAGACACCTCCCTTTCTTCTACCTTTTTTCTCCATACGTAAAGGGAGATATTAATGAATATTTCCTGCAGCTTGAGGCATTTTATATAATTGATATAAAAAGCCCAGAGATCATTGGCCGAAAGCCTCCCAGCGGCTGTGTTTTCATTTTTATTGATGCAATAAATACTCAGCCCTGATATTACTCTTCCATTACTCCATGGGGCACTGCAGCCCAACCACCTGAAGCCGGAAATTGGGAATTCTCTCATATATCCAGTGCCACCCCGCAGTATCCGACAGGAACACCGAAATGCACCTCAGCTTTTCCCAAACACCACTGCACGAGCAAGAGAAAATCTCAGACATTTACAAGGTTCAGAGATGAGTTGCAAGGAACCATTGGGTCGCATTCCCACAAAAGGAGCAACTTCTGATCCGTTTTGCACCGATTCCTAACTTTATCCTCGGAGATTTACAGAGCATGGGAACAGATTTTTCAAGGATTTAATTATCTACAGATAGGAGAAGGCGCCTAGTGGGATTTCTGAAAGCGCACAATAATATACATATTCATTTAATTCTCACTGACTTCATTGTAAGCGTCTGAAAATAGAGAGGTGGGAGCAGCACAGTGTGCCTGGGTGACTTTCTGTGCCTCCTCACCAGACCATTATCAGGCTATCTCTAGCACAGAGCACAATCTGATAACTGATGCTGTAAAACAAACATTTCTCCTCTGGCTGCTCTGCATTCCAGCCCATCCCCAAACATGCAGCACAAGTTTAGTATTTCTTACTGCTTACCCCATCATTTCTATTTGATTTACTCAAAATCAAAGAATTATATGCAAACTGTGGATCTGTTTGTAGTAAAAATAAATGAGAAAATGTTGTGAGGGAAATTTTAGAACTTTTTTCTATTGAACACCGAGCATGGGTTTTTTAAATTATTTTCTTCTGTGGTCTATATTTTGGTTTTATTTTTAGCCTCAGCTCTTTGTCCCATTTCTTGCAGTGGAGTATTCCCCATATATAAAAGTAATTTGCAAATCCTTAGGTATTAAATATAGTAAAATTGTCCCAACTGCTTTGTAATGGGAAAATGTGGTTAGTGCCACGATTCCTGACACCCATAGTCAGAGCTGATCTCTCCTACTGCTTCTCTCTCCGGCTAAACTCATTTTAAGAAAATAACGCAATATAGGATTACATCTATTTGCTCTCAAAACACTTTACAAACAAAACTGGCATTCTGAGAACTCCTAATATGTCAGCTATAACCTGCAAAAACAAAGAACATGTTGTACTATTAGAGCCTTGTTATCTTTGTGCTAGTAATCTTCATGCTTAAAAATAATAAATAAAGCTCTGCAAAAGCACTTTTAAGACTTTTATGAGCTCTTCCCTGAGGGACTAAAGATCGCCCGTAAGACCTTGCTAAACAAAAAATAAGACTGCTTATCAAAACAGCTTGGTAGAGGCTTCAGCATACATTAAATCCTTCTAATAGTTTGGAAATCATGCAGTATAAAACGATTATCTTTGTAAAAATACAAGCTTACTAACCAGATACAACAACTCTGGCTTGTGAGTGTAGGAAAACCTATGTTGAGTGTCAAAGCCAGTTTGATCACCAGCTTTGTTGGTATGAAACAAACCCATTGTCTGTGCTAATTCCTTGAAAGAAGGGGCGAGGACTGTCTGAACAGAACTCAGGATGAAAGCAATGCCATGGGCCAGCAGTGGCTCCTGGACTGCTCCCAGCTTTCACACTTCACTTCACTGCAGTTCTCAGATGGAAAGGGACGTCAGATTACTTCATCTGCTCTCTGGTAGCCTACAAAAACTTGTACCAGACAGATTATTTCACTCCATTCCTTTGGCTGGCTGGCTGAGAGGAGAGCAAAGAAAAGCCGGGTATGAAATGGTTAAAACTGCCTGCTCTGTGTTGAAGCTCACATGGAGGGTGTCTGGAAAGACCAGCCCTCCAAACTGGGGGACAGAAGAAAAGCCAACAGCCTGCACCCACAAAGGCCTGTGCTCACGTTCATCCCAAGGCAGGGCGATTCTGCAAACACCACCAGCAGGTCTGCAACACAAGGGCACGCACCTGGTGTGTGGGGTCCCACTTTTGGTGGGCTCCCAGATGTTTTAATTTGGCTAGCAAAATGTCTCAAAGACCACGAGGCTTCCCCTTCTCCCCATGAAGGTTCTGGATTTTCAGTGCTCTGAAACCACTTCTGCTCAAAGCACAACTCCTGAAGAGCTGCTGGGCTGTTCTTCATCCCTCTACAGCTCCTTCCATCCAAGGCTTTCTGGAACAGTCAGCAAACATTCACTTGGTCGTTACTGATCACCTCTCTCAGTCCTCCCTCGCAGGTCAGCTCCTACAGCTCGTGTTTCTTGCACCTGAAACCCCTCCAGCTTGCCTCTTTCTCCATCCAACATGGCCAGAACTGAACACATTATTTCCCAGACAACCTTAGCAGATTTTGAGAAGCACAATTACCTTGTTACTGTCTTTTTTTGTTGTCCTGCTACAAGACAAGCTCATTTCCAATTTGTTTTAACACACCTAAGCATTTTTCTGCGTTGCTGTTTTCCAAGGGCCTTTCTCTCACTGACGATCTAGATTTTTGTTGTACTTTGGATTACTTGCTCCAGCTGCATAAATTTGTAACCTTAATGCATTCCTTCTTTTAAGCTGCTTTACCTGGAGCATTCAAACCTGGAGATGCTTGGAAGACTGCATCACACATGAAGGAAGCAGAGCTCAATGCATGCACACTTCCAGAATGAAATCCACGCAGCTCCCAATAATCAACTGGATGGGAATCATTTGCTCTCTATACATCTAAAGATCTTAGCCCAGTGCTGTATCACAGGGAATCTCACTAGGTGAAGGATGGGGATGAAGCTGGTAAGGGCAGCAGAGCACACCCCCTGGGCACACGGGCTGAGAGAGCTGGGGCTGTTCAGGCTGGAGGAGGAGGAGGAGGAAAGGTTTTGGGGAGAACCCAAAGCACCTTCAGCATCTGAAGGGGCTCTTCAGCAGCAGCTGCAGTGACTGGACAAGGACTGATGGCTTCACACTCCCAGAAGGGAAATGCAGGGCAGTGCAGAGAAGAAATTCTGTACGGTGAAGGCACAGAGCCCGTGGCACAGGGCGAGGTTGTGGCTGCCCCTGGATCCCTGGCAGTGCCCAGGGCCAGGCTGGACAGGGCTTGGAGCAGCCTGGACAGTGAAAGGGGGTCCCTGCCCCGCTTGGAAGATGATCTTTAATGTCCCTTCCAACCCAAGACATGCTAGGATTCTGTGAAGTTAGGTATGTGGCTAAATCCACTACACCCTAAATATAATCTATACACGCTGTGTATTTCTCATGAGCCTTCCCAAGTCACATCCATTCCTCTGCTTTTGCCTTGCATTTGTGCTTTTGCTTTTCAAAAGTTTATAATGAGACTTACAAGATGATAACCAACAAAATAGTCTTTGCCTCCACAGAGATTAGCATCACACTATTTCTTCTGGAAGTTTTCGTTTGCAAGAAGGCCAGAAAACATAACTTTATTAAAATGGAATAGCTACTTGAGGAACAGCCTCACTGTCACCACCAGAGTTTACTACAACAGAAGAAGAGGAATTTAACAAATGAAACTCTTTTGATTCAGAATGTTAAGTCTCATTTATTTTTGCAGTGAATATCATCCAGCCCAAGGGATTCATGGATCTGCTTTTACCTAAGCTCTCTATTCTGCTAGCTGCTTTCACTTGAATTACTTTGTCTACCACTAACTCTTTTACATTTCTTAAGTAATTTTACAGGACTTTTGTAAGTGGTAACTGGTTTAATCTTCTTTAACAGCTATTAACAGACTTGTTTTCCCTCCAAAATTTATTTCACCTATTCTGCTCTTTTATAATTTGACTTTCTTCCTATCTACAACCCACACACAATTTTAGTCAAACAGAATTTGGAATTCTGGTGTAAACCAAAGTCGTTTTCTCACCTTTGGAGGAAAGATTGCATAGGATATGAAAAGGAAAGGAATATATATATAATATATATCTCTGTGCTTATAAATAGAGAATAAATCCTTTTACAGGAAGACAGTTCCACAGAACATCTTTAGATAGTAGGAATAAAACTTATTTGGATCTTGTTCACTTTAAAGGACAGTATTTCATCAAATATGCCAAATATATTAGGAAAAATATTTTTTAAAATATTACATAATGATGACAGAAGTCAATCAGTGGAACTCTGATACATAGGCATAATATGGGTTAGAGCTATTCAGAATTTTTTTAAATTAATCCCCACAAAACAGCTCTGTGGTATTTAGGACAAGTCAGGGCATGGCATGAGCTGACTTGCCAGGTTCCAAAGCACAGGAAAGGCAGAGAATATTCAGCATCCAAGGGTTATCAGGAGCCACCAATTCCTGCTCACTCTTCTGGCTCTTACTACACCTCCAATGGCAACATTACATTCTACTCCAGGGAGCAGCATGATGTCATTTCACCGTTTAAGTCCCATTCTAAAGCTCGCCCAAGCAGAGCTTAAACAAGATTTAAAATGTGCACAGACCTCACCAGTTTAGACTGTGGCTGAGTGATGCAGAACACCCTAATAAATTCTAATTTATGACAGATTCACAGTTGTTCTCACTCTGCAGATGAGTTGTTCTTTCTTCTGCCTCTGTAAACTGCAGTCAGCAGCACACATTGCCTACTAGGAAGAGACCTTTGTGATAAGATGATATCAAGGGATGTTGTGACATTCCTGATTAAGAATTACACAGTAAGCAAACTGTACAGAAATGCTAATTTCCCTCCCCTTTCTCATCACTTACCTAAATTATTCTGAGTAATACAAATGATCTTTATTAGCTTTAAAGCAGTTCATTCTCATTCTCTTATACCATTTCATTAAAGAATTCAAATTCCTGCAGATGACTAAGTGCAAAACGTATTTTCCTTAACAATTAATTTGGTGTGCTGATGTACGTCATGTTCACAAACCGACAAAAAAAAGCCCCAAGGAACATCAATTCTTCTACAGTCACAGCCAACTACCCACCAGCAGCAGAGAGTGAATAACTTTTGCTGGAAATAGCCCTTCTTCTCCAAATTCCTCTTTGAATCACTGATTTCTGAGTATTCCCTGTAGTTTTCAGTCATCATGAAGTGATGCTGAAAAACCCACAGAATTGCCCAACCCAAATAAGAAAAGCACAATTTTCTCCACTTTGACTGGAAAGAATGTAAGGCTGCTTTAATGATGAGGAAGCATGGCTTGACTACCACAGCATGGCTTTACAATCTCTCTCTTTCTTCTCTTAAATTTACTAAAATTTGGTCTCACGATGTGATCCAGCCAGGTATCGCTGTGCCTACCAGGCACTAAGCCGACGTACAGAAGGCTCCTAACAAAAAAGTTCTCTGCAATGCATTCATTATACTCAGCGACATCAAACAGGGAAAAAATAATTAAAAAGCTCCTATTGAGCACCTAGAGACCTTGAGCACAGACAGGGGGTGAACACAAAGACAAGGTATTTGGATCTTGAGTCACACTTTATATTTTTATATATATATATATGTGTGTGTGTGTGTGTGTTCATACACATTAAAAGACATTACAGTGCATTTTGAAGGGTTATCTTATTTTCCTCTTCCATTCTGGCCTATGAGTGTCTACACTTACTCTACACATATTTAAGCATACTCACAAGAGCTACGTTAGATTCCTTGATTCCAGATTTTTAAATCTTCAGATGCACTACATGTACGTGGGGGTGACTTTTTTGAAGGAAAAATTGCCTGGACAGATTGAGTTAGGTGGAGTAAAAGCGAAAATCACCTGCACGTGGCATTATAAAGGGGAACTATGCTGAGAGCTTATTTGTAAGGTGCAAGGAGGTAAAAGCAAGGCACAGACTGGTCCCTCAGAAAGGCACCCAGTCCTCCTTCCAGCAGCGCTGACAGGCCTGGAGGCCGCACTCACACATTTACAGAATGCTCTTCTCAGCACATTTGGATTTATTTGATTCGTTGTTCAAACACTGCAGAGAGTGTCCTGTAATTTCAGGTTGGGAGAAACCCTCAAAAACTGAGGAAAAGATGTTACAATGACACTGTGTGTCAACCTCTGGTCTGAACTGGGTCCAGGCAGTTCCCACTGGTCCAAACGGGTTTGAAGTAGGCAGAGCCAGTCTGAATTGGCTGGATCCAGCTCCAAGGTTCAGAGCCCAGCTCCATGCTCGTCCAGGATGCTGGTTTAAAAATCACAGCTCCCCAAACCAGCCAAAACATCCCCTTCAAAGGAGAAAACCTGGGACTAGGAAAGGCCATGGATTCAAACCAATCAAACCAAAATACCTACATTATATTTCCAGTGACTGAATAGAGAACTTCTGAGGACTGCCTAAAATACCCAGTCTTTCTGTAAACTTTTTTTTCCCCATTAAAATCTTGATTATCAACATGCTTTTCCAGATTTCAGCACATTTGTTTTCTACAGGAGCAGGCCAGAGCACTGAAGAACTCAGCAAGAGTTTCAGAAGATCCCCATGAGCAAACTGCATTTAACTCCACCAGTTATTTTCAGTGAACGACGGGATCACATTTTCAGAAGACTAAACTGTTCTAGAAACCTCACTTCCTGAGCACATTCTGTTTGTGTTTATTAATTTTCATGTCAGCTATTATTCACTTCAACACAAAGTAAAACTCCCTTGGAAGTAACAGTGTAAATTAAGAGCTCAGATGATGCACCATGATGAACAAAATACGGTCAGAATTAGCCGTTAAAATGCCTCAAATTTGAGTAGCTGATCTTGAATTTTACTTTAGGGCTTAAGCACTACTGAAAAGAAAAACAATATCTAGTGAAGACACTAAGGAAAATAAACTGGAAACAGACAGCCACAAACAAGCAGAAATTGTTGGTCATTCTTCTGACTACAAGGCTGAATTAATTTGAGATTGACACAGATTAGCAGAAATTCAGATTAAAGTATCTGTGTTCTGCTTCTGTAGCAGGAGAACATCCAAATTCACACCAGGATAAAGAGAACGGTGACTTTCAAATGTCACCTATATTCAACGCATTTGTTCCCCATGCTTTTTCTGAGTCATGTCTACCTGCTTGCTTTATTGACTTTTGTTTTTTTTTTTTAAAACTGCCCTCAGCACCGAAAATTCAATACAGCTACAAAGGAAGGAACTGGACTCTGCTTTGCAGACATATTATCAACGAAACAGTTAAGTACCATTTGCAAAGTGTTTATTACTAGGGATGATGTGAGGCAAAGAAAAAAAAAAAAAACCAACAAAAAAACACAGCATATTTTCAAACCCTGGGTTAAGTTATAGCCTTACAGGCAATTAATAGAAATATCATATTTTTATGCAACTAAATTTGACCTCAAAAGCCACAGCAAGACAGAAAACATAGGACCCTTTAATGTCATTTTTACAGTCATTTATCTGACTATAACCACACTTTAAAGCATTAAGGTCAGCTGGTCATGAAGCATGACCTACACTTCTGACTAGCGTGCACTACATTTGACTTGGGAGTAAATAAGGGACTGACACTCCATTAACCTTCCCAAGAACAATTATTTATCAAAACAGTTCAAAGGACTACCCAACAGAAAACTGATAAATCTGGAAGCAAAAAAGGAAACTGTAACAGTACAAGCTGATCTTTTGCCATCCATGAAGAGCTATTTGCTACCACAATTCCTGTGGCAAGTCCTCCAGTCAGTTTTGACAGAGCCATCCATTTTAAAGGACTGCACCTTAATTCACACTGGCTTTGACAAAATCTAAGAGCTTTCCTTTTTTTGCTGCTGTTGCAGGGGGTTGTGTGTTTTTAGTTTGCTTTGGGTTTTTTTGTTTGGTTTTTTTTGATTCTTTGTTGTTTTTTTTTTTAATTTCCACCTCCTTTCTCAGAAATAATACGTGCTAATATCCTGTATTTACAGGAGTCTTCAAAGACTTCCCTCAGAAATGCATGCAGAAAATTCAGAAGAGTTCTGAAGTGGTTTGCCCTACCTACTCTTTTGCACTTTTAGTTACAGCCCAAGGATAACACCTGCTCCCAGTATTCCCATTTGGTGAGGTGAACATCACTTTCCCACCACCACGTGAACTTTATTTCTTTTCTTACAAGACAAGCGGTGGTTGTTAATTCTGTAAAATTTCTACAACATCTAGAATTTGGTGACATTCTACCCAAACTCTGCACTGCAGCGTGAGGGGTTGAGCCACTCATCTGCATCAACTGCAGATGAGTCTGCTTGGACTTTTTGACTGCAGAAATGCTCTGCACTTCCAAAGATCAGGAAATTTGTTCCAAATCCTTACTGGAAAGGGTCAGGAGGGAGAGTGAAAAGAAAACAGCTCTAACACAGACACAGATACACACACACACACACACATATATATATATATATATATATATATAAAATATACCCCAGACTGATCTCCAGCCTCTCTCAGATGCACAGGTGAGAAAAATCACCAGGTGCTCACCACTGGAGCTGCAGCTCTTACAGCAGAGCTCCAAAACCAGCAGAGGTGTGCAGCAATGAGCCACCTTCCTTGTCTTTGCTCTCCTTTCGGATTAATCACTGCTTTGTAAAAATGCATCGAGCTCATGAACACAAACAGCTCACCTAGCTGGCTCATACCAAGGCAAAAACCCCAAAATATAAAAATCCAGAGACAAGGGAGAAAAAAAAAATCCTTTTAAGGGGGAGAGGCTTTTCTTCTCTGAAATAGCCCAAAACACAGTAAAAGGAACAGAAAGTGCTGACTGACATCAAGGCCAATTTTTACTAAATGTTATCTAATAAAGCAGAAAGATTGACTTGATAACACCTTTTTAAAAGAGGATTTATTACATTCACAACATACACAAAAGCAAAATCCTCATTATATTAGTTACCTTATTTCAGCTTGTACAAACAGTTTATTCCTTAAAAGATAATAAAAGGAAATGGATTATGATTTTAAATCTTTTGCACTTTACCTTATACATATTAAAACAATCATGTTTAGGGGACTGACAACTTTTTAAACCTGACTCATAAAAATTGATATCCTGAGGTCTAATGTTTATTTTTTTCCCATTTCCAGATCAAATGCCTTAAATTTCAAAGACCTCCCCCCCCCCCCCCAACCCCTTGTCTTGGGGGAACTCAACGTTTCTTTTTCCTCCTCCCGCTAAGGAAGGATTCCAGAGTCAGACTTTTCCTGACAATTCTTTGGGTGTGCAGGAGGCACTAAACCCACTGTGCCACTCGACCCATCTGCGCTCAGAGCTCAGCAAAGCCGAGCAGCCCAAAACGTGTCCTCTGCCAGGTGCCTGAGCAGGAGAGCAGCACACAAAGCCTTCCTTCCACCAGAAAACTCACCAGAGGGGACTGAACTGCGAGCTCACCGCACACATCTACACAGCCCCGTTTGTAGAATGGTGTCTGAGCCAGCCAGCGCCTGCTCGCACTCGGGACTGGAGCTTCTCAGGAGCATCTCAGATGCACCTGCTGCACACATCACTGCCCTTAATGCAAAAACAGCTGGGTTTAAGCTGGAGACAGAGCTGCTAAAATGTGAATTACTCTACTGTAAGTAGAGCTCCAGAGAAGCACCAGAAGAATAAAAAACGTTTAGAAAAAACAGGGTGGAGGCGAGAGTCCCATACACTGAAAGTTTGAGACTATGAATGAGGTATCACTCTACAAATACAAAAACATTTACTGCAGAAAAGAGCGTATTTCCTTTTGCTGAAGTGGCTAGGACAGGCATTCATGAGAGAAAACTGATGCAGGAATGATCACACACGAGTTCTTCTCCAAAGGCAGATACAGCAACACCCAGAGCCAGACAGGCTGGGAGCTTCTAAGTCTCCTGTCTTGAGTAACTTCAAGAAGTCAGAATATTACCTGAGAGAAACGACATTGGTACAGCTGATCCCTGGACTGAAGCTGGGACTGGATGACCTCTCCAATCCCTCTCAGCCCTGCAGCTCCATGAAGTGCAAGGATGAAAACGGTGACAAATGGATGTGCTCATTCAGCAGGGGCTCTGTAGGTCTGCAAGGGACTTGCTCACTAAGCTGGATCAGGGTTTTTTAGTTGTGTTTTGCTCTGGATTTTTTTTGGGGGGGAGGGTTTTTTTGGGTTTTTTTTTTGGTTTTTTTGGTTTTTTTCAGATAAATCAATAGGCTTGGGCCATTTTCCAAAGATGTGATTTGGTAAGTTTCAAGCCAAACCTCTCAAGCTTTACTCATGAGATAAGTGCTAAACAATGAGCCAGATTCATCAAAGCTTTATAGACTTACTTAAAAGAAAAAGAAACTGATTCAGCCAACTCATTTCAAGCCAAATCAGGCAGTTGAAAATCTATTCCTGAGATTTCGAAAATCTGTCTTTTTTTAAAATATTTTAAAAATATGTTTCGAGAGTCCCTCTTTTGCAAGAGCCTCAGGCAACTCTGTCAAGAAACTGTTTTTCTGGGATTTTTCAGCCTGATTAGGAGTGGTGTATTCCTCATGTCAAAAGGAGATAGCTGAAATACATGTGTTTGTATATATACACCTAAATATTTTTACATGTATACTTACATACACAAGCAACATAAGGATTCAAGAACATTCTATCAGAACTTTGGTAATTAAAGCAGTGGGTTTACTTTTCAAAAAGACTAAAAATGAATTTGCTTCTTTACTACATGAAAAAAAAAATTAAAATTCCAGTAGTGCTGGACACCAGTATACTCTACTGTGCACAAAGCTAAAAGGAGCTCCCTGCTCTCAGGCATGTTTATGGGTCTTAATACATAAAATCTACCCTTCTTGTCCTTGGAGTATCCCTGGAAGAAAGCTCATCCCCGTGTTCTTTCAGTGCTTGGTACCTCTCCCAAGAAGGATAACAGCAGAGCTCAACAGGCCAGTTCTTGTGCACAGCCCCCACAAAAATCCTCCAGGAAGCACCCAAGTATTTCAGACAAGGCATCAAATACCACCAGGAGAGGGGAAGGCCTGGTGTCACCTAACCAGGATGGGTCTCGGTGTCGCCTGGGAATGGAGGGAAGGACACCCTGCCGACCAACCAGCATCCCACACAGGGCTCCCAAGCGGGACAAAACCAGGGCTGGAAACGCTGGGCAACGCAGAGACCCCTGGGCAGAGGCACTGAGAAGGCCTCTCTCCTCCATCCACACTGCCAGGGCCCACGTGAACTCCTTCCAGCCTCCGAGGTGGGGACGTCACTGCAGTGCTGGACAGACACTGCACGGCTGCCCCTCCAGCCCAGCATCGAGCATTTACTGTAAGCATTTCTGTCAAAGCAAAGAGAAAACCTTCAAAACCTTGCCGTGCTTTCTTTTTCAGTTTCTGTTCTTTGCAAGGAAGCTACTTCTTCCCAAAACATGGCAAAAGCATGTGACTTTGAACTGGAAACCCTGGAAGATCAGTGAGCCTACCTGCTAATGAGCAACTTGCTATTGAAACGAGCTCGTTAGCTTTCATTTTTGCTGGCTGCTGATCGATTCATGAGCCACTTAACGTGGCCTCTGTAAGCTGTACATAAATTATCAAACACATTGATTTCTCCAAATAATAAATCAGGAAGTCAGTCCTTTCCATATCTCTGGTATAAACGCTTAGCTCAGTGGCCTTCAAAATTCAACCAAAGAAAACAGTGATAACATCAGCGTTCACAGACACACTGCATCCGAAATGGCAAATATTCTGCCGCAAAAATAAGCTGTGCTGGCATCCCAGGGAAGGGAATAAAAACTTGCCTCTGAAAATGTTACATACAAAACACACAGAATTTTGCATGAATCTTTGTGTAGGTGGCAGCTCAAGAAATTCACAGTAAGGAACAATTGTCTCCAGCAGGGAAAAATCCAAGATAGATCATCTTCAAGTCTTTTTCCATCTCATATAATTAAATTTCTACAGCCATCTTCATACGACTGAAGCAGTCAAAGTCCCATGGCATCCCAGAGCCAGGGCTGAGTTTTGGAAGTGAATGCATTTTCTCTTGTCAACTGGCAACCCCAACGGCACAGGAAGAGAACCTGTTAAACACTCATTAGTCAGCACAGGAAGAGGGAGGGAAAGCCTCCTTAACCCAAACAAGCATCCATAACATTTCCATTTTCGGCACACACGGATACCTCCAAGGCCAATCTGGCCAACCCCACTTCACCTGGCCTCCCAACTGTTCTTTAAAGAATATCAAAAATCAGTACTTCGGACATGTATGCTTGCAAATTTCCAAGCACTTCATAGCACTGATTTGCAATAATTTGCCTAAGGTCATGTGGGCCCCGATCCAAAGCCTATTAAAGACAAAGCAGTCTTTATAGTGACTTCAAAGAGCTTTGGATTGGACCCACAGTGAAGCACTGCATAGTAAAGAGAAAAACCAGGAAAAGAAAACCTGGTCTAAAGAAGAAATGTCATCCTCTCTTTAACTGACTCAGTTTACTGAAAAAGATGGGAACGTGGGAGTTAATTTTCCCGTTCTTCTGTGCCACGCTGCCAGCCCAGTGAAAGGGCCGCTTCCCTTTTCCCCCTCCACGGCGTTTCTCGGAGCTTTACTCGAGTCTAAAGCCCAGGATTCAAGAACACGCTCCACCACACTGCAGAGGTATTCCCATCACCTTGACCCTCAGTGAGAGCAGCTCCAGAGCAGCTCCCTGGAGTGCCCCTGGAGAGAGCTGTGGCATTCCCTGCCAGCCGAGGACGGTGCCAGGAGGGCTGGATGGAACTGGAACGCTCGCTCCAAAAGAGCAGCGAGCTTAGGGCTAAATGCAATAACAATAAGGAGTTAAAATGTGCAGACCAGAGAACATCGCTTAATCCCAGTTTACTGAAAGGACATGTCATTTTTAGAAAGTTGTCCAAACAACTGTCTTAATATTCTACACCAAAGTGGCTATTAATCAAACAACAAAGGCCCAATTAACACATAGCTGTTGTCACCTTGATGTTAAAAGCCTCTCCCTTCCCCCCTTCGTTCTTTCTTTTTGTCTTTAATGTTACAACCTAACCCAAAAATGCCTCAGGGCCCTAGAGCAAAAAAAAAAAAAAAAAAAAAAAAAAAAAAAAAAAAACAAAAAAAAAAGAGAAGGGAAAAGAGGGGGGGNTAGAGAGAGAGTGAGACAGGGAGGAAGGGAAGAGGATATAGAGAAAAAGTGGGGAGGGGGGAAAGGGGGAGAGAGAGAGAGAGAGAGAAAGAGAGTCTTAAATACCATCTCTCCTCTAGGCAGCAATTTCCACAGATGAAGAGGTCACCACTGTTTAACAGTGCGCTGCCACGTTAATTTAGTATGACAAGATAAAGCAGTAATCTCTGCTTGAAGAGGCTGTAAACCGCCTGCTATCCAGGGACATGCTCGAGTCGATTTGCACTGTATATCACTTTATACAATTGCCGTGACAAAGCCCCCTGAGTTCCCTCATGTAAATCTCTCTCTCTCCCTCTCAACTTCCCTGCCAGTCAGACAGCAGCGGATCTGTGGTAAGCTGTGCAAACTTCATGTTTTACGCATGCCAATGGACCCCAAAGCTCCCCGCCTCCCCCCCTCCAAGAAAAGATGTTTAGGACTTTGATAATCCATTGATCCCACTTCCATATCGGCTTGTATTTTTCAATCTGTCGTGTTAAGTTGTCAGAGAGGGCGATTAAACCGATGTTTCATGTTCCGAGATTTGCGTTCCTGGGAATGATAGTTTTCAAAGCCTTTCTTGCTAGGTTCTGCTTAAAGATTATCCCTAAGAAAGCTGATGTGAATATTATTACTGGCATAAACCTGGTAATAAAACCATAAAGTGTTTTAGGTAAAGACATTTTAGAGATATTCAGGGTTATAAACATAAGAGTTTAAAGCTGGATAGAATTTGGAGTGCTTAAAAAAAAAAAAAAAAAA
>VWZN01016954.1:348422-367723 GCA_013396955.1 Regulus satrapa | reverse complement strand
AAAAAAAAAAAAGGAAAGAAAAAAGCGCCCTGTCAGGCTGTGGAGTTTTCTCAGCATGAAGGAAAACAACATATGTAAAAGGGAAAAGGGAACTCGCATGTCTATGTAAAGTAAATATAATTACAGAACCGCCGAGGAGGGCAGAGCAGAACACGACCCGTGCGGTTGGGCAGGAAGGAGAAGGAGACAGAGCCTGTGCAGCAGTGGCCACCATGGTGCCCCAAAGGAAAGCAGGGACAGCTCTTCCAGCCGAGAGCCAGGGAAGCTGCCTGTGGCTCCAGCAGCCTGCACAGCTGAAAACACGGGCCTCTTGTTGGGGAAATAGGGGGAATTTTTTGCAATATGTTGCAACTCTCAGATGCCATACTGCATCTCCAGAACATGCAAGTTTTAAATGACGTCTCCTTCTATTTCACATTTAATTTGTGTCGTTTTCCTATGGCCTGCAGGCACGATACAAGTCACAGCACACAATATACCAAACACGGTGCCAAAATGTGAAGCTGTGCACATGTACATATACCCATTTTCTGGATTAAACTCAGAGGAGGACAAAATAGAATTAAAACACACGCAGCAGACAGGTTTCTACAGAGTAAGGCTGGGATTGAACTACGGTTCCTTAACCAATACATTGCTAGGTCTCTCTACTATGCCTATGCATAGGTTTGGATTTGCAGAAACCACCGAGCTTTGACTAAGTCAAAACTTGAACAGGTTACATAGGTCCTCTGTAATCAATTAAACTGAACAATAACATTTGATGTTCATTGCAGCTGATTCTCAGACAGACAAATGCTGCGTTAAGCATTTGAATTTCTAACAACATCTGATAATTCTCTAAATTTTAAAGGGGAATTCCACTGGAATTAATGACATTTTTCAATACTAAGAGAATCTTCCCAAAATAGCCTTTGTAAGGCTTTCTGCATTTCTTTACTCTCCAATACATGTTGCTTTATTATTTAAACTCAACACTACTTAATAGATATGCAACAAAAGATTTGCTTCTAGGGAATACCCAATTCTTAAAACCCCACTGAACGCCACCAGTACTGGTTATAAAAGAATCCTGATAAAATATTCACACCCAAGCCATCCCCAAAAAAAGGATGAACTACAGCATGGTTACTTGTACAGAAAAAAAGAGAGAATGTTTGCACGGTAACACGTGTAATTTCTTTAACACCACATACAGCGAATGGGATTCCTCTCCCCTAATTTTAGCCCCAAATTAGACTCCTAGTCTAAACTGGTCATCAAGGCTCCCTCTATAGTCAGCAGGCAAGCACTTTCAGAGGGTAATTAATCTGTCTCATCCTGGGTGATTATTTCAAGACTGGAAACGTTGTTCTAGGCAGGTGGCTCTCTCTTCACACAAACTGTGAGGACAGCCCAGCACCAAACCTTCACGTGCCTAAACTCTGGTGAGCTGAACCCCAGGCTCACTGTATGGCACTCAATAATTCCAAGAGTGGAAATGACTGAGCACAGACCAGCACGGGTGAAGGACAAGTATCATTTCCTTTCTACTAGCACAGCCATAGGTGACAGACGTGAACTGCCCAGGATAAATCAACAACCTGGAAGCTGGAAATAACATCTAATTCCACCCAGTAAACCACAGACTTGCCATCTTTGTAATTATTTATTCAAGTTGCCATCTTTGTTAATATTTATCAAATTACAAGTCCAACAACTCTGTGATATTTTAGAGAGCAATATAAAGATACACGTCCTAAATATAAAACTAAGTATTTCGGTCAAATTAGTTTATTTGCAAGGAAAGCTCGGGAATTCACTGCGGCCCTGTGTCAATATATTACCCAATACTCATGCTGACAGCTTCAAAACTGAAGCTATGGCCACTGCCCAAAAGCTAAGTTTACACTAGCCACAAGCAAACAGGAAAAGTACATCATTTGCCACAGATGTATTCTTTGAAGGACTGAATCACACTATTTGCACTCTGCTTGTAGATATATGAAATTCTGAAAACTGTTGTCCAGTGGAGTTTATCAAACTGGTTTGAAGATAATTTCAACAAGTCCTATACATGTAACTGTTGTGGCTGATCGATCTGCTCTCCCCCAAACTCTGCTACTGCCTCTGCAAAGACAGTATGGATTTAAGAAACTGGAAAAAGAAGGGGAGGTGGATATTTACAGATTTTTTTATCTATAAAAGTGAAGAACATACCATGGACTCTTACTCTATCACCAGGCAGATGCAGGTCACAATCTCAGGTGAGTTGAGTGGTTTGAACTCTGAGATGCAGAAAGTCTTCTACTCCCAACAGAGCTGAGCACCACACAGCAAACGTTTACTTATCAACAACAAATTACTAAATGCTCTGGCCAGGCAATTACCTCTCACTCAAGGCTTTTTTGGTTGAAGTTATCTAACCACAGATTTATAAACTATAAGGATCAACAGCTGAGCTTACATCCTAAGCTCCAGCTGTAACCTATGAAGGAAAATAGGCACTTCCAGGGTGTGAGTTCCCTGACCTACTTACAAGAGCTGTTAGGACAAAATGAATCATGCTCCACTATTCCCTATTTACTTCCATTAACTATAAAGTCAAAGCTAAATTTACTAGCTCACTTCTGAACGTACACCTTTGGAACGTGTAGTCCGAGGAGACTTCACCCCTGAGTCTTCACCCCAAAAGTGGCATTAAGATTTACATGGCTCTGTATTATGGGTTAGTGGCCAACTCCACTCTGAGAGAGGAGACAACTTCTTCCCTCTATGAGAAAAGCCAAAATGTCCTCATGCTGCACCAAGACTTCAGTCATTACCAGAAATTTATCACTGAGACTCTGTAAATTTAACAGAAAATTGTACAAGGAAACAACTGGCGCCTATCAGAGCCCTAAATCCTAAATGCTAAGCTCTGCATTGGTATCTGGCTGTTTCCTGGAAAGCTGCACGTCCTCAGCAAGTTCTGCTGCTTTTGAACACAGATGGATCCACAGCGGAGCAGATCTCCCGACTCCAACCACAGCAGGTTCACAAGAGAACAACGGGAAAGAGGAAAGTTCCACTTGCAGTCAGAGGTGAAACACACACTTCACATTCAGTCTGAAAGCCAGCACAGAGGAGAGACTCTGACGCATCTGATGTTTTGCATTATTTCTGGCTAGCAGGATTAATAAGCAGGGCAAGCTTCCACTTCTGACATGACCTAGTGTAGGGATACACACACAATCTACCCCAGTAATTCAGACTTGAGATGTCAGGAGGATTTTACCTTTTGCTATAATATTTCTTATTTTCTGTCATCAAACTCCAATCCTACAAAAAGCTGTGTGCAGAAGGAGTTATAGCCAGTGACCTCTCCTTCCCTCCCTCTTGCTACCATCAGCATTAGGTTCCAATCAACCAGATTATTTTGCAGGAACAGGGTCATAAGCTAAGCATTCTGGGGCAGGAATGTTTCTTTTTTCTGTCTCTATAAAAATAAATCATGCTCTGGGTACAATATAAATAAAGATAATAATAAGAGTCTGATATTAGATTTTGCTGGTCTATGCTTTAGACAATCTACGTAATTTGCTTGCTGCCTGTACAAACTACAGAAAGTTAATCTTTAGAGCTTTTTTTTTTCCTTGGGGGGGAGGGGGGGAGTTCAGATTTAAAAGCATAAAAAAGGATGCTGAAGCAGAACTATTTCCATGTGTAATTACAGTCTTGTTTACACTGCTCTGGCAAAAGCTATCCTCAGTTAAATTGGGCACAACTCCACTCAGTCACTTTTGTTGGGTTTATCTAGTGATGCTAAATTAATGGGATTCACCAAGTCAACTTCTCTTTTGCAAAGACCAAAGAGCCTTATCTGATCACACAACTGCAACTAATCTGGGAAAAGAAACAAAGAACTTCAAGGTGTTAAAGAGAATCTGGAAAACAGGCCGGCCAAACTAGACATGCTTGCTACCCCAGACATAAAGAACTCTTTTTTTCCCTTAAGAAAGTTTTTTCTTTCATGCCATTGTCTTTCAAACACTTTGGAGTGTTGGCTGGTCCAGAAACACTGCACTGCATCCACCTCCTCTTGTAGGGAGCTCTCTGAACACACCTGAGGAATTGACCCACCAACGGCAGATGCTCACTCTTAAGTAAACACATCATGAAATCTGCAGTCTGATTTGCCCAAGGTCCTTCTTCAGCCATGAATTTCTCGAGAAAACTAATAACTCCTTTTATTACAGCGGCGAAGGCGGTGGTATTTCACCGATGTGCTCCAGACAAGAGGAAGCAGTTAGCTCCGTGAAAGGGAAAAAACACGACTGCATGGCACGACGCCTTAAATGCCAGCATCAGGCTGGAGCCACATTTTCATTCCCAGTACAACCACCGTTACTTTGGGTGAATCTGAAAAAGCACTGGCATTGGGAAGAAAAATGAGAGAAAGCAAGCTGGCACAGGCTAATCCAACTGAATTTTGTACGACCTGAAAAATCACACTCAAAGAGAATGCAAAACCCATTCCCTGCACGTCACTTGTCCACTGAAGGGACGGGAAGGAAAGAAATGCTTCAAATCATAACTGCAATGGGTAACTTCCTATGGACACGGCATCTGACAGCGAGAGAAGAGCCTGTAGAACACCACAGTGAGTACTGAGAGCAGCAGAAGGTTCTGGCACTTGTAAGAGCCAGAGTTTATAACCACAGGGATTCCTTGCAACCCTGAAATTCAAGAAACCATGACCAACACTTCACAATGCCTTTCAGGTTTGGTGTATCTCAACTAAGTAGAGCTGCCTATCAAAAACCAGCCATTCCCCTACTTTATTGACATTCTGTCCGAGCAAATAGCACAACACTTATTTTTACTGCACCACGTCTTCATATGAGCTATTTACTAAAAGGCTTTAGAATGGATTAAATAATAAAAATGACTCAGCTAAATATGACTAGAAGCAGAGGAAGAAAATGGGCAAGGCAGCAAAAGGTTTTCAGAGGACAACTGCAAGCAGACAGAAACTGACAGAGTAACATTGGCTCTTATAAGGCTGAAAATAGAAATTCACACCTGCAGTGAAAAGAAAGGGAGAAAACCACACCAGCTGCTCAGAACAAGTACTGTGGGTATGAAAAGCATGTGGAGCGAGCACAAAGCACACGGGGAAACGGTTCTGGAAGTTCTAAAATGAATTAAAAACTACTGAAGCAAAACCGAGTCAAGGTGGTGTGGAAAAGCAGGAGTTAGTGCTACACACGGTAAAACATAATCGGCTCGGGATCCCCAGAGGCTTTGCCTTGAGGCACAGGTTGGACAGAGTATGGAAATCTGGTGTGCTGCTCTCTATGCTGATAATAGTGACACGGACAGCCTGAGGCCAAAAGCTTCTCCACAGTGCAGCATCTTGGCCAAAGGATATACACTCACTGACAGGAAGGGAAAAGCACAAAAATTTTAAAAAACACATTTCTGGTCTCAGAACCGTGGAGAATTGAGTGTTTAACTGGCAGCAGAGTTTGTGTTTCACTACAACACCAGAAAGATTCACTGTCACCGAAGAAAAGGTAGAGTTTCAGAACAAATCCGAGCCACGGGGATGGACCCAGACTGCAGAAACAACACAAAGTTCCCAGCTATTGTTTGACTTCTGACAGGCTGGGGAAGATCCCACAGATCCTACCCGTGTTGGAAGCAAAAGCTGTGTCAAGAAGGAGGACCATTTAAATGCAGTGTCTTTGGATTGCTGCTTTAAACTGGTCATGCACTCCTAGTGAGGCATTCTCCATATCCCAGTCCTCACCAGTGCTCCTCAAATTGATAGCACAGATTTGAAACAAAATTTTGAAGCACTCTCTGTTGCTTAGAAAGATGACCAAGCTTACATACTTTTGGATAGGGCATTTAACAGTTCTTTTCTCTTCCTCGTAAGAGAGACCATCTGGTAAGAATATTCCTACCAAATGTGGGCTTCACAGTTCTACCTATCTCTCTTTTTTCTGTAGAATTTTTCAGCTACTCACTTGAATTAGATTTTACTAGTAATTTATGCAGTAAGTTAAAATGAAGATATTTTCCAGTATGAAGTCAATTAATTGATGCCTAGGCACTTGCAAACAATGGACACATACAGTTCCCAACACTTCCATAAAACAAAGGTGTTTACTTTTCTGTTGATTATTTTCTGCTTAACTGCATTCAAATGAATCCATTAAAAACATGACTGCTTCACAGTAAGATGATCCTCAGCAAAAACAAACAACTGCTGTTTCCACTTCTCTCCGTGGCCTTTACAAACTACAGTCGTCTGCACCCTGTATTCCAGGCAATTTATATATTATGAGCCTAGTCTTGATTTGTCAAGTTATTAGTTTAAACACAGTTTTAACCCTCCTGCTTGGGGATGAAAAAAGGAGTTTTCTTACTTCATTACTTATTTAATGCCCCCTAACCAACCCCTGGACCTTTCATCCTGATCAAAACTCCATTTGCTCATCTCGAACTTCAGCAGGTGTTTCTGCCCTCTGATTTCTGCTGGGAATAAAGAGTCCACCGCGGTTTTCCACGGCTACCAGCACGCCAAAGCCCCTGTGCTAAGAGGTGTTTCAATCAACCCCGGCCCCCCCATAAAAGCACACTGCTCCCGAGCTGCAGCACGGCTGTGAGCCCTGCTCGGCCCAAGAGCCAAGACAGCTCTCCTGTTTCTTCAGGCCTGGACAGGACCTGAAGCGGCTGGCAAGCAAGGCAAGCAGGATGGGAGCTCTGGGGGAGCACAGGTCACGGCAGGGGCAGAGGGGATGAGCCCAAGGGAGAGCAGAGCAGCTGCTGCTGCCCCCATCACGGCCCGTCCCCAAGGAGCCCGAGCCTCCAGCTCCGGACTAAACAGGCACAGGCAACTCCTGCAGCGCTTCCACGCTTCCCACCCGACTGCTCCCGTTTGCTCCCCTTCCCACCAGCCCACGCAGTGATTCCCCGAAACCCTGCAAGTGCAAAGACAGAGCTCTGGAAAGAGCCTGGAGTTGTGTCTGTGGACAGTGCTTCCACAGGCTGCTTCTGCGAGGACACTCATAACGCAACTTCTGCAACAACGTTTATCATCTTATAAATACCGATTTACCCCGAAGAGAGGAAGGAAAGAACACCAGCCAAATGCAAACTTACCACTGTTTCTGGCTTCTTTTAATTGAACTACTCTTGTTCAGATAGGCCTATCTCTTACAAAAAACACAGTTTATAGTTTAAACTGTGAGATTGTGTGTGTGTGTGTGTGTGTGTGTTGTAATTATGGTGCCTGCTAACAATTTCATACTGCCACACTGCACATATGGCTTCCAAGCTAGCTTTATCTGAATCTTTGTGAATCTATTCTCCATGCTATTAAACTGAGCACATTCCACATCGTTCAAAAGTAATTACACTTTTGTCTAGAGTGTAGGAGACTGCTCTCCCCAAACAATGAAATTCTCATTATTAGAGCTGGCACAGTAAAGGCACTGGTGTTCACAACACTGTGCATTGTATCATCACAATAACTTATCCTAAGCTTGATGCTCAAAGGTACACTGGAAATTAAAATCTCTCTCAAACCACTGTGAGGTTGTTGGGCTTTTTGTTTTTTTGGTCCTTTTTTTTTTTTTTTAAATATGCATTCTTTAGCTCCGTATAATTAGAGTCCTATTTGACTTTTTAAAAAGCTGTATGCATTCAGATTTCCATTCTCCTCGGAAGGTCTGAAGAATAGCTAAGTGCTCCAGCCGCTTGTTGTTCTGATCCAGCACCATTCATATGCTGAAACTCCCGACCAACAGGTGAAGCACAGGCCAGGACAGATGTGATAAGAGAATTCAAATGAAGCATTAAACAACCTTTTATTTCGGAGGAGTGGAGGAAAGGCACGGAGCAATGTGTTGGCGAGCTCTTTGACCAGTAGTACTGCTATTCTTAATATTCCTCCCAAGTTCCACAGGAGTAACTTCATTCACCACAGACACACAACTCCTTTCAGTGTGAAGCAACAATGATACTGAACAGTGCACAGCAACATTTCCTACCAATTTAAAGCGCTACTGAAAATTAATTCTAAATCCCACTGAACGTGCAGGACAAATGTGGGCTATAGTCACAGTCATCAGTCTGGAACAACTGGGGAGTGGCAAAATTATAGCTTACCAGTCTCACCTTGTGTTCAGGGCCTCTTTTCTTTTTTAATCCCATCCAGCATTTCACTGATATTCTACAGGTAAAAAGAATGGTGCACACCATGCCCGTCGTACACTTTAATCTGTACTTTTAGCCTTGACATTTCTCATTGTCAGAATTTAGCACACAGACACCACTGGTGAGAGATCAGTGGTCTTGAGAGTTGCAAAAGCAGACAAATAGAACATAAAGGCAGGCAAATAGAAACAAGTAAAATAAACCTTTGTAACTTAGATGAGCTAACAACTATCTGTGCTATCCAAATACTGTAGCCTTAATAGGTTTCCTCACAAGAGCTATTGACTGTTACTGTAATCCTCAAGTGTTTCCCTGCAAAGCTTATGGGCTGCTCTAAGTGTCCTAAGGGGACTCTCAGATATATTCTAGGTCAAATCATTTGCCTTTTATTTTCTACTGAGCAGTCGCTTGAAGTCTGATAAACTATTGTTACTGATAAACTCTCATCAGGAGAAGAGTTTTCCTACTTAAAATAAGTACCTAGTTTCTTCTATCGAGAAGAAACCAGTTTGAGACAGAGTTGTTCCTGCCTTGGCTGAGTTTTCCAGAGGAGACCTGGCCCAAAACCCCCTGCTCAAGCAGGGCCACCGAGAGCCAGCCAGGACCGTGCCCAGATGGCTTTCGAGTGTCTCTGAGGAGGGGGACCCACAGCCTCCCCAGGCAGCCTCCTCTACGCTCAGTCACCCTCTGACAAAAAAGCCTTTCCTGATGCTCACAGGGGTCCTCCTTTCAGTTTGTGCCCCCTGCACTAACCTTCCTCTGGCTGCACTTCCAACATCCTCGGAAATATCCTGCTCATGCTGATGGGAAGCTGGGCTTTGCGGATTTTTACCAGGCATGACGAGGTCTTTATAGGAATTTCGCGCTCCTGTTATACAAATTTACCCAGAATTTTGAGCTGCCTCACTAAGATGGAAGTTGTTCAAAGTTGAAGTGCAATAGGGTAAATTTTCACAAGTGTAAGTTGGGAGGTGTGAAGCTCCTGGAGCTTTATCAATAAAATGCAATCAGACTGCACTCTGTGGTGCTGTGCACACCCGGATCTGCTTCTCAGAGAGGATAAAGCAACAGAAGAGCAACTCAAGCAGTACAGAAACATCCTCTGCCCTCTGGGAATGATTTTTGTCACTGCTAAGCACTCCAACCGAAGTCATCTGAATGTTATCCAGTGGTTTCCTCCTGGTAACCACATACCACAACAGCAGAGGGAGTGATTATGCACATTTCACTCCTTTAGACTGATCACCTCCTTCCCTCTGCAGACACGTAGGCTACATCCTTTCTGAACTACCTGAGTGATGATTTCTACTACACAGCCCTCCCTAAAAGAGAGCCATTACCACACTGTTCCATTCATACAGACTGGCAATACCTGTGAAGATCAAACAGGCCCCTTACAACCCCCAAACGCTGCCCCAGGTAAGCCTGCAGTGTGTCAGTGCTAGTGCAAATCTACCTAAAACACCCCATGATTCAGCATCTTGTATTGCAGGAAGACAGAACACACTGCTCTGATAGCACATTAAATACAGCCCTCATAGCAGGAACTTACACTAGATGATCAGCTAAACCTCTTGTTCTTAAAAAACTATAAATGAACCGAGAAGTTAGTTAAAATCAGTTTAAGAGCAGCTAAATGTTTCAGTGAGGTGTAGCTGAAATACTCCTGCTGGGCTCCTTAGAAAACAGTATGTTTTTATTTCATCAGGGTCTGATTCTACACTGCTGGTGCCATCACAAGTTTATTTATTGACTTAAATGTTGTCTGAAACAGTTCCTTATCTTCAAAACGCTCTCTTAAAATAGCCCAAAATATAGCAAAGCCCATACATTAGTTGCATACCCAACATCCCACTGGCTGGAACTGTAATATTAATGAATTTCATCTCCATAAACCACAAGATAAAGGATGAGAAATAAACAAGCTCGAAAAAAGATAATGACATTGTCTGCCCACGAGTAATTTCTCCAGTGATGTTCTTTCCTCATGTAAAGTTGCAGTAACACAAACTAAAATTATGCATTCCAAACCACTGTCTGAGCTTAAGCATTAGCCCAAGAAGGGAAGGAAAATGGATCAGGATCAATGAGTTATTCTGTCTAGGAGAGCAGCTTCAGTGAATATCCAGTGACTTGGTCCTATGAGAAATAATAATCCCTAAGGCTTTTTACTTAGGGCTTGTTACATATGCATAATGAGCTGTAAGGGCTTAAATACCAGTGAGGAGCTCTTGCAGGCTTTTATGAGAATACACTATCACCTATTTTGCAATGCCTTTTTAAAAGCCTTCAAATACGCAGGTCCACCTATTATCTTCACTTCTAGTGAAATTATCAGTGCCCTTGTCAGAGTGAGGGACTAACAGGAAAGTTGCAGCCAATCTGTGAACAGAGCTTTGTCCAAGTGCCTCAGCCCGGGGGTTCCCGTGCCTCTCCTGTGCCTTTCAGCCTTTCTAAAAACGCAGCAGTGCAGGGCCCAGACACGACAGTGACCCCACAGTGCCAGCAAGGGCCGTGGCAGGGCTCTGGCCAGCTCTGGGCTTCCCCCGGGGCTGCTGCCCCTGAGGAATGAAGTGCTCAGCACCGGCTGCAGAGTGGAAATCCACAAGTGGAAACAGGAGCACGGTGATTTCATTTCACAGGCAGGGAAAATTTTGCTGTAGGTATCTGTGATGTGGATTATGCATCAGATGGAAGTTTTTTAATGGGCCAAATTCGAAGTTTCTCTTTTTTTTCACCCTTTATACAGACTTCCAGGCTTTACTGTTGCACACACTTGGCATTAGGGGGATGCTCCAGACACCATGCCAAACGTGACTCTCACTTGGAGCGTTCCAAACCCATTTGCTGTTTGCTGAACACATACACTTCCAATTCACATCAATGCAGCTAACAGATTTTTAGCACCCTAAATGCCATCAGGCAAAGGTGAGGAAAAGCCTGCACTGCACTGTGATTTAGCATTTTTTTTGGGGGGGCAGAGGCAGGCCAGGGCTCCCACAGCACCGTGGAGTGCTCTGTGTGTGCAGCTGTGCCCCGGACACTCCACAAGGTGCGGATCTGGACGCCAACCCACTGCAGAGGCAG
Source organism: Regulus satrapa (assembly GCA_013396955.1). Classification (NCBI taxonomy): domain Eukaryota; kingdom Metazoa; phylum Chordata; class Aves; order Passeriformes; family Regulidae; genus Regulus; species Regulus satrapa. Next base: position 356,449 of record VWZN01016954.1, on the reverse strand, counting down.
AATTCAAAGCATGGAGGTAAGCACAATAGACCAGAAGCAAACCTACCATTGTGTTGTGCTGAGAAGTGGGAGTCCTATGGCCACAGTTCTCTTGCGTCAGCAGAGAAACTGGCTGAAATTCCTCAGAGTGAGGCTTGTTGGGAAAACTCACATGCAAGGGAAGGTGAAAGGCTGGGAGCCCGTCACTCTCCTCTTCTCCCACTTTCTGTCTGCTTGTCACCATGGCTACCTCTCCATCTGCTTCCCCATACGGAGAGGCTGGTCGCTTGGAAGACATCCTGGAAGGAACAAAAGAGGAGAAAATAATGAAACCTCCAAATAAATCCTTAATGCCGTCATTGTGTGGTTAGGGGCCATTGTAACAGAAATGCCTTTTTTGTGCTGGCAGAGAGCAGGAAACCATCCAAATACCACTGCAAAGCATACACAATTGGGAACAATGGCCAAGCAGGTAGCAACAGAACAGTGGCTTGTTTGTTGTGAGAATAATGCACTAATATAGCACTCCCTTGTATTCTGGCTTCTTAAACATGAAAATTCACCTAAGACTGTATAATGAAATGCAATTCCTTTAAAAAAAATACCCATCTAGTTTTGCATTTGCAAGGGACTCTATGAAGATAGAATGTCTCCCGATACAAGCTATTGTCAACTCGGCTTTTAAGGAATAATCATCTGCATGTCATTATCGACCACAACTGATAAAAAACCATAAAGTAAAATACAATACAATACAATAAAAGAACTTGCTACCAAGCCAAAACGTCTGTGTTTACAAAATTTCACCCATGTGAGCAACTGAGTGTTACAGTCATGTTGTAAGGATCTTTCCAGGTTTGTAGATCTGGTATAGTTAAGCAATTAAACATTTGGACATTAATAATCCAGGCTTTTTAACAACATAAAGTCACGGGTGTCCTGACTGAATGAAGCCCTGCTATCAAATCTATCTATATCTCCAGTTTGTTCTATTTATTGATAGATCAGGAAAAAAAAACAAACCAAAAAAACCAAACAAACAAACAAAAAAAAAAACCAACAAAAAAAAACCAACTCCAGAAACCAAACAAAGATGAAAATGTAACTTACATCTGTAACTACATAAAAGCAGCACATGCAAGGATACATAGAGAACGCACTGTAAAAACCACAGAGAAATATTGACCTGAAATTCAGGCCTACACTGTGAAGTTTTTGATAATGTCTGATGACACCAGTCTGATAGATGTTTATCTTCAACTTTTAGAAACACTGGCAGAAACTTAAATCATGGGCAAATTCAAGTACCATTCAAGCCAAGCACTACTGAAAAATCTTACAGAACCCAGAATGTTTCCAGTTTGGTCTCCAAACTAGAGGGGGGTACAGTGAAGTCTTAAAATGCAGACAAATTGTGGGATTAATTACGACAACACTGTTCATTAAAATCAGGGTATGGGCATGGACAGCATCACAGACCCCCGTGCTAACCAGGGGCATCTGCAGGGAAGGGAATGAAAAACAATCCTCCAGGCACAGCCAGAAGAAGAAATGAAAAAATTGGGAAGTGTTTCACAGGAAACAAAAAACCAAACCCAAACTTATAAACGAGGAAACTGAAGAATATTTGTATGCAGAAGTTAAAGGCTGAAGTAGAAGTGCTCCTCCCCAAAAATCTTGTATTTATGATTCTAATTACCCCGGGTTTTTTTCCCCAGTTCAAGGACTGCATCTCAAAAGCCCAGCAGCCCCTTGAACCATGTGTGGGGCTGCTGTGAGGTGGAGCATGTCCATAGGATTTGGCATATTGAGCACAGAATGGTTCTTAGCAGCAGTCAACTGGGTCTGAAAACAAACAGTGGCTTTAAACAGCCCTTTGTTAAGACTTAGTTTGCTTCTAATGATCTCATTTTGAGCCTTGCCTCCCGAGCCAAGTTAGATTATATTAAAAAAAAAAAAGGGGAAAAAAAACAGAAAAACCAACAACAAAAAACTCAGACACAAAAAACCCAAGCAGAACCTCTACACAGCTGCACGCTGCCTGCTCTGAACACCACCTATTGCCAGTGCTCAGAGAGCCAATCTGTATTTTCTATTAATGTTTGACTCAGTCCAACAGACTAACACTTCATACATCCTACCTGAATTCTGTCTTCTAGGCTTTCCCACCTACGTGTCTGCAGCAAAGCATATGTACAGAGATCACCAGAGAGACTCTTACTGGCAGTTTTCTACTTGCCCACTGAATTCAGCATTTTACAGCTCTGCTTGGTGTGACAGATCTCAAGCCCTTCTGCAGAAACCATACAACTCCCTCCTAAAGTTAATGTGAATTAGACATATTTTGCATTGTGCTGCACCAAGATCAAGATTTGCTATACTGAATTTAAGTTTTTTGGTTACTCATTTTAACACTGCTTTAATAGAAACCTGAGTATTTACAAAATCTCTCTGAAAATCAGCACTAAGCAGTTGTCACAGTTTTGGCAAACAAGAAAGGAGGGACACAAGATCATTAGTCAATTACTCCACAATAATTTTCTATACTTTAGAACATCTAAATGTGATTAAATGACTGAAAAGATTGTAAGCCATGCACGAAAGTCTCCACCGCAATTCACTCTGACAATAAAATATATAGAGAGAGGATGCCTTGCTTTGTATTGATGATTTGGATTACATATTATACACTCAAACTGTGTCAAGAACTCCTACTGCTGTTAACCTAGAATAACACAGACTCTGTCACATTGCTTCACAAGGAAAGCTTGAATATCACGCTGGAATAAAGCTCTTCTGTTAACTTTACATGTGAATATATAGCTTCAGATCATCATCTTCTGCTTGTCACTGCTCCCAACAGGGATGAAATAATTTTCTGCAGGGAATTTATATAAACAGACAAGGAAGATAATAGAGGTGTCCACCTCCATGCACTTGCAATAACAGAGATTATTTTGCTTTTGATCTAAAATGAAAAGCTATAGATTGGACTGCAGACCAAACTAAAGTGAGAGTAGAAAGGGTAGAAGAAACTTTTCCCTTTGTCTCTAAAGCAACCAGTTTAAATTACAAGCCATGTGCCCATGACCATCTGAGCAAATTAACAAATTGCTAAAATGGCTGAGGCAGCAAAATTGAGGCTTTAATCTGCCTTAGTCTTCCAAGGACACACAAAGAAAAGGACACACAGACCTGGAAACAGAAATGCAAAACTGGAAACAGAAATGCAAACCTGGAAATGGACACACAGACCTGGAAATGGACACACAGACCTGGACAACTCAGGCATCAAATGCAATTTGTTTTCAGGCAGATCTGTCTGTAGCCAACCTGAGTCAGAGAAAAATCAGTTTCACAGGAATTTCTTACTCCTTATGAACACCTGGGACATTTCCACAAGATTTAAATAAACAAATGAGTAGATCCGTATCGACTTTTGGAAATGTCTTCCAAAAGGATAGTAGCTATCAGAGTCTATAGCAGCAAAGGATCAAATCTCTGACGGGTTCCCAAGTGGAAAACATGAAACAAGAAAGCGTCATCCATAAATGTCTTTCATTATTCCTACAGTCTTATTGGACCATTTCCCAAATTTGATATGCCCATAGATCATGCATCCTTCTAATTCTCTTCTTTTCACAGATGTGGTTTATTTCACTGAACTAATACCAGGTCTTAGCAGACTCCATATCTAAGATGCAAGCAGAGTTCCCACCACAAACAATAAGGGAAGGGAAACGGCTAAATTCTGACTAACAGCATTATCTGAAACGGAGCTCTTTGAAACAGACCTAGATCTGATGAAGCACTGGAATTATCCCATCCCAACAAAGGACTGCAAACATCCTGGACCTGCCCTCAGCGATAACACAACAGTTTACTGCCCACGTGACTTCAAGATCTTTTCCTCAAATTTAAACTCGGAAGGGTCTTCAATTACATCACTCTAAAAGAAGATTTACAATGGAACAGGAAACATCAGTTTGTGGAGAGGATTTTAAAAACCCCAAAAACCTAAAATACAACTCAGAAAAGCAGAAATACAGTGCAGCAGATCCCAAGTGTAAAAGAGTGCCACTGCAGATGAAATCTCTTGCAACTTAACTGTTTCAAGAAGAGCTGCATTTTGAAATGGCATTAATCATTTCCACTGAATAGAAAGAGGTGGCTGGTAATTTTTTAGAGAGCCTAAATCTGCAAAGTTCTGATGCACTGGGACACAGGCGGTACCCAGGCCATTCCACAGACACATTTGAATTAGGAAATGGATCTCTGTATTTGATTTTATCAGTGGTTTGGATGGAACTGAAGATTCACTTCTGGTGATGAATTCAAATTTGATACTGCTCCCTGTAAAGAGACCTGTTATCAGAAAGGCTTCTTAATATGCAGAAACTGCAGTTAAAAAAACCCAAACATGCTTTTTCTGTTAGATTTTCATTAAATAAATGCTTTTCCCAGTAGCAAGAATGTTTTTTCAGGGAAGTAAAAACCTCATTGTTCTAACTCACTCTTATCCAACCAATATTTTATGTGATTCATATACAACGGTTCCTCCAAATATTTCTTTGCTGCCCTTCAATTTGTAACAGACTCTTCCCAGGCTTAAAGTGATACCCTGTGTCTATTGATCTCAGAGTTTTGGCATTGACTTCAGCATGGCTGGATTTTCCCACTGGAGCAGGAGCTACACTGCATCCACATGAATCGTTTCCTACACATATTGGTTCCACACAAATAATTTCAGGCTGCTAAATATGGCTATTTTTCCTGCTTGCTTTTCCCTTGGATTCAGTGTCTCACAAAAGTGATCTTTTCATGATCTTTCCGCAGCTGCATTTTTTTTTTTTTTATTAATATTATTTTTAAGAGAACCTCACCTAAAGTGTCCCCCATTACACATCTCCATTTGTTCATTGGTTTCAGTTCATTTCATCCATGATTGTACTCCCAAAATAAATCTAAAGTGGTATTCAGTACTCAAGGAGATAGTGCCCTCTAGCACACAACCTGCATCCTTTCCAATTTGATTGTTCGTGCCATAAAATTTAATAAATTTTGTGTCATAAAACTCTAATCTTGTTACATTAGGCAAAATACCTCAGAAACATTTCAGATACCTACAAAAGCTTTTGGAGAAGGGGCTTATCCATGTCTTCAAAAGTGACAAACACAGATGTGTCAGGAGAAAAAGATATGAGGCCATAAATCTCAACTTGTTGGGAGTTAATTAAGGGATTCATCAATCATCACACAGCTCACCCCATCCACACACAGGCAAAATCCTGTCAGCCACCACAACCCACAGCAATCTACAGGTTAAAAACTCCCAAAGTCCCTCTGTTCCAACTATTTATAAGTGTCTTTGTATAATCTAGCATTAAGACCCGTAATTATAAACCAGCATTAAAACAGGCCTGCAAAGTTATGGATAATTATAGCCGGTACACTTTCTCAAGAAATAAAAAGCTTTTCCATTCAAACACAGGCTTTGCCTCTTTGACAGCTCCAAGTCCACAGGATGCAGAAAGATGATTTAAACTGTACGTCAAAACTCTGACTGTGCAAGACTTTCCTTTTTTCCCCTTATCAAGAGAGGCATTGTTGTTTTCTCACCACAGCCAGGCGTGACAGCGCCTGACTGGAGTCGCTCAGCCAGTTTGGGGATCAGCGTGAAAACATTCACCTCCTGGAGCTACAAACCAAGCCCCTGTGGTGGACAGAGCCTGGAGCACAGCCCCGGGTGGCAGGATGGGGACAGCGCCCTGGAGCACCAGCCCAGCACCAGGAATTGCTCCTGAACACGGCCGGAGTCCAAATCAAACACCGAGAGCCAAACCAGTCCAAAAGCTTCAATGGGCTTCAGCGTGACTCTCTGCAGGGAGATTTACCTCTCATTACAGGACTTGTTGGAAAGCTGCAGCCTGCTCTTCCACGGGAAGGAACGATGCTTACAGCCAGCAGTGCTACGACATCCATCCAACGCAGGGGCACACACACACACACACGTACAGATGCACAAACACAGAATGTCAGCAATGCATCTGCCTCATCCCTGAGCACTCCTGATGCTAATAAAACAGCTCTTCTTCCCAGCTTCACGGAAACTGTGATCTCTCCTTACACACAGCCCTGGCAAGGGCTGCCTGTTAACACCAACAGCGGTCTCCGTTCTGGTTTGGCCCCCAAGTAATTAACTATTTATGTACACCGAATAACTAGTACCTTTAAAAAAACCAACTCTATTCATTTTGACAAGATTACTTGTGTAATAAGGTATTACTCAACATGAGTAAGGGTGGCAGGCTCCCACACACTGTCCCACTGGGAACTGCAAGCCTGACTTGTTTCTACACATACCACTAAAAACAGACTTCATTTGGCAGTATCTTTGAGTCATTTACAGCCTGGTTTGGAATTCTTCACTGAAGTAATTCTACAATTAACAAAAAATAAAATTTAAAAAAATAAAGGAATAAAAAAAGGAAAGAAAGGAAAAAAAGCGGAACTCCATAATCTGCTAATCAGTAAAAAACTGTGCATGAAACACGCTCTCATCTGTCACTCACACTGAGGTGGAATAATCTGTTAATTATTACTTTCTAAGATCATATCAATCAGGTCTCTTTTAAAATACACCTATGCTACAAATAAATTGTGTTATTCAAAAGTGGTTTTGGTGAACAAGTCAACCTTGTTAACACAAACCAAGATCCCTACAGCATAACCTGAGTAATATTTCTGTGCAGTTCTCTATTATTAGAGCTGCCACAAGGAATCCTATGGTTAGGGGCACCCAATAATTTCCATTTCACCCGCCCCACCTTCTCCCTTTGGCTTTCCAGATTTCCTCTCTGCATGGGATAACTTTGGCAATTTTTGACAGTCCTCCAGTTTAGAGGATCTTGGAGAATATAGAATGGGAAGGGAAGATGTTATCCCAAATCCTTCTAAAGTATAGCTTAATATCAGCAGCCCAGCTCATAAACCTGATATTCCACACGGTGTGGAAACTGGTTTTTGAGAAAAGCTACTTCTCCAACTTCCAGTGGTAAATGGTTTCAATTTAACAAGATGTAAAACTCTCTAAAAATAAAATTGTAATAAGTGTCCTTCAAGAAAATGCTAACAAAACACTTTTTTTTATTAGAAAAATGAAAAACAAACAAACAAACAAAAACCACTTTCTAAAAATCCCGTGCCATCAACTGAAATTTTATCATCTCCATTTTCTTACAGTTACAAGGAACTCGTGCACAAAAGAAACCACTGTAAAATCAAGTCTAGTAAAAATCCATTGTCAAAAAAAGTTCACGTTGAACGTTCCCAACACGTGCTACGCAAAGTTTGTGAGGAACTTTTTGAAGTAGGTGAAGACTGGGAAAGACTGTGCATGACCAAGTTTGTAGTGAAATTCTGTGGCCTGAAACAAACCAGCCTTCAACCAAAACAGAAGTTGGAAGGTAATGAAAGTACTCCTACCTACTGTATGCTCTTACTGTACTATTACCTGATTCTCTCACAGATCTCACACAGACTTTGGCTCCCACCAACGTTGTGCTAAGCAGGGACATTTAGCAATTCACCCAGAGACACACATTCTAAACCAGCTCCAGCCGAGACCCCGCGCTCCCACGGTTTCTGCTGGGTACCTGTAACTCCGCCAGCCTGCTGTCTTCACGCTCAGCTCCAGACCAACCCAGCGAGCCAAAAATCCAGGGAAACGTTGGGAAAGCAGCAACGACAGGAGGAGATTGTAGGCTCTGAAGAGCACGTTCCTAAGAGCCCGGGCCTGGGGAGAGAGGGCTCTGAGGAGCCCTGGAAGGCAGGAGAGGCGGCAGTGACGGCCACAAGCATCCACCAGCACAAACTCCAAAACAGCAGGATGCAGGCATTGTTGATGTTTCAAGTAAACCGAGCCTGATCACTGGCTTCTTTCATGCAAAAGACTCTGCTTGGATGATTTTGAATTAAATCCACAAGCTCATTTGTTTTCCAGTGCATCCTCAAATTAACTCTGGCTTCCGCTCCATCTACCCCCCCCC